>SNQJ01S0002564.1:29434-76161 GCA_010110895.2 Picea sitchensis
TTCAATAAAATAGAATAAGGCGGTTGTAAGAAGACCTAATAGAAGCTTCCGCTTCTAGAAGGATCTTCCTCTAGATGCTTCTTTTTAGTATAAATAGGAGTCGAGGGTATGAGAACCCTAGCTTGGATATTATTGTAACAGAGATCTGCTTGATTGGAGGTTTCCCCCTCGAAGAGGCCTGTGAACATTGCTATCTGATTCAAAGTGCTATTTCTGTTGCTATTTCATATATCATTTCTGTGTATTGTGAAGATTATGCTGGATATTTTACTGTTATTCTGTCATTTATAGCATTTCATTTCTGTTCTGCATATTTTATATATCTGGTATCTTGCAATATGGCTCTCAAAGAAATACCTGATGTGTCTACGTGCACATGAAATTCATTTTCCCAGTTCAAAAATATCAGAATAGGTGTTGTGTTGAGATTCTCTTTCAAGATGTTGAATTCTTTATCACACTCTTGCATCCACTGGAACACTTATAACTTGTTTAGTATATTTTCTAGAGCTTCAATAATGTTTACATACCTTCTTATAAACCTACGATAGTACCCTGTGTGCCCTAGTGTGGAGCACAATTGTTTGGCACTTGTAGGCCAAACAATTCTCAGCATACTATGTGGCCTAAAAACATTCCATGTGGAAAGTAGAAGATACACTTCTTGAGGGTCAAGGATATCTATAATTCCCTACATCTAGCAAACATAAGACGTAGTAGCACTACATGTTCCTTGAGTAGAATGTATATTGTCCAATCGTCCATATAAAATTCTATAAACTTGTAAATAAATTCTCAGAAAGATGTTATGACAATCCGATAAAAAACTACAAGGGAGTTCTTTAGGCTGAAGGGCATCACATTATATGTAAATGACCCCCATTCCTTTATGAATGTGGTCTTCTATTTTTCTTCTTCAACAATTCTCACTTGGTGATACCCCGAAAATCCATCTGTAAATGAGTAAGATTATTTCTAGCACCTCATCAGTAAAAGGTGTTGGGAAGGGATCATGCACACAGGAAGAATTAAGGATTTTGTAGTCTACTCATACCCTAATATCCCTTGTACCTTTTTTGTTCTTGATGACTATTGGGCTAACCCATTCTTCTTCTTCCACTGGAAAAATAAGTCCAACCTCAAGCATCCTGTCTATTTCCCTCTTAACCTTATCTTTCAATCTCGGGTTAAGGAGATATGGTCTATTCCTTACAAGATTTGATCTTGGTTTTAGTTTAATTTTCATCTCTCCCATATATCCTTTAATCCATTTTAGTTCTAAGAACGTCTTTGGGAATAAGTCCTCATACTCCCGCAACAAGCTATGTATTTCTTGGCTATTTTTCTTATCCCAGTAATATCCTACCATAGATATCTCAGGTTGCTCTGTAGTTCCTATATTTACTTTACGCAACTTCAATGGATAAGTATAAGAACCATCAGTCTGGTTGGGTATGGTGTTCTTAATATCTCTGCTTCTTTCTATTTCCTTAATGCCTAAGTCTCTCAATTCTTCTAAATCATCCAGGTTTTCCAAATCCTTATCAATCTTATAACATTCTATAGGTGTCTTTTCTGAGTCTAGGTGAAGGTTAGATTGAAGTTTTTGGCTATGCTTTACACATACCACTAGGTTTGAATTTCATTCACCAACATCGGTAAAAAGGAATTCTTTAATTATTTGCAGGACTATCTTAAGGTCAGGGTACTTGTAAACAAGAAGTCCTTACAAAATTGATATACCAAGATTTTCCAGTCGTTGGTCTATCTTCTGGTTTCTTCATGCATGTACCAATATTTTAGAATCAGACCTAGTGAATGGGTAAATACTTGAACCGACAAGAAAGATGGCATTTCCGCAACTTTCCATTGTCTGACACATTGTTCAATATGTGCTTTAGGATCAAACTATCCATTGAACAATTGCACAACTTGGAAATCTGTCTGCATCTCTGATTCCAGGTACTCCTTATATTGAAATATATATTGGATAGCTTGCTTCACATCCTCCCAATTCTTAATCAAGGCTTTGTGACTAGTCCACCATCTAGTAGGCATGTTCTGGAGGGATAAGTCCAAAACTGAAATCCTTTGATCCTCCACTATATTTTCTTCCATGATGACCAGAAAGTTGTCAAGTTTTGAGGTTCCATCATATATAGAGTGTTCTATGACCTCAGTTCCAACCCATTTAGTTTCTCTAACAGTTGTGCATCTTCTTGAAAATATTTCATATGAACCCTACTGCCAACTATCAAATGCCAGTTCTGAATCTTTGTCCACCGATTGTATGCTCCTCCAACTTACTGATCCATCAGCAATAGGATTTATGTAGTATTCTCTCATTCCTACTATTACATCATATAGTTGATGCAAGTATTATCCTTCCATATTGTTGTCCATTGGTTCCATGTATCGAGGGCCTACATACGGATCCAAGGGTTGAACTACTTTTATTTCGTCTACCTCAAATTTCATAGTGTCTCTCTTTAGGTCAGTCACCACATAGTTATCATAATCCCAATCGATACCAATTAGTGAAAGATAAGGGTCCTTATCCACCATGATTTCGATCACCTCAAAATTGGCTACAGTCTTCACTCCTGCACCATCTATTTCCACATTTTCCAGTCTTCCTATTGGAAAACTACATTACTGATTGGCCATTCTTAACTGGATTGGGGAATATGTCAACTGGGGTTTCCCTAAATATTCCCAAGTATTTTTAGGTAGTATATTAACATCAGATCCTAGATATAACATAAAATCCTTAATCTCAAACTCATCTAGCTGGGCTTCTAATCTAAACTTTTTTCTAGTCTGTATCTTCCTTCTTTGCACTCTCTGAGTATTCTTCTCAGGAATATTAGTCCTTATTCTAGTTTCTAGGGATTCCTCAATTCCTAGGATTAGGCACAGGGCATTGCACAATGTTTTTGTCAACTATTCATTCCTAATAATATCATAAAATAACTAAAACCACAAGTCAACTACATTTTGTGACTACTCAGGTTATCTTATCGGGAATATGGGGTTTCGGGGAGCAGGGGTGAAGCAGGGAATCACACGACCTTAGGATAAATGATAGGATGAGGGGGTTTTCATTATATCTCAGTGCTAGTGATACTCTAGAATACTTCTATTACATTTTTAAAGAATAACTTATGTTTCAGAGGATCATACCTATCCTCCTTAGGCACTACTTTTTGGATATAAGGTAAATTATCAACATTTGTGCTAGTCTATGTTGCTCCTTGAGTAATGATATTGAGGTTGGTTCATTGTCCTCTAATGACTCTATTTATCTATGAACTTATAATATTAGTTCCTTGTTGACATACCCAATCTTCCCATTTCACAAGTAGCTTTGGGCAGTATTCAGTTGCGTGCCCATTGGTTCTACAGTGAGATCACCATGGCCACCTTGGGTGAGGAAAATATCTAGCCATGTGGCCTTGATAGTCACAGTTGTAGCATCTAATTGGTCCTCTTCCTCTGGTTCTTCCTCCTCTGAAGTCTCTTCCATCTCCACCTCCTCGACCTCTTCTCGGTCCCTGAGGGGTTTCATTCACCCTGAATGATGTTCGATCCATTCTGTCCACAAGTGAATCCAATGCTCTACACTGATTTGTAGCATGTGTGGTAGATTCTCAAAAATCACAATTCATCATATTTTCTATTGTTGAGTACTTTTGAATAATAGGGTATTGTCTTGTCCCATGCCCATGGATTCATCAAATCATGCAATACTCAATCGACGACGATGCTTGATTACTTGGAAAAGCATGATATGGGGTTGGGGTATGGAATGGTAAATTCATGGATACTTGCATAAATCCTCCCATGGGTCTTGATGAGGGTCCAATCAGATTATGAGAAGGTATCAGTCCTTTCATCCATGGACATTCGTTCATCAGATGTCCTTTTGTGTAGCATTCGGTACACCAGACTTGAGGTCATATCGGTTGTTGGAGTTACTTCACACACACATAGGATTTATTTTTCCTAAGTTTTTTCCTTCTTTATTAGTCATAATTATTCATTATCTAGTCTCCTATATTTTAGGATAGAATATTCCACCTGGAGAATATTCTCTTTCAGTTGACACTTCAGTTGGACTAGTTGAGTTGAGTCTAGATGCTCCATTGGTTTTGTCACCATGAAACATTGGGATCATCACCATGATAATGCACAATTGCCTTGGTATCATCACCAGAATGGTGTATTACCCTTTATTCCTTGATCTACTCCTCACTACACTATGTTTCAGTCAGTTAACTGAAGACTAGTTGACTAGTTAAATCAAGTAGGTGGTCGTTCACTCCCGTAACTAGGTTCACTCCCATAACTATTGGTGTGTGTCCAAATCACTCTATACCACCACTATGGTGCATTTTTTCACCTCCAATGCACATTCATTGAATTATACAAAGTATATCAGGTGTAAATTATTCATTATTCATTATGGTTGATGAGAATTATTCCATTATTTCTCTCTTTCTTCTTCTTTCTCATTTTCTCTCTGCAAATGTGTGTATTATTTTCTAGATAGATATATTGAGTGTAGGTTCAACACATTTATATGGTATCATAGCTGACAAAATACTAAGCAAAATCTACACCAAATTTGTTTGCAGGTACAAAATATTGAAGACAACGGAAAGATGGATTTCCAAAAAGAATTCACTCTTACACCTTACAAATACTTTCCATGGAAGGATAAAATAGCCATAGATATCTGAACCAGAGGATTGTATAGGTTAACCTTGAATACAAATACATAACTGACATCATCCATAGAAAAATCCAAGTACTTAAATCGAATGGATGAAGCATTCAGAATGATTTGCAATCTTATTTCTCTCGATATCCTTTTTCACATATATTCCTGTAAGACTCCCAATGAATCCTGTACCACCTTGGAAGGGATCTTTGGAAAAAGATATGAGATGAGGGGACACATGCTGGAAGTGGAACTTCTCACATTGGATCCAAAAATCTTCGACAATATCCAAGATTTATTTACAAAATTCAAGGATTTACTATCACAACTCAAAGCTTGTGGGGTTGATAATCTAAGGAAGAGAAACAAATGGTTCTCACCATTCTCTCCAAACTTGGTCTTGAATTCTTTGTATTCCTATCCACATTCTATTCTTTCATATTCGCCTCTGGAGCCACCTGGAAGATGCCTTCTCTTGAGGAATTTATCGAATCCCCGACACAAGAGAAAACTAAGCTCATTAACATGGGAAAAATAAAAGGCTCAAATGCGCATGGACTTACTGTGCAATATGCAAGACATAAATATAAATAAAATACAAAATGAAATCTCATGCACATTTGAATAAGGAAGGGTACACAAAACCCTTTACCGATGCCTCCAGATCTAAAGGGGAAAAGGAAAGAAAAGGGGAGAAATGAACATAATGTCACAAAGGATTCCATATAGAATCCTCATGGATGTAAAAAAAATAGATATAATGTCTCAAATACTTCATCAAAAAAACCTTGGAGATCACATCCCTGAGGGTGCTAAGAAGAAGAAACCATAAGATCAGAATCCCAAGAAATCCAATTATGGCCATGCCTTGATTGTCATCAGCTCCTCTCCCAATGCTTGGATCATGGATTCGGGAGCATCAAATCAAATGGTTGACTCAGAAGCAGTCTATTATTCATTGGATGCATGCAAAGTTCCTCCTATTCTGATGGGGGACAACTCTTATATTGAAGTCATCAGCAAAGGAAGGATTGAACTCACCAACGGAAGCTTCAAGAATGTGTTGCATGTTACCAAAATTTTCGTCAACCTTATCTCCATGTATCAGATGATGAATTGCAGCATTGGAAAGAAATTCATGTTCACACCAAATTTCGTGGACATCTATGACATGAAAACCAACTCCATGGTTTCTACTAGTGAGGTAAATCATCAGGCTATATTGTATACATTTTCTGAATTTATTGAACACGATTATGATTTATTGCTTACTCATGCTGATGGAAGTAGTAGGATATGGTACGAAAGATTTGGACATTTGAATTTCAGATATATGCAACAACTTAGAAATAGAATATTGGTTTATGGTCTACTAGACATCCATTTATTCAAGGGAGTATGTGAGGGATGTGTTTTGACAAAGGAAAGTCTCATAGAGATTATGCACCTTTAGATATGATCCATAGTGACTTCATGGGTACTTTTTCGCATCCATCGATCAACAAAACTAGGTTTGTTCTCAGTTTTGTTAATTATCTCTCACGTTTTACATGGATTTACTTTCTCGGGCAAAAATATGAGGCCTTTCAACACCTCATCGATTTCAAAGCCCTGGTTGAGACACAGTCAGGAAATAAGATCAAAGTCCTACAAACTGGTAATGGGGGAGAGTATGTCAATCATGAGATCCACGATATTTTCCATGAGGAAGGGATTCAGTTACAGCATACCCCTATAATCCGCAGAAAAACAAAGTTGTTGAGTAGAAAAATAGATCTCTAAAGGAGATGGCATCTTGTGTGCTCCATGCAAAGTCACTACCACTAAGACTATGGACTGAAGCACTTAATTGTGAAGCATACATCCAGAATACATCTCCCCATATATCCTTCAATGATAATACCCCCTAAGAGGCTTGGAGAAACATCAAACTAGAAGTGACACACTTTCACATTTTCGGTTCACTTACATGGGCCCAGATTCCCTCTGAAAAGAGGAAGGCACTTGATCCACATATAATTGAGTGTATTTTTGTTGGATTGCCCAATGGTGTGAAGGGATATAGGATTATTGATATTTTCTCATACTGGATCATCATAGAGCATAGTGTCCAATTCGAGGAAAGTGTCTAGCATGTACCTCAGTAGCCACATGAAAACACCTTCATTCTTCCACCTGTCTGAGATGATGAGAATGCACATGCTGACCATTATTCATATGAGAGTTCTGATTCACATGACTTAGATGATTCAGATTCAGATTTAGTACAGTTAGATGCAGAGTTAGAGGATCCAGATGCAGTTGTGGAGTGAATGCAGAGGCCCAATTGTGTACAAACTACTCTTCATGCTGCAAGGGATCTCATTGGTGATCCAAACTATACTAGGAGGACTCGATATGATTTCAAGGAGCCTCCTATTGCACTCACTACCTCTGAACCATTTCCCTCCAAGCATTTTTTCTTGGTTTAGTAGTCAGATCCATAGTATTATGGCAAGGCTTCTGAAAATCCCTTTTGGGAATCTACCATGTAGGAGGAGTACAACTCCCTCCTCAAGAACAAGACTTGGGATATGGTTCCCATTCCTTCTAGGAGGAAACTTGTCAGATGTAGATGGATCTACAGGAATAAGAGTGCAACAGATGGACAAATTAGTAGATACAAAGCCAAGATTTTTTTCCAAAGGCTTTCAATAGGTGCATGGTATTAATTATGATGCAACCTTCACTCCAGTAGCGAAGATGGATTCAATACGATTGAAAACTTTCATTGTGATAACCAATGGATGGGAATTCCATCAGATGGACATGAATAATGAATTTATTCATGGTTATCTCTCTGAGGAGATCTATATGGAGCATCCCCAGGGATTTATGCAGGACTCATCTTTGGTCTATCAACTAAAGAAGTCCCTTTATTGCCTCAAGAAGGCTTCAAGGCATGGTATGCCAATATGGACTCCTACCTGTTGTCACATAAATTTTCACATTGTAAATAAGACCCAAATATCTACATGCTAAAGAGGACTGATTCACTTCTACTCTTAGCTCTGTACATTGATGATTTGTTGATCACTGGTTGCTCAACTTCAGTGATTTTTGTAGTTAAGAGGATTCTACATGATAGGTTTTTTATGATGGAAATGGGTCTACTACACTTCTTCCTTAGACTCGATATCAGTTGGGATGCATTAGGCATCAAACTGTCTAAGGAAAAGTATATTGTCTGAGGCCAAGTATGCATGAGATCTCCTTGAGAGATTTCACATGACAGACTCCAAGTATGCTCTGAATCCTTTCCTATCAGGAGTCAAACTTGAGGATGGCGGGGAGACTCCACTGGTTGACAAAACACTATACAAACATCTAGTGGGGAGCTTTCTGTATCTCACACACTCCATACCACACCTCTCCTATGCAGTTGCTGCAGTTTTTAGGTTCATGCAGGAGCCACATGAGCTGCATTGGAAGGTTGCAAAGTGTATCCTTCGATATGTATAGGGAATCAACACCTTTGGGATTCATTATGTAGCAAAATCTACATTAGATCTTGTTAGCACTGAGAATCACCCTCAAATTTCAAGAGGATAATCCCAGTACCCGTCAATATATTTTTAAATGTAAATGAGTGATTAAAGGTCAAATGGACAAAAATAAGAATAAGAATGTTTTAACTCAGAAATCTGGGCTAGCATGCATAATAAAATGAGGTCTTTATTAACTTCAGTCAATGATTTGGAGTAAAAGTGAATAGGAGGAAGACTTAGTGAGGAAGGTGTAAAGGTCTTCTATTGACATCAGGTCTTCAAGCAACCAAGGGAAGAAAAAATCAGACACAAGAGCTTCTTGAACTTAAAGTTTAGGAACACTGAAGGACATTATTGAAGTATTATAATAAAAAATTCATCATAACACAACCACAATATCTCATATGGATAATCCAATCATGAGTACTTCAATATAAGAGGCAATAAGATGATATAAAAAGAAACAAACTTCTTTTAATCAAAATTTCTCAATTCCAATACATAACCAGAGAACAACTTACTTAGTCAAAATATTAAAATCAGGGAGCCCTGCTCAACCATTCGAATGTATCTAATATTTTAGAATATGTATATATAATCAAAAGAGGAAAGGAAAAAATTAGAGGTGAGAGTTGGCCTTCCTATCCTAGGATTCTCCAAAAATAACTACAATTCTAATACATGTTCTAACAGATATTAAAAAACTTCTACAATTTAGGATCCATGTTGGAAACCACTACAACAAGAGTTAAATGGCATGTCTTCTAGCTTAGGCACATTCTTATTCAGTTCCAAGTGTGCTCCAATGGTTGTATGTTGCTTCCAAGATACCACCTATGATCATTGCTTCTCTCCACATCATCAACAATAAAGAAGGAATCATGAATTTGAACCTTTCACTGCAAGGGCCAGTTCGTAGCACCATTCTATAGTGCATTTTGTAGCCAATTTTGTAGCGCCCTTTACAAAGCTACTCTGTAGATTCTTTAGTGCCCTTTACAAATCAACTATGCAGATTTTGTAGCGCTTCCTCTGAAATAGCTCTACAGATTTTGTAGCACCACTCCTAAAACAGGTCTATAGTTTCCATAGTGCCACTCCTGAAATAACTCTACAGATTCAGTAGTGCCACTCCTATTTAACAGTTCTATAGATTCTTTAGCGCCACTCCTATGTAATATCTCTACAGATTTGGTAGCGCCACTCCTGTGTAACAGTTCTGCAGACTCAATAGTGCCACTGTTAAGTTTGGCTAGGATATTCTATATCACCTTAGGTATAACAATTGCATAACATATTGTATATACTATTCCATAGTTCCATGGTGCTACAAAATATCTATGTTTTTCTGTGTGATGAAACCAATCCTTCAAAAACAAAAAAAACTTAGCTGATGGACTAGAAGCTTATATATTCCTGTATAGGTGGAAAAAATTATACTTCCTTGATCATTTCACACTTGCAAAAATATACCACCCACAAAAATGGATATGTTATCCCCCAATTACTTCATTAATCTAGCAGTCTTCCTTGTTGTAGGATAACTTCCCTATGTCATAGCAACATCATTTTCCTTTCCAGGGATACTCCTCTTGACCATAGGTTCATCTCTTTCTATTGTATCTTATATGAGAACATTTAAGTTTCTTTGGGCCATGTCATCCTTGAAATGTTGCAACTCCTTTTTGAGATTTCTGTTTTGGGATTGAATTTTCTTTTTTTCCTGTACAGGGTCTTAAGTTTCCTATGGAGAGGCAGGGATATTCTTGCTGAAAACCTTTCCAAATCAAGGGTTTCACTGTACATGTCCATGAGATCCTTCATTTTTCTTCTACCAAACAAACTTTATACTTTCAAATGAGCAACTTCTTTCCTAGCATCCCTAAGTTTTCTGATCAATCTTTTGAAAGTGGGATTGCTAGGAGGAGTGTTGACTTTTATAACCTAAATAGGATTCTCAATTCCTTTACCTTTATATTTCTACTGAACAGAGGATTTGTCTATAACCTAAAAATAATTCTCAATTCCTTTACCCTTATCTTTCTCTTTCCTTGGAACTGAAGCCTTTCATAGGACTTCTGCTTCAACAACTTCCTTGAGGGATGATGATCTAGTAAAAGGCTTCCTAATTATGATCTTAGCTACTGGAGCAGGTGAAGGGAAATGAAACTTCCTTCCCCTCTTGGCTATGGTTTTGGTGGATGAAGGGAATTCCTCCAATTCAGGTGCAGGGGGAGGTGAAAAATATCTCTATGGAGAGTGATGAACCTCCCTCTCTTCTTCTTCAATTTCCTTGGGGGTTTCTTTGTCTTGAGTAGTGGGTTTTATTTTTCTCTTCCTGCTTCTTTCTGCTGGGGAAAAACTACTATATGGAAAAGGGATCTACATCCTAGATTGAGGGGTAGAGGCTATATCTAGAAGCATATGGGCAAAGACAATGAAATGTTCCCAAGGAATGCTTCTTTTCTTCAAATCTTCCATCACCAGCATCCTGATCAACCCAGAGTGGAAGAAACTAGTGCCCACAGCCTTGGATTTGGATTGGAATCTATTAGGCATCATTCCCATACTCCTCAAAAGATAAAAAGGGATATTCATTACATCCTTACCAGTGAAATGTACCAATATTATTATATGGCACTTGTATAACATGTTAAACCTTCCCTCACATGTAAAATATCTCTGGATGATCTTCAATATTTTAACAAAGCCTTCAACTAGGTGGCTCCGAGGCACTCCCTTAGACAAATTGTATTTTTGATAGTTTGGTTTGAGGAAGTCCTTGGAAAAGGAATCATTAAGGATCATGGATTTGAACCACCTCTCATCAATATTAGGTATCTCAGTGATTACTGCAATAGAGGCCTTAGATACCTCAAACTCAATTTTTCCCACCTTGGTCTTAATGCCATAAAAGTGTAATGCAAACTTCCTTTCTACTTCATAGTCTACCCTCTGCATGTTTTGAAAAAAAGAGAGGTAGACAACCCTTTAAAAAATTCCCTGACCATTGGCTCAACATCAAATAGGTGCATGTCAGAAGGTTCAGTCCTGATCACATTCCCTCCCTTGTGAGACTTCTTCCTTTGAGGTGTCTCCATGTATTAAACATGGGATCAAAGGTTGTTATGTAATGAGGAGTAAAGGAACCAAACATGGGAAAAGATCTATGAGAATTGACAGTGGCTAATGGTTTCTCTCTCAAGGATTTTCCTCCAACTCACTTTGAATTAACAATAGACTGGTCTGGTGGCTTTTCTTTTGAAAAATGAGAGAAATAAACTCTTAGGAAAGGTATGCAACGATGTACTGCTCAATTTTATTCCACATACAATGGTCATCAAATATTTTAATGGGTAAGGATTACTATTATCCTCATTGCCAGTAAATTTTGAGATAAAACGAAGGATGACATAGTGAATAAAAGGGGATAATTCATATATCTTTGTAAATACAGAAGATAACACTGACAAATCCAAATAAGAATGAAGCATTGAGACAGGTATCCTTAGCATAGTTTAGGCAACGACTTTATGTAGTGTAGTGCAGACACAAGAGCCAAGTGAATGAATGGGCATTCAAGATTAAGAAGAAAAATGGCTTCACCTCTAGTATAGGTGAAATTAAGTTGGAAAATGGCTATGAAGTCTGTGGGAGAAGAGCTATATATGAAAATGGATGAGACAAGACACAGTCTACAGCACCAGGTGCTACCAAAAGATGACGCAGGGGTATCTTAAGACTTTTCCATGTAGCTTAAAGGACTGACAGAATACTTGGAGGTCGTGGCTGATGATGGAAGATCTGCAACAAGCTATGGAAATGCTACATTCAACTCGACCTCCAATTCATACCTAGCAGTCGATCTCTTAGCACAATCTACAGCTTGTCTAAACTAGTGATTTCAGCAATGCCAAGATTGGGAGAAAAATTCAAATTGATAAATAGTTAGCAGGCTCATAAATGACCAAATATCAAATATTCCTTTTAAAAACAAGGGTGATGAAAAAAATGGGAGATATGACATTAGTTGATTATGGCAAATTATGGTAAAGGAGCATAGGACAAAGGTGTGCTATAGAAAATCCTAGTGACTTGGTAATGCCCTTTTAAAAATTTGATTTGACCCCCTTAATGAACATAGGGACAACATGGAAAGGATAAAGAGTATGAGTGGATGGAGTGATATGTCAGGTCGTTAGGATCATGGGGTCAATTATGTTTAGTGTCAATTCAAAAGTTGAGTCAAATACATGAACCATAAAATGAACCTAGACTAAAATCATATGTGTGGGCCAAAAAGTGAGCCAAAACCGAGGTCCTTATTTGTTTAGACTAACCTAAGAAAATCACAAAAATAAAAATAAAGAAAACCCAAAGGCTAAAGGATAAAAATTAAAAACCTAAGGGATAAAAGACCCAAGACAACTTCATGCGATAACATTGGCTCCATAGGGGATGGCATGCTCCCTGTGAGCTACCAAGAACAAGTAGCTTCAATGCCTTATCCTAGGTCTATGGGGTCACTTATTCAATCAGAAATAAAACAAAAAATGATATTTACAATGAATGTAAAGCCACTCATGGCTTAAGAAAAATACGTTTTCATAAAATGCACATTGACAGGGCGACCAAAAACTTTGGAATCCTCCAAATTCTACAACTTATAAGTGTTATTTGAAAATACCTTAGAAATATTGAAGGGACCAATCCACAAGGTTTCAAATTTACCATTTTTGCCTTTTTCTTTCTTGGGTGCATCCCACTTGAGCACTAGATCTCCCAGCTGGAAATCTTATTTGCTTACCTTCTTGTCAAAGGCTTGCTTGATCTTTTGTTGATGGTTCTATGCTTTGTCCAGTAGTTTCTCTGTAGTCTGCTACACTTCTACCAGTTGTTGTATCCTTCTGACCATATCATCAGGTTCTCCTTGGTAGTCTTGGAAGAATTTTTCGATGGGAAATGAAATTTGATTAGGAAAATTAGCATCAACCTCATACACAATATGAAAAGGAGAGACACTAAGTGATCTCTTTGTTGTAACTCTATCATCCCACAAAGAAAATTTCAGCTTTGAGTCCCATGCTTTCTTATTGTCTTCTAATAATCTCTTGATGATATTTATAAGGATCTTGTTAGAGGATTCTTCCAATCTATTCCCTTGGTGGTAGTAAGGAGTAGAATGAACCAATGTAATCCCATAATGTTCACAGAACTTGATCAATGGTTTATCTTTGAAAGATGCATCATTATCAATAACAATTTTGCTCGAACAACCAAATATTAACATGATATCCTCAAGAAAACTAATGATTACCTTGTGGGAGGCATTCCTAGTAGGAATGGCTGATATCCACTTGGTGAAGTAATCAGTGGCATTCAAAATCCACCTATCCTGACCACTTGAAGCGGGATGGATTTCCCCAATGAAGTCTAGGCCCCACTGCTGAAAAGGTCCTGAAGCTACCATAGGCTTCAATGGGAAATATTTGAGCTACTTCTTTCCAAAAAACTTTTGGCATTTGACACAAGATCTAATATTTGCACAAACATTAGTAAAAAGGATAGGCAAAAAATACCCAGCTCTGAGGATTTTATAGGTTGTGGTTCTCCAGAAGTGATGGCCCCCACATAAACTGTCATGAAAATCAATCATGACCTTTTGGGTATCTTGTGGATATAGACATCTCAAAAGAACTCCTACAGGATCTTTCCAATAAAAAACTTGGTCAATAAGACAGTATCTGATTTCCTTAAGCTTCAAATATATTACCTTGTTCTTTTCCAAACCATAAGGAGGCTGCAACTTCTACAGAAAATATATGATTTCCTTATACCAAGTGCATTATGCCAACTTTGGGTTGACATGAGAATGTTTATCAACCAACTTAGCTTTCTTATTTTCTATGTTTATGTCTATGAAATTAATGCCCAAATATTTTCAATTTGATTCATCCAACAACCTATCTAAACCTTGGCCTTTCACCAATTTAGTGGGCTTTATTTCAAGGTCAAATTCCAGAATTTTGGCAATCCATTTGTTTCTCCACCCATCTATGTCAGGATGGATAAGTATATCTTTCACTAAGGCTTAATGGACATATGGAACAATATTTGAATGCATAACATATACTCTGAAATACTTAAGGGCTTTGACCAAAGCATAATCCTACTTTTCCATGATATCATATTTAATTTTTGTATCCGTCAATGCCTTGCTGAAAAAGGAAATAGCCTGCTCTAACCCTTCTTCATTTTTCTACAATAAAACAAATACCACTATGTCAAATGAAGCAAAGGAAAATATAAGCAAATACTTGGAGTAGTTGTTAGACATGATTTTGGTCGTCTTGGTGATGTATTAACAATGGTGCATTCAGGCTCCCAACAAGGACTTTTTGCCTGAGAAAAGCGGATCTTGTCTCCTTTCAAAAACATATTTTCAAAGTGAGTTCGTAGGCTGCATATGGCCTTTGGTGCGAGAATCCCTCATTCTCACAGGCCACCTTCATCTAGGGTGCGAACTTCTCGCAGTTTGCTCCATACATAGGGTGCGAACCTGTTTTCAAGCTTGGAAAAGAGAAGAGGTCTCGAGGGTTCTAGAAGGGAATATTCTAGAAAATGAGTTGGCATTCGTATGGTTGTCATTTTACTGACTTCTCAGATTTGATGGGATCATCCTCATCGATGTAACTATCTCCCCTTCTCCTATATATTGAAAGGTTTCTCATGGAAAAGGTTAAGCAAGATTAATTGAAGAATTGGTGAAGGAATTGTGTGAAGAACCCTACTTAGACAGAAGCTTGGAGACTCTAGTTGGTCTATCAAGAGAAATTAGATATTATTCATGCAAGTATAGAGAAAGTGTGTGTGTTAGAACCAAGATTCACTGAAAGGAATCTTGTGACATCAAGGCGATTAGGTTGTATCTTCTACTTTCAATTAATATGATACAACGACATGTCCCTTTCCCACAAATTCATTCTTACTTTATTGTGTAATTCCTTGATCATATGCATAATTTGACGTTGAATACATTGTGCTATATTCACTTTGGTTGGTTTGTGTTGTCTTGGAGTTGACCTCATGAGAGTACCGGAGTGAAGCAGGAGGAACAGAGACCTAAGGAAGCAATACAAAGGTATGTCACTTGTTCCTCCTTACTAGCAAATTCAATGATTGCAACTTAGGGAAAGAGTCATGTCCTGTCCTGTTTTATTCTAGATCCAAGTGGATCTAGGGAGATCTGTTAATGTTTGCACCTACTGATTAGTCCGATAACAAAATTGGCAACTCCATTGGGGAAGCAACCCATTTTTTAGTGGTTTTTGGTGTTTTTCCTTGGCCATTTTCTCTTTCCTTAGCCTTTTTTCATTTCTATCAATCTCTGAGTCTTCAGGGGACCCTAATAGACTCTCTGGGTCCAGAAGTCCCTTCAAAATTTTTGTCTTTTTTCCAAATTTCTCTTAGTTTCAGTCATTCTCGCACTGAACCCTTTTATTGCCTAGGAGAACTACTGGTGTTCGCACCCTACTGTGCAATCCATTGTGAACCTCTCGCACTCTGCTTGTGGCTGGCCTGTGAGAATGCTCCATTCTCGCACTGTAAACAATTGCTTGCCTGCGAACCCATTTTGCAAAATTTTTGGATTAAGGTTTTTGTATGCTCATATGCCCAAACTTGTATGTATGTCTGATGAGACCTTCTTGGACCACTGATTGATTGTTTCTTGACTTTATATTTTGTGAATGATTAGTCTTCAGAAATCGAAAGAACTTCTTGTTCATTTTTCTAAACTATCATCTCTTGACCTTTTCCTAGCAAGGATATAATCTCTGATCCTAGAATCTGAGTGCTTGTTTGGTTGGAAGCCGGTGATCGGTTCAAGAACTGTGATCAATTGTATTTCTCAATTTCTCATTACTTGGAAAATCATTGTCCTCGTGCATTTGAAAAGACTAGCCTTGTTTGCTTGTCATTTTTGTCTTCATTGAAAGATTGGTCTAGGTTTTGTATGTTGCTTGTCATTAGTTATTGGGTTTCCTTAGTTCCACCACCGTTGTGTGCTTCTTCTTGAAAATTAAAAAAAAAATAAAAATTTAAAAGCATTTGTATTTTGAAAATATTGGAAATCAATTGTTGAAATAGAACAAATAGAGAATTAACATTGTTCATGATTTGTTGATATTGCATTTCAAATAAGATTGCATATCGTAGTTCAATATTGTTCCAGAAAACTTCTCTTTCCCTCCTGTAAATAGGATTCATCCAACAAGAATTGATATCTTTCATTCCTATCTATGCATTGTTGGGTCAGAGTCTCACACAACATCAGTTTCATCTTTGTTTCCTTTGAGTAACAACAACCTTTAATAATATTGCTCAATTTTAAAATTTAACTAGTAACTCTTTTCTAGGAATCTATTACACCAACATTAGCTAGGCTAGAGCTTTCGAATAGGCAGAGAGATACACTCTCCAAAGAACAAAACACACAATAGCATCTTGTGGTAAGGAGTGTCAAATTCCATTTGCAACATTTTGTCCTAGGAGTCCCTTCTCACACAAGGGTCAAAGCCGAGGTCGCATTGATATTGACAGAGTTACTCACCCTGCTTTGTTGATATCGAGGTAGAGATTGCATGTATTACGAGGGTCCCCTGGAGGTATACCCACAATGATGAGTGGAAGCCTCTCGAGCTGATTTCAGGCTGGATACCCTACCCTTGTGTGTGGATAAGACTATCGACTGTCCCCCTAGTCTTTATTATGGTTGGTGGTAACCTTAGTGGCCTATCTTCTTAGGATATTACACAAGGTGACCGTGAAGGGGAAAGTCTTCATGATACCTGGAATCAACATTGGCCAAACTCACTCAGGATCCTTGGAGGGTATACCCACGATTATGTGTGGGATCTTGCACCAAGGTGTAAGTCCGTTTAGCAGGTTGTCAGTGTAACTTTTCCACCCTAGCCTAGCCCCTTCTCATCTCGTCATTGCGACGTTAGATTTCATCACCAACTAGTTACTTCAGAATTGGAAGGTCTTGTTTGCTTGGTTTTTCTTCCTAGATTTTTTACTAGTGCATGTTGTTTGTTTATCCAAGTTGACCAGAGAATTCTCTTCGTCAGTTTTTTAATTCATTCAAAATTGACCCTCCACATCATTCACGTAGAATGCATGGCTTACCCTTAGAAAATCTGGAAGGTTCTCAACCCTTGCCTACCAACTCACCAGACGGCTCTCCTCAATAGAGTGAAGTCCAAGACATCACCACTCCACAAGTGGAAAGAACTGACTCTCTAGAATGGTTCCGAATTTCCAATTCTCGAGAGGATTTTTGACTTCACCCCGACTCTAAGAGACGTATTACGCGAGTGAATTCTTCCAGAGCCTTAGTTATTTTGTCTTTTGGATCATCGACTAGACCTTTTCCAAGACCTGAGGGCGAAGATCCTTTTTGGGCTACTGGCATTTTTATATGGGATCTTTTTGTCTCAGGAGTAGACGTTGATATCACCATCTTAGATGCATTCCCTGAAATGTCTGATCCTGACGTAGTACCTTTTACTACTACTTATTATTTTCCTGGTACAGAAGCTCCACGAGCCGACCACATGTTGACTCTCCCTTTACAAATGGTCCATTACACAAATTCTATGAATCTTCAAACTGGTATTATCGTGGCTAGCCAAGCCCTGATTGGCACACCAGTTTCACCCAGAGTCACCCTGACACTTCCCCCCAGATACCGTGCGTTGAATGCCTCTATTCTCGTTCCTACACAAATCACATCTAGAACTCCTAGTGGTCCCACTTCTTCTGGGCACTCTCCTCCCAGTTTCATTCTGACACTTCCTCCACCCCCTTTTATAGGACCTTCTCCATCCTCTATTGACGACACTGATCCTAGTGGCACCATTTAGTCGTTCACACCAAATTACCATATTCCTGTTGGTGGAAAATTTCACCAAGGAGGTTTGACTCAACCCCCCCTTGTAGGGAAAATTCCAATTGGAACACAAATCCAAATTGGAACACAACCCCTAGTTGGAACACAACCCCCGATTGGAGGACAACCCCCACCAACCCCACCCTATGGACAAAACATACCTCCATCCTTGGCCCAGTATTGGAACCATCTGATATAACATAACCCTCAATCAACTGGGGGGAAACAGCCTCTGGCTACATCCATTATACCTCCCGGTATAGGCCAACCATATCCAAGTACATATAATCCTATTTGGTGATTGAATGCTCAACCCTATGCTCCCATTCAAGGGTACAACCCTATGAGTTACTTGACTCCACAACAACCACCGAATCTACCTAGATCTTCACATTATATGTAGACTTCTTATGGTCCCACTGGTTTTCCAATGAGACTCCATCCCCAAAGCCACCAATACCCACATGTGAATAGAAAACTACCTTTCTTAGCCACCCTGGACCTCTCGGATCTATCGAGGATTTTAAATGATCCGATCCATCACTCTCCCCAATGGCCCTCTATACCAGCCAAGCTACTGTCTGACATCCCTAAATTCGATGGAAAAGCGGGAGAGGACCTAAACAATCATGTCATGACTTTTCACCTTTGGTGTTCATCCAACTCCTTGATGGATGACTCTATTCGTTTATTCCTTTTTCAACGAACTCTGACGGGTTTTTCCGCGAAGTAGTATATAGAATTACCCCAAGGTTTCTTCCCCGACTTCAACACCCTCGCTATGGATTTCCTCACCCACTACCAGTTATCGATCCGCTATGAAATGAGGACCGATATTTTAAGTTCTTTCAAACAAACCAAAGCCACTCACATCTCCGATCACATTCATGAGTGGCGACGAAGACGGCGTCTCATCAAACTAGAACTTCCTGATCAGTTGCTGGTATAATGGTTCACAAAATCATTTGTGAATGACATCGATCATGACATCACCATGGGTGGAGTTGTCATAGAAGAATAGGCCATTAGTCATGCTCAATACCTTGACCTCGTTTACTCACAAACGGGTACTCTTTATGACTTACTCCCTGGTGCACCTCGTCCTTCCACTTCCACCACTTCAACTACTCCTGCTGCTTCTCATGCAGTCGATGGTGTGATTGGCACTTTCCATGCCCAACCGCATTCTGTCCAAACCTCTAGCAACAACCCCAAACCCATTTATTCTAATTTTCAAAATGCTATGTCTCCTACCCCTCCCATTGGCAAGACTTATGAGGTAAATGTTGTTCAATCTACCCCTGTCGGTAAAAAAAAATCCAGAAAAGGAGAGGGTAAGAATAAGGAGGACAAAAATACTTCGCAAGCAGAGAGAACCAAAACTCAACCTGTTGACGATATGGATAAGCGCAAAACCTAATACCCTTGTCTTATCTGTGGTGATGATCACTACACTAAGGATTGTCCATGACATGCCAAGGTTACTAAGTTCCTTCAAGGGACCCCGAAACCACCCACTCTGGCTATTTTGTCACAACCCTTCCCTTCTCAACAACAGGCCCAATTGGTCATTCACGACCAACTGTCCCCCTCCACTACATCTTATGTTTTAATGTGTACAGGTGATTCAAAGCAAAATGACATCACACTTATCACTCAAGCCAAATATTATTCTCCCTCTAAAGAGAAGGTTGATGTTATACCTCCTTCATTGGTACAACCATCTCCCATGACTCCATCTACCAACGATCCTCTTCATCTCGAATGATCGAGCCTCGACACAGTCCTTCGCCCTCCTCCAAAGGGTGTCATTCAGAAATCGGCTTTATCCTCATGCCCATGCTTCCTAGAACTACAACATTGTTGAAGATCTAGCCCAAGCACCATCTGGGACGTCAACCCTCGAAGTCCTTCAAAATTGTCCCATACAACGGAAGGCACTGTTGAAAGCTATCGATGGAATCGACCTGACGGATATGAATTTAATAATTTTTGAATTGGAATATCACATTCCAAGGTTACCCCCTCAACTCGCATTCCAAATACAAGTGATTGTCTCTGACAAAAAAATTTGTAGAACTGTTATCGACGAGGGTGCCTTGACGTGTGTCATGTCTATTACCTGCTAGAAAGCCATCAGATCTTCCTCTTTGAATGAATCCCATAACACACTTAAAGCCTTCAATGGCTCCAGTTTCAAACCTTATGGTGTCCTTCCTTCATTGCCAATCATGTTATAAGGCAAAACGATCCAAGTTGAAGTGGAAGTCTTTGATGCTCCTCTCGATTACAACCTTTTTCTTGGTCATAGCTAGATTGATTCCATGCTCGCAGTTGTGTCGACTCGTTTTCATGTTGTATGTTTCCCACATCAAGGAAAGGTAATTATCGTCAACAAATTAGCCTTATTTAACTTGGATATGTGTACTGGAAACATACCATTCATCACCAAACCCCCCCTGGGATACGAGAACGTCAGTGTAGGTCTTCTCAAAGACTCTTCGTTAATGGGTACCTTCCCCATTCCACCACCCGATGTTCCACACTCATCTGTTGATTCAATCAACATTATCTCCACCTCGACTCATGGAACCCTTGTGTCTCACGACTCATGGATGGTACCCGACCCCGACGATCATCTTCATTACAGCGACAAAATGCCTTTGAGTCTGGTCGAATCTGCCTATTAGGCCATTCAATCGGCAACCCCTTCTACCCCCTCTCTTGGTGATTTATCTCCAGATCCTTTCCATATCAATTTTCCCACAGACGAGATGATTATGTTAGTCATGGAAGATACCCCCTGGAATGATGGACATCACCGTTCCATCCTCTTCCTGAAACAACACACCATTGAGAGTTACCAATGGATCTCGACCCTGTCGACCATTGTCGTCATTTCAACCATTCCCGAGTCCTCACATGATGTTTTTTCTGAAGGAAACTTAAGAAATATCTCACCCAGTCTTCCCCTCAACATATCCATCAAACCTAGAATTGTCGAAAATGTGCATATTGGAGCTTCATGTTCCCCTGACGAAATTGTCACCTATGAGTCACTTTTCAAATAATTTCATGACGTCTTCGCCTAGAGCTATGAATAAATGTCGGGCATTGACCCCAACATTGTGATACATGACATCAAGACATACCCAGGCGCTAAACCTGCCCATAAATGCCTTCATCCAGTTCACGCATGTAACGTGACCGCTATCAAACTTGAAGTCAAGAAACTTCTCAAAGCTGGCTTATTTACCCGATGGATCTCACTGACTAGGTTTCCAACCTTGTATTGATTGACAAGAAATAGGGAACAATCCACATGTGCATTGATTATAGGGATATTAACAAAGATTGTCCTAAAGACAACTTTCCTACCCCCTTCGTCGACCAGATTGTCGACGATTGTGCTGGAAGAGAAATATTCTCTCTGATGGATGGTTTCTTTGGATATAATCAAATCAATATTGTTCCTGATGATCAACACAAAACCTCTTTTATTTGTCCTTAGGGAACTTTTGCCTATCAAAAACTTCCTTTTAGTCTTAATAACACTGATGCAACTTTTCATCACGCTATGTCTTATGCCTTCCATGATATCAAGCACATCGTGTAGCCATATCTTGATTACTTACCCACTCATTCCATGTGCCAGGTCGATCATCCAATCCACCTCCGAGCCATTTTCCTACGATGTCGGTTTTACCATATACGCTTGAATCCTCACAAATGCATTTCCTGCATTGAATCCTACCAACTTCTAGGCTTTATCGTTTCATGTCAAGGGATCAGGGTAGATCCTTTGAAGGTCGAGGTGATTCTTAATCTCCCTCCTCCTTCTACACTTCGCCAGTTACAAATTTTGCAAGGGAAAGCAAACTTTCTTCGTCGTTTCATCCCGAACTATGCCGAGATAACTCTTGGATTTACATGACTACTCAAAAAGGGGTCTAAGTTTGTATGGGATACCATCAAAAACAAAGCCTTTGAATCTCTAAAACTGTCCCTGACATGTGCTTCACTTCTCTCCCCCCCTCGATTACAGTTACAATTATTTCCTTTACCTCGCAGCCTCGGATTACATCATCGCTATGGTCCTTGTCCAGGAGGATGATTCTCATGATGAACATGTTATATATTACTTGAGTCGAAGTCTAACACCTACCAAAACCAAGCATTTACATGTCGAAAAACTAGCCTTGGTAGCCGTCCAAACAGTTCAACATTTCCGACACTATATCCTCTCTCGCAAGACTACTGTAATTTCGAACTACAACCCTATGCAACACATTCTCACCCATCAATTGCTAGGGGGGAAATACTCCAAATGGATCGTGATACTCCAATAGTTTGACTTGGAATTCGAACAAGCTAAGTCTAAGAAGTCCTTAGTGTTTTTCGAGTTGATATGCGACTTTCCCTACTTTGAAATGGAAAATGTAGCAGCCAATTCATTACCCGATGAATCCCTTTTCCTAATCAGTTTTGAAGATCTTTGGTATGATGATATCATCATATATCTCCAAACCCATACTTTCCATCCCAATTTTTCCAGTACTGATCGACGTCGAATATGCTACCAAGCCCATCAATATATTATCCTCAGTGATACTCTTTATCGTCGTGGGATTGACTCAATTTTTCAACGTTGCCTCACATTTGACGAAGCCAAGAAAGCCTTAAATGACTGCCATTTTGGAGCCTGTGGTGGTCATATGTCCGCGTATGCTACTTCCCAGAAGAAATTACAAGCAGGGTATTTTTGTCCTTCTTTATTTAACAATTGCATAATCATCGTCCAAAAATGCCACGCTTGCGAGACCTATAACCATAAAATACGGTCACATCCTTCTCCTCTTCACCCTGTGGTCTCCATTGGTCCCTTTGCGAAATGGGGTATCGATTACATGAAATGTCACCCCCACTCGACTGAGGGGCATGGATACATTATGGTAGCCATAGATTATTTTACGAAATGGGCCAAGGCGATGCCGACATTTGACAATACTAGAAAGACCACAACATTTTTCATTTTCAATCACATCATAGCTTGTTTTGGTGTTCCTCAGGCTATCATCATTGATCATGGTAGAAACTTTAGAAACTTCATGATGTCTGAACTCACTGAAAAGTTGGGTCTTCACCATGAAAACTCAATGCCCTATTACCCACAAGCCAATGACCAAGTCGAAGCAATTAACAAAGTTCTCATAACCATGCTTCGACGAATGATAGGGATTTACAAAACAAGTTGGCACACAATGTTGTTTTTAGCATTGTGGGCTTATCGGACATCCGTTAACTCTGCTACCAGGTTTACACCATTCCAGTTAGTCTATGGTCTAGAATCCATCCTCCCAATTGAATGTGAGATACCCTCCTTAAAACTAGCCGTCGAACTCTTACAAAAAACTTATGTCGAGGAAGAACATCTGTTGTATCTCATGCAATTAGAGAAAACTCGACACGATGCTACCCTAGTCATAGAAGCCTAGAAGAAATGTGTCAAGGCCCAATATGACAAACATGTCAAGCCTCGCGTTTTCTCTGAAGGAGATCTGGTTCTCCTTTACGAACAAGATCAGGATATGCTAGGAGATGGAAAATTTGAAGCCATGTGGCGAGGTCCTTATATCATTAGATGAGTTTTGGAGAAAGGAGATTACGAGTTAGTATATTACGATGGTATCCATTTAGTGAACCCAAAAATGGGTTGTACTTAAAGAAGTACTATGCCTAAGATCACCTATGCATGAGTACTTGTATTTTATTGTATCATACTTCTTGTGTGTTATTGTAGTATTCTTTTTTCATTATCTAATCTCTGCCCTTATGTTATGTTGTGTTTGGCTTCCAGATGTTGGAGTCTTCACTAACCCACATTGGCTTCGCTAATGGCGCTAGCCATAGTACTTAGAACCTTTCTTTTGCTACGTGGGAAATTTACGCCCCTACAAACGAACTTATCACTCTACGAGGTGTGTGTCTCAGTCGTGCGACCAAAAATATTGCAGAGTATAGCACCATTATTGAATTTTTGATTGATGGTATCTCTCTCGGTATCCGTCACTTAGTTGTACGACTCGATTCGCAGCTAGTAGTACTACAGTTAAGTAATGTCTATGCTATTCAAAGTCCTACTTTATTACGAGTATATTTACGAATTCGCCTCTTGGAATGTTATTTTGATTATATTGAGTATAAAAATATTCCTAGATGTCTAAATACATTAATTTATGCATTGGCTAACTATGTATTAGACAAACATTTGGGCCATTTATAAACCAATCACATCACATGTATCACACAACACAAGATAAGATTCTACAAAGTAATGTCATGGGTGACGCTCATGATAACACATGACTGCTTGAGCAACCCTACAAAGCAGTCAGCCAATAGACTCTGACACACCCACAGTATGGGATTAATACCACTGAGGGACTTCTCCGATAGTCATGTCCAGAATGTCAGCAGTCAACCCCTCCAAGTTTTTCTCCACTGCCTCATAATCTTCAGCATCCCATCGCAGAAATGGAGCCACCTCTCCTTGTCACTGAATAGGAGACATACCTGGAGGTCGGTATGGCCCCACATCTGTGTCATTCAAAAGAGATTTTTTATTAGTTCTTGGGAAAACATAAAAACATTTGCATATGATAAAACTCACAAAAACATTTAAAAAGCGAAAAAATGTGTACTTCTTACCTAGATCTCCCCACTGACCATCCTCAGGTAGGACCAAATCTAGATATCCTTGAAAATCCAACCCAACATAGGCATAATCATCAACCATCAACATCTGTGGCCGCAACCAGTCAAAGAAGGAATCATTGTATTTTATGATTGGCCCAGCTACATGTTGAGCCATGAGGTTGCACCACCTCAGCATCCTCAGATCCTCTGGAGCCGGTAAAACCCCACTCAACCTGCAACCTTAGCAAGGGAACCCTCTCAAGAAAGAAAGACACCAAAAGTGATCCATACCCGAATTGTTTCAAGTCACCTTTCCTGCATTTTGTCAACTACCTCTTTATGCTACGAAGGACTGTGTCTGACCAGTTAAAGACCCAAGGCTTAGTACACTCTATGGCATACTGAAAATAGCTCTGGAGAGCCATGTGTGGAGCAGCACTCCTAGCCATACGAGAAATGGTGAACAGGATAGTGCAAAGGGTCAAATCCTGTACCCCCTAAATGGACACCTTTCCTTTTCTTCTTTCCACCTTTGGAACACAGTACTGATGATAATACTCACTCATAGGCATCCCACCACCTCGGCTACCAATAAATATAGTGTGGTACCCACGATGTGACATTCCTATTAGGAAATAAAAGTCCTCAATATCCAAGGACAATGTGTGGACCCCCACGTGGAATACTTGTTGGTCCACGTCCCACATATGAACGAGGTACTCCAACAGCCTGACTTGGGCCCTCATACCCAGGATCCAAAAGAATTTTGGGAGACCACAGTCTCGTAAAGAGGCAATGATGCCCAGGACATTCCCGAAAACAACATCATCTTCTTCATGCTCTCTTTTGTGCCACTCTAGAACCATTGTGATGGTCAAATGCCTGCACAAGAACCATAAGAAGAGGGTCAACAACTCTTTTCAAGCCTTGGCACATTTTTCATTGAGCAAAAAATCAAAGAAAATTTTCATTTTGTGGTTTTCGTAGGTTCGCTTTTAGCATAGTGCAAGGTTCTCACAGGTTCCTTTGGGGCCACCTGTGAAAATCGTGCCTTCTTACAGGTCCCATATGGCTAGCCTGCGAGAACGCCTAGGTGAAAATTTTGGCCGTAAAACAAACTCAAAAATTGAAATTTGCCACTGAAAACAAAAAAATGAACCATGAAAAGGTATAAGATAGGGATTTTACCTCACTGACAGAGACGGTTCACCAAACGATTGCTCGTACCTTCTGGAATTGAGCACTAAAATTCAAGGGCAAAAGAGGGGTTTTGGGATAAAATGTTGGCAAAGTCACAATGACTATGGTGAAAGGAATTTTACCCACTTATATTTACTTTTTACCATATTTGTTGATCTTTATAATTGTTTTATTCATTAAAACTAATGCCTAATAGCCCTATGAGTGTGGCTTTTTGCAGATACAACTATTCTGAAGTCTACACAAAGAAGTATGGATATTTTTAATTATTTTTTATGGTTTTTAGAAAAAACCTTGAGCTTGGTCTTTGTTCATTCTCACGCTCAAAAATACATGAGAATGTAATCAAGAACACTTTTATCACTTTTTCGGGCTCATAAAGGTTATACGAAAAAGGAACCCCCTAGAGTCCTCTTTAAGCTCTTTTCAGACTCTCTAAACATGAAAAGACTGCCGAGGGATGTTGCTATTTTCACGCTCGTTAAAGTATTTGAAGAAAGTGTTTGTTGGGAAATAATTTATCTCTTTTTCGATCTCATCAGACTACTTTATGAAAAAGGAACTGAGATATTTCTCTTTTGAGTGTTTTTCCAGACTCTATAATCATGAAATACTTTCGAGTTTTCTATCTTTCGACTCGTTAAACAAACATCAAAAGACCTGTAATGGGACCAAACCACTCCTTCCCAGGGTTTGTTAAACATACTTTGAGGCACTTGTTTGAAGGATGAGCTTACATCAACAAGAATATGTTATCCTCCTCAAGCTTGCGTAAAAATAAAGAGGTACTCGCCAGAAATGGTGGGGGAAAATTTGGGAAAGGGATGTGTTTTCGTATTCATATTATTGGTAGTAAGTGTCTCTCTTGAACATGACACCTCCTATTCATTATTTGAAGCTAGTTTGGGAAATCTGTTTGTCTCTCATTCAACTTGCCATAAGGTCGTATCCTGAGTCGTCTCTGAGTCAGTGCTGCCAAATCATTTTTCGTGTTGTTCATATGTTCAAGAGAAGTTCATCTGAAACCTCTATTGAGTCGGCCATCTGTAGTTGTCCATTCCCTCCATGTCGGCCTTCCTTGTGTTCAATTCAACCTACGTCATACTCTATTTCACCTTCAACATATGTTACTCATTTCGTGTCATTGAAGGGGGATACATCAAGGCCCTCCTGTGATGAGTCTTGTTCTGTCGACTTCAACTCATTATCTGGAAACAAGACCTAGAAATTATTTGGTACCTTGGAACTTGCATGCCTCAATGGCAGGTTCTCTTTCTTTCGACAGTGGGTTTTCATCATTGACCCCTGATCGGGAGATTCTGTTGAATGTTCCACCTCAGCTCATTTATTCACATTCATTGGAGTGTACTAGTGTACCCTGGGATTCATTGACATTAATGGTGATTTCCCTCGCACTTGTTAATAGTTGCATCAATGACCAGTAATCAAGTGGTTTCTACCATGTTCGACTTTGACACATGTAATCACATGGTTAGATTTGTAATTTCAGGTGATGGGATTGAAGACCCTAGGTTTCATCTTTTTGACCCAGGTTGCGATGGAGTATGTATGATTTGCATCGACACATAAATAAACTTTGTATGTCTCATGGCTATATCGTCTTAATTTGAATCTTCTTGCATAGATCCACAGTGTATTCTTGGTGGCTATGCAATATTTTAACGTAATGGATCCATGGTGTATGATTGGTGGCCATGACCCACATTCATGATTTCATCCATTTGTGATCTAAATATGGGTATGCCTACCTCAAAACTGATATTATATTCTGTAGATGCTTGGTTGTTCACAAGTTTCTGATTAGGTGCACTACTAGTTTTCGATACACATGCAGTTTACAAAGTATTTTAGTTGTCACTGATTTCGGCCTCATACTTTGGGGGACATTCTGTTACACATGATTTTGGTCATCTTGGTGATGTATTAACAATGGTGCATTCAGGCTCCCAACAAGGACTTTTTGTCTGAGAAAAGTGGATCTTGTCTCCTTTCAAAAACATATTTTCAAAGTGAGTTCATAGGCTACATATGGCCTAGGGTGAGAGAATCCATCATTCTCACAGGCCACCTTCATCTAGGGTGCGAACTTCTCATAGTTTTCTCCATACATAGGGTGTGAACCCGTTTTCAATCTTGGAAAAGAGAAGAGGTCTTAAGGGTTCTAGAAGGGAATCTTCTAGAAAATGAGTTGGCATTCGTATGGTTTTCATTTTACTGACTTCTCAGATTTGATGGGATCATCCTCATCCATGTAACCATATCTCCTTCTCCTATATATTGAAAGGTTTCTCATGGAAAAGGTTAAGCAATATTAATTGAAGAATTGGTGAAGGAATTGTGTGAAGAACCATTCTTAGATAGAATCTTGAAGACTCTAGTTGGTCTATCAAGAGGAATTATATATTCTTTATGCAAGTATAGAGCAAGTGTGTGTGTTGGAACCAAGAGTCACTAAAAGGAATCTTGCAAGATCGAGGCGATCAGGTTGTATCTTCTACTTTCAATTAATATGATACAGCGGCATGTCCCTTTCCCATAAAGTCATTCTTACTTTATTGTGTAATTCCTTGATCATGTGCATAATTTGATGTTGAATACATTGTGTTATCTTCACTTTGGTTGGTTTGTGTTATCTTGGACTTGACATCATGAGAGCACCAGAGCAAGTGGGAGCAACAGAGACCTAAGGAAGCGATACAAAGGTATGTCACTTGTTCCTCCTTACTAGCAAATTCAATTATTGTAACTTAGGGAAAGAGTCATGTCATGTCCTGTTTTGTTCTAGATCTAGGTGGTTCTAGGGAGATCTATTAGTGTCTGGACCTACTGATTAGTCCGATAACAGTATTCAAGGATGATGAGCATAGGTTCTTCAGTCAAGGCCTTTTTTATTTGATCAAAAAAATCTCAATAATTAGTGGTCCATTTGACCTCATTTCCTTTCCTAAGCATGGTTGTAATGTATTTTAACAATTCAACAAAATTTGAAATGAACCTTCTTAGAAAATTGATTTTCCCCAAGAAAGACTGAACTTATTTCTTAGATATAGGGAGAGACAAGGTCTGGATGGCTTCTACTCTACATGAATCAATTCTTACCCCTTCTGTTGATACAATGTTCCCCAACAACTTCCCCTCCTTCATATAAAACAAAGACTTTTTGGGATTGAGAGATAGACCAAATTTTTTGCACTTCATGAAAACCTTTTTCAAATGATGATAATGTTGTTTATCAGATTGTGAGAACAGTATGATGTCATCTAAATAGATGACTACAAACTTGTCCTTCTCCACAATAAAGGAAATGTCCATTGCTCGCTTAAAGGTCACTCATGCATTCATCAATTTGAGGGGCATTTCGGCATACATGAATGTTCCCCAAGGAGTTGTGAAGGTTGTATTATCTCTATATTAAGGAAAGACATATATTTTATTGTAGCCAGAAAAGCCATCAATCATAGACATCCTATATGAACATTTCACCCTCTTCAAAATGTGCTCCATCTTTGGTAAGGGGTAATTATGTTTCTTGGAGATTCTATTCAAATTTCGGAAATCGACACAAAGTCTGATTTCCCCATTCTTATTCCTCAATGGGAACAAGTTAGCCACCCATTCAAAGTATCTCAAAGGAATGACGATCTTGGCATCCAAAAGATTATTTACTTCCTTTTCCATAATAGGCAACAACATAGGATTTATCTACCCGAGTTTCTGCCTAAATGGCTTGGTCTCCTCTTTCAAAGGTATATTATGTTCAATGATGCTTGTGCCATATGTTCTCAAATATTCAAATTTCTAGGAAAAAACATCTAAAAAATCCTTTAAGAGCTTAACATATTGAGCCTTTTTTTCTTTTGACAAGATGCTAGACAACTTAACATACTTTGGATCCTCCTCTGTACCTAAATTGTATTCAGTCACATCAACATTTTCAGTTGAACCTTTAACCTTTACATCAACATCATTTCTATCAAACAATCTCTCCAAAGGAACTAGTCCTTTTGGAATATGGTTACTAGGTAACTAAACGATATGATGGTCAACAATTTTATTCAAAAAAACATCAGCATGATGGGTTTTTTAAGTGTCATGATATTGATCAATATGCAAGGAAGAAAACTCATCCATAGTCTGAAGAAATACTTTTATCTCAAGATCATCCTAAAAAACCTTCCAATGTTTGACATTGTATGGTATAGAGGGTATATACTGCACGTCCATGCCATATTTGAGTTTAGGGGGAAAAGGAACTCTGAAATTACTTGTTGAAATAACCAAGGAATATGCCATAGCGTTCTCCTCTCTTGGGACAAATGAGATATTAAAATCTAAGAAGAAACTATCAACAAGATCCCAAACTTCATTTATGTAAGTCCTTAACCTAGGGTGTTTAGCTTGATACAAATTTTTGATTTGATGGAAAATTAATTCAACATCTCCAAACACTGGTAGCTCTTCAATCCTCATGTCTTTGGTATCCCTCAAACCCAAAACACGAGCCTCATATTCTACCACATTGTTTGTAGTTTCAAATTCAATCTTGTAGGATAAAGAAATGATCTCTTGAGTAGGGGAAATAAAGACTACCCTAACACCAACACCTTCTTTAGAATAAGCCCCATAAAAAAACATCTTCCAAGTAAAGGTATTAGGAAGAGACTCTTCACAAGAGGTAATGGACTGTTTTATGATTTCAATAGGAGGTTGAGGAGCATTAGTGAGCTTCAATATACTGTATCCTAAATCATTATTAAGTGCAAAAATAGGATGGTTGGTGGGATTTGCTTCATCACTGATGTGTAGGATAATTGAGCCTCCCTGTAAAGCCTTATATGTTCTCCCCAAAACACATAATGGTGGCATATGAAAGGTCCATATGAAAGGTTCCCCCTAGTATTTTTATCCAAGATCCTGAAAAGAGAATCCCAAACTAAGGGGGGACATCAACCACCAAAATATCCATGACCACACTTTTCATTGGCAACTAAAACAAGGTCACAACCAGATCTCTGATAATCCCAAGACACTTCACTTTCCTAGAGTCAAAAGAGTATAATTCATGGTATTTTTTTGTAATTTCCAACCCAATATCATCCATGATTGTTTTAGGCATGATATTGTGAGCTGCCCTTGAGTCCATCAAGTAGTTATGTAGAACTTTATCATGATTTTTCAATGATGTATAGAAAGGAGGGGAAGTCATCTCTATATTCTACCAAAGGTCCCAGGATAAATGTTGTTTTTTCATCTTGAAGGTTAAATGAATCTGTGGAATTAGAAGAAAGATCAGACTGCATCATTTTATAAAGGTATCTTTTAAATTCCTCATTCTTAATCAGCTCCGAAAAAGGTACAGGGATTTTAATCTTTTCAATTTCATTTTCAAAGATAAAGGAGGATGGGGATTTCATAATCTCTTTAACTTCTGGGGAAGAGATATTAACCAATGTTTGAGGGATTTTCACATATTTTCCTTTATTTCTAGTTGTCACAACCTTATCATAATTTTCTAATTTAGTGGGATGATCAGAAGTGTTAGTCTTTCCCTATTTATTTTTTAACGTTAGGTTTTATCTAGTAGGATTTTCATCTCTCCTTTAATCAATTCATTTAATTGAATATCCATGAGAGACTCTTCATATGTAGATTGGATCAAATGAGGATATGAAGAGGTGTCACCAAGACAATAAATTTCAGGATCATTTTCTTCATCCTCTCCTTCTTCATCAACAACAAGGTTGTTTTGGAGAGGGTTTTGAACTTTTTGATCATCCCTATCCCTATTTAGTGGGTCTCTTTGGAGGAACTAAGGGGCATTATTTCATCTTCTAAAATTACCTCTATTTTCAGCATTCTATGTGTTTCTATAGTTATATTTTCCTTCAATTTTCAACTTCTCCATTTTAGCAGAAATTTATTTTACCAATTTTGTAAGTTCATCAACTTGAGGGTGGACAATAGGGGATTCAAAGGTGGAAGATTCAGCCTTACCTTTCCTTCTATATCTATCATATTTTCTCATAAGTTTGTCAGCTGCAAATACATTGGATTCTACTTCTAAGGATGTATCTTTCATATGAGCTAAAGAGGTAGATCTTATTTCTCTCAACAAGAGGCAGAAATCAGGGTCGAAAGCACTGACATAGGTAATCTTGGCAGAGCTTTCTGTAGGCTTTACTTCAGTGGGAATCTTATTGTACATTTTATTGAATCTCTTTGAGAAGTCAGAAACATATTGCCCTTCTTTCCTCTTAAGTGATCCAATTTCTGTAATATAATAAAGGAAATCCTTTTTATCCCCCAAATGCCTTAAGAAGGCATCATTGTTGTGAGGGAAATTCCCTTATGAACTCGCAAATAGGGTTATCTTATGCATGCAAATATGATCGAAAGAAATCTACTTTCTACCTTCATCCCCTAACTTAAACCCCATTCCCTTTCAGCAAACACATGGTTAGACCAACATACCTTGTTTTGGATGTTTGATGTCGATCCTCCTTCACACTTTATCGTTTGTTGGTAGCTATCCTCTCAAGATTGACCTTCGTAAAAAACAAGCAACAAACTACACATGCATTTTACCTATAGACTAATGGGTTAGAGATTCAAACATATATTTACTGAACTATGAAGAACTCATATAGTGGGACGGGAAATGCATTTATTTATTATTAACTTTAATGAATCAACTTACAATGTCGAGGCCGACCACTGCTCCAAGAATCCTGATCCTGGGCTCCTCTTCAAATGTCCTCCAACTTCTTTTCTTTGTATCTCTTCTTGCACAAGGATGGCTAAAGGGTTGGGACAATGGGAATATGCAATTGGGTAGAGTTTCTTTACTCTATTTCTCCTCCTCTAAATGGGACCCCTATCCCTTCTTTTATAGGCTAGAAGAAGCTAGGTATTTGGATGAACCCTTGGCCATGCATGGCCTGGAGTTTTAGTTAACTCACCCAAAGTTGTGTGTTCCGTCAGCAAATTTCCTTTTTTTTGTGCTTTTGTCAGTCCACGTGGGTTTTTTTAGGTCAGCTAGCATGTACACGCCTGTAGTAATGGAGTAGAGTGCATGGGCCCTTATAAAAGAGGTTTTTTAAAGAGTTGTTTAACAATGTTTTTGGCAAAGAAGGGATCTGAGATGGCCTGATCCCAGGTAAGCATGTATGGTGCAAATTAGGGTTATAACAGATGCCCCCTAATGTGTGAGGTCAAAAGAGCATCTGATGTCCGAAATACATTACCAATCTTTACTGATGTGCCGAACAAGTGAGCCTAGCGACCAGGAACCAAGAGGCACCATCTGTAAAATAAAAAGTGTCTCACCGAGGCGGGCATACCCATGCTCAGGATAAAATAGAATCATGGATACCAATCAAATACACTATAGATCCATGTCAAATAACTATATAAAGTGTAGCCATGAACAATACACAGCGGAGCTACATCTCGAAATCAAAAAGAGATACATAGAGAGTATCCATCTTCTAGAAGTTGATACAGCCTAATGGATGGAGATGAGATCTTCAGAGCTCAAGAAACAACTTCAAAATATTCAAAACTCAAGGTAGGAGTGTAATATGAGTGTACGACTTCACTATCCAAAGGTCTTCAATGGTTCATCGGTCATGGACTAGATAATCTTGATGATCAGATTGAAGGCTTCATTAATTTCGAACAAGGACTTGATTGGACATTCAGGATGGTCGGGTATGAGGGCAAGAGACAAATTGCAGAGTGGCCGACTTAGGCTTGGTAGAAACTTCCCTTGGACAATAGCACGAAAAATGATGAGACTTATGAAGCATGGCATTAATCATAAGTTTATGAAGCAGGAGGCAACACAAACTCTCCATATGTTTAGAAGAATAACCAAATGGGGGAGGACACAAATCTATGTAGCGAGAACAACTTCCTAAGGTCATACTACATCCCAAAGACTGACGAACAAACAAACATGTGTGCTTTATCCAAGGGAGACTCACTATGATGCCAATAAAGAAAATACTTTCCCCTTCCTCTTTTTGGGGTATATTTGAATTTTTTTTGTCTTTTTCAATAATTTTGGAAAAAAGAATAAAGGAATGTTACGTTACAATGGAGGAGCGAGTGTGACAAACATACAATATCAAGTCACAAGGACAAGAATGATGTTCAAAGTAATGATACTCAGGAAAAATCCTCTAGGGGCCAAGGGTGTTAAGACGCAGAATCAAAGTGTTGCAAGGCTAGTGTATAAGGTATGCAAATGTGGTTAACAAAACACACAATGGTAATGTCCTTTAATGTAAGTTTAACAAGCCCATAGAAGGTAAGATCGATGGTTTTTCATATTTAGAGAGTCTGAAAAAACATAAAAGGAGACTCCATTGGGGTACCTTTTTCGAAGATAGTCTAGTCGGTTTGAAAAAGGGGTAAACTAGCACCAACAAGATGTCTATTCAAAACCATTTTAATGAGTGTGATAAGGACACGATCACTAGGCCATTTTTTCATTTTTAAGGATTTTGAAAAAAGCTTAACTATGGACTCCGTCAGGAATGTTCTTCTGGACCATTTTAAAGAGTGTGAAATAATAAGGTCACTTAGTGATCTTTTCAATTTTAGGGAGTCTGAAAAGAGCTTAACTATGGAATCCATGGGGGTTCCTTCTTCGTAAGTTTAGTACCTCAGGCCTAAAAAAGGGATAAAATTATACCTTTGATTACTCTTATAAAGAACTAAAGTTCCATAACATATACCTTTGTTCGTACAGTTGACCATCCAGACCGAAAAAGGGGTAAACTACCATCGGATAGACGTGACTTCAAATTTTAGTTTAACGAGTGTGAAAGGCCACAAGATCACTCGACAATCTTTTCATGTTTAGAGGGTCTAAAAAGGGCTTAAATGAAGACCCGTTATTTTTTGGGAGTCCTGAGGGTGAGGTTAAGAGCGAAGAGGAATCATGCAAATGAGGCTCAAGCTGGTATTCAGGAAAAGCTACAAGGACTCCTAAGCCTACAGTGTTTTAGAGACAGCATGGATACCATAATGCAACCGGGATCTACCTAGGGAAAACATGTTCTAGTAAGCTCTACCACCAAGTTGCGACACTTCTTAAGCAACTGTGATGGTTCTATGTCACAACCTGGTGGGATCGATCCTATGGAAAAGGAAAAGTACAATGAGATACAAAAGTCAGGGTAGAAACCTAACCTATATGTTCAAGTAGATCGTTGGAAAATTTTTCCATGGACCGTCGAAAATTACTCAAAAATAAAAAAAACACTATCCCAATACCCAATCAAATCCCTCCTATGCAACTCCTGAATCACTCTAAATGGTTTTTGGTATAAACAAAATTATAAGGGAGGCCAAAAAAGTGACAAAAAGAGGCCAAAAAATCTATAAATAGAAGCTGGCATCTCATTATCACCATTGTTGATTTGGAAATTGACACTGGAGCCAAAAGACCCCATTTGTCAAAAGCAGTGATTTCAGGAGCTACAGTGGATGAAACGAACTTCTATCCAAGTTAAACGTGATATTATTGGATGACTCAAGATCAATGATGCCAATATCAGCCAAGAGAATTCTACGTTGACTCGGGCAGTGTTGTAGAACTTCCAATGCAAACATAGCACAAGGTCCTTGAGCCAAATCTTCAACAATGTTGTAGTTTTGGGCAGCACGTGAACTAGGATTAAAAGTATATTTATGGATGGTGCTCTTGGGTGGCTGTAGTATAGAGTCAAAAGTAGGCTTCTCTATCTATAGTGACCTAAATGGAGGACTAACAAAAGGAGAACTAACGATCGCAGGAGATGGATCCGATAAAGAACTGTTAGAGACCTTTTCTTTGTCAGGTTTAATTGGAGTGTCATATGTTGTAGAGTGGGTGTTCAAATCAATCCCATTAAACATATAAATATGATCTCTCATCAAGGCTTTATCATTAGGAGGGTGGCTGGAACTGCCCCCTAGAGAGGGGGTTTGAGAAACCATAGATTGATGTTGAGGAAAAGGTTGTGTTAACACGACAGGTTGGGAATTTCATTTGAAATGTTTGGCAACTTCATCATGATGTGGATAGTCTCCAGTGTAGTTATCATCACCACAAATAAGACATGGGAATTTCAGTTTCCACTGTGGTTTCTATTTGGTAGCAGTTGGTGGAGCTTGAGTTTTTGGTTTTTCATTATTATTATTATTATTGGGTTTATTTTTTTTCTTCTTCTTACCTCCAGATTGTGGTGAAGGGGAAAACTGAATTGCATTCACCTCAGAGACTTGAGTTGGGGGGGAGGTAGAGGAGAATGAAGTCGAATTGGGAGTGGACACCAAAGCAGACCATTTTGCAGTTCCAATTGACTGTGAAGTATATTGGGTCTTGAAGGAACCGATAATGCCATCCGCATGCGATGTGGATGAAGGTTTGGATGGATCGGTAGTGGCATGGGTAACATTTGGGATCAACTCACAAAAAGTACCAGATTGTGAGTAAACCAAATCTAAGTACTCATCTAGGGAAATGGCTTCTTCCTTGGTGACTACACCGCCCATAGTGACGTCATAATCAATCGGGAGTAAAAGTGATTTAGTGAACCATTCTGCCAATAATTAGTCAGGAATGATTGCTTTGATCTACCTTCATCGTCATCTCCACTCATGAATGTGATCAGAGATATGCACGAAGTTGGTTTGACGAAGGGAGGTAAAATTTCAGTACCCGTCTCATAAAGGATACGAGATGGGTAGTTGAAAGTGTGTGACAAATCTCATGGCAAGGGAGTTGAAATATTGAAAAGAAACTTGTGAAAGTTCAATATACCACTTGGTTGTTGAGCTCGTAAGAGTACACTGGAAGAGACACAAACGTATAGAATCATCCATTAAGTATTTTGATGAACACCATAAATGGAAAGTCATTACATGGTTGTTTGGATCTTGTCTAGGTTTACCATCAAACTTTGGGATATCATAAGGTAATTTAGCAGGAATCACTAGCCAATAGGGATAATGGAGCATAGGGTCGTTGGTCAACCGAGACAAGTCTGGAAGATTCAGAGTAGCAAGGAAGGGTAATTGTTGATTAACCTAAGGATGATACTGGTGTGGCATAAGGAAACCTGTAGGGCCATAAATTGGGTTAGGTGGATAATTGTATCCAGTAGGTCCCCCTACATATGGTTGTTGTTGACCAGGATAAATAGGATTCAATGAGGGTTGAGAAAAATCCTCTAGTGGGAGATAACTCGATGGGTTCTAAGGAGTAGAGGTTAGATGATTCATTTGTGGGGGATAAAATGTTTTCCCCTGAGGAGGGTAAGCATTCCATCCCTGAGGCAGATACACATTATCCTTGTCAGGAGGATAAGCATTATACCCCGAGGGAGGATAAGGTTGTTTCCCTGTAGGACTCTAGGTGGTATCTAGGATGCTCAGATAAGGTTGTTTGTAAGATTGTATGGAAGGGACATAATTTGATACTCATACTTGTGGGTTATAATATGATTCCCCCCCAGTGTAGGGTTGAGTAAACATGCCTCCTAAATATACTCCCCAGGACTGTGAAGGGTTTCTGACAAAAGAAGGCTGCTCCCCTTCCATCGGTGGATTTACAACCGGGGTTTGACCAGCAAAGGGAGGTTGTACTCTGGAAGGAACATGAAAAGGTGGTTGTCCCCCAAGAGGGATCAGTCCACTATATGGTGGTTTCCCTCTAGTCAGTATGTGCCCTGCAGCTGGTTGTGTTTTTCTGGAAAGGGTATGCATTCTCTAGTGTAAATATGGTCCAGCAAGATCGTGTGGAACATGAGGGGCTATAGAGTGAAAATTTGTAAAAGTGGGAGTAGTGGTTGAAGTGCCTTAGGTATGAGAAGAGGTGATGACTCGAGAATTATGATAGACTTGTGCTGACATAACAATAAGATTAATGAACTGATCGATGCGGTGATCAATTGTTTGACTGGATGGTCTTTCTTCAACAGTAGGAGGGTCATGAGGATTAAGGGGTTTTCGAATGTATTCAAAATGATCATAGATATCACATCCTAATTAATTCCTCCATACAGGATGAGAAGGTATGGGATGTGTATCAACTGCAGTGGTAGGAAAAATAGGAGTCATATAGTCATCACCAAAAATTGGTTCTATGGATCCCATATATTTTTCGATATATGGTCTCTCAGGTAAACCTAGGACCTATTCTTCTATGACATTACCGAGTGAGTCCAAATGAAGAAAAAGTGGTTCGAGAGGATCTTCTGACAGAGGTGTAGTGTGAGAAGTGGGATTTTAAACCATAACCAAAGCTCTTTCTAAATTTTCTAACAGAGGAGTAGCAATACTCCCAGCGTCAGATTGATTTTCTACCACTCCATGGTAGTTTTCTTCTGATGATTTAAGAGGTAAGGGTTGGTATCCTTATTCTGGAGGCATCCTTTTCATCCTACATGATCAAAGAAGATATTTATCATCTACAGGATCAATTTTGAGAAATTATTTAAAAATAATAGCATATGCTAATAAAATCTAGGAATAACAGCAAGGAAACAAACCTTCTCTCGATTAACGTACTTGTTGGTGATGAAATCCAACATCACATGATCAAGTCAATAAGGGGATAGGATATGATTGGGTGGAATAGTTAGGATGGTGACCTTCTCAACATACTTACACCTTGGTGCAAGCTTCCACATAGTAATTGTGGATTTACCCTCCAAGGAGCCTGAGTGAGTTTGACCACCGTCTGTTCTAGGTACAATGAAGACTTCCCTTCACCTTCACCTTGTGTAAAGACCCTAAATATTATGTCTAATAAGGACACCAACTCACATTCATCCCCTAGGAAGGTACAATCAATAGTCCAGTCCAAACGTATGGGCAGGATAACAAGTCTGAAATTATTCGAGAGAACTAAGGACAAGTGTACTGGTAGAACTCTAGAGGACCCCAAACGGATCAAGAATTCATGAAGCACTGAGACCAAATGAAGACATCTTAGCTTCAAGAAGAACCCCCAATATATGATCTGAATACTGTGAATAGTTGAACCACGAAGGAATAATGTCCATAACTCTCTTGAACGTGACCTTGTGTGTAACCCTTGTGTGAGAGGGGGATCCCAGAAAGCTTATACGAAAATTGGATTTTCTCTCCCTATCACAAGATGCTAGATTTTGTTTTGAATGCTTTGGAGAGTTGTACTCACAAGCTAATCCAAAGCACTAATCCTAGTCTAATGTTGGTGGAATATTCTAAAAACAAAATGTTCTAGATCAATTTTAATTAGCATAGATTTTTCATGGTTGTTCTTTACTCAGAGGTGTATGAGAGTGAAACTGATGATATTATGACTCAATTCCCAAAAAATGCATAAGAAATGATAAGAAGTCTTTTCTTTCAATGAATTTTTATTTAAGGGAAGGAGAAGGAATTTTATTTTCACTGTCAAACACTAAGATGCAGTAACCTCATGCAATTGTCCTCAATCAAGAATCCAATATAATGCTAAAATATTTAGAAAATGGTTCTAATATCCAAAACCCAATCGTGAAAATATATCCTTTTGTTTAAATATGAATGATAATCATCTTGATGTAAAGATTGCTATGTCAATCATACTTGAATATCTGTGAGATTTAAGCAATTAGAAGAAAACTTCACATTAACAAAAACACACTCTCACTATGATCAAGTAAGAAGCAAAAAATGAAGCCAAACTTGCAAAAAGAAAACCAAAAACTCAAACAAGAGGAAATGCTTGGGACAAATTACCTCAAAGATCAAATGTAACAGTGCATAGATCTCTGACTTTTCTTACAACAACTTTCATGCAATCAGATAAATGAGAAAGCAGTAGATCGACTCCAAATCTCAAAGAAGAAGAGTGACTCAAAGCAAGGAAGAGAGATGTCAAAAATCCAAACAAAACATCATAAATTCTTAGAAAAAAAAAGGATAGAGGTTAAAACAAAGACACATTGAGATAGTAACAGTTATGAGCATATAAATCAACAAACACTACACTCAGAGATGGATTCCCAAAGGATATTTTAGTAGAAAAAAACCAACGCTCTGGTGTCAAGGGCACCAGATCATTGCAATGATCTGTGGGAGCCTGCAAGGGGGTGCTAGTTCTCTGGATGTAAAGGAAGGGGAGCACTAGCCTCTGATAAAAAGAGAAACTTGACCAGAAATAAAAAAAAATAAAAAAACTCAAGAAAACTCTGAAATTCAGTGTGCATGAGATGAATCCAAAAATCAACAACACATCTAAGAACCAGAAAAAATATTGACTATGATCTAAATGTGATCAAAGGCCAAAAACAATACCAAGGAAGGAAACCAAAACTGAAAGCTTCATTCCCTAGTGGATTCGCTAATTTCTATTAGAGGAAAATCCCCGTGCGGACAGGTGAATTCCCTCCTGGATCCTAGACCCCTATAACCAAGATAGAAAGGTGCTAATGTTGGACACTGAAATTACTTCTAATGAAGATAAAATAGTCAAGGAAGAAGAATAAAGGAGAATAAATACCTTTGATGAAGTTTGTCCTTGCTTGATCCAGGTTGATCTTGATCTCCAAGCTCTTCAAAAGGTTCTACAATCGAATGAACAACAACGACAAAATATACTTCGTATTCTACCATGATTAGCTTCAAAATAGATCTATCAAAAGAAAAAGTTTATGAAACATACACAAACTTGAAGGAAACAAGCACATATATATTAATGAAAACAAGGTAAAGTTCTTACAACTGTAGATGCAAATGCAACAACCTCACCAAGGTCTCTTTGTCCAAGCCCTTCCTCAAAAGTTCCACGATAATAATGAGTATAATTTCACTGATTATTCTCCCTTATGATATCATAAGTTTGATTCCTTCAATGTCTCCCCCTTTCACCATGAGGAGGCATCATTATATAGGCTTTGAGAGGCTCAACCACCTTAGAGATTCTTGGGATTGGTTGAGGATCTTTCTCCATCAGTTGTGGATCCTCCCTAAGATCTAGCCTTGACCTCAGATTCGAATCAAATTGAATTCAAAGATAAGGGGGATCTTCCCCTAAATTCCTCAACAACTTAATGCTCCCCCATAATGGTGTATAAAGCCCTACAATTCTCCCCCAAAGGAAGGCAAGGAGCACTAGCACTCCCTATTAGTGGGTAGGGAAACACTGCCCTTCACAAATGATTTTCAAGTGGTCTTTCTCAAGGAAAAATCTTTGTACTCTTCATCAAATGACATAGCCTTCTTTTAACCAGTCTTTGAGGATGTATCAAGTGTTCTTGTGATGTTGTTCGAGATACAACATAGGCAAGATGACAGTATGATATTTGCGAAACTTGCAACATTTGTGGCCAAAGTGTGACACTTGCAACACTTGTAATGACAACAGTAGGTCATCATTGAATTAAGTAACTTTGATGTGTAACAATTATGTTAGAAGGTAATATGGTCAATGTCGAGGTTGAGGCCTTCAATGCACCTCTTGATTATAACCTTCTACTTGGTCGTAGCTAGATTGATTCCATGCACACAGTTGTGTCTACCCTTTTCCATGTGTTACATTTCCCACACCAAGGAAAGTTCGTTACTGTCGACTAACTAGCCTTCTTTAATTCTGATTCATGTACTAGAAATGTACCTTTTATCTCGAAAAAGTCTCCTGGTTATGAGAATGTCGATGTGGGTCTTTTAAAATATTCAACCTTGATGGGTACATTTCCTATTCCACCACTCGATATTCCTCCTCCTTTTGTCATTCAATTAACATGATATAAACCTTTGTTCGTGAAACCCCTAAGTCATATGACCCATGGATAGTACCTAGCTTTGGTGATTATATTTGTTACGACGATTGAATGCCTTTAAGTCTGGTCGAATCAGCTTATCAAGATATTCAATCGGTAACCCCTTCTCCTCCTCTTTGTGATACATATCCTGATATGTTTCATGTGATATTTCCTACTGATGAGATGATCATGATGGTCATGTCTATGGAAGATACTCCATGGCATGATGGACATCATCATTCTATTCTCTTCCTAGAATGTGATAACATAAAGAGTTACCAACGGGTTTCGACTTGGTCTACCATTGTTGTTATTTATTTTGTTCCTGAGTCAACACACAATGTTTTGTATGAAGGGAACCTGAGTAATATTTCACCTATCGTTCCTCTCGACATATCGATTAAACCCACAGTCGTGGAAAATGTTCATATTGGTGCCTCATGTTATATTAATGAGGTCCGCACTTATAAATCCCTTTTCCAATAAGTTTGTGACATTTTCACCTGGAGTTATGAAGAAATGTCTGGTATTGATACTGATATTGTTTTGCATGAGATTAAGACTTATCTGGATGCTAAACCCATTTGGCAGAGTCTTCACACAGTAAATCCATGTAAAGATGTTGTTATCAAGCTTGAAGTTGAGAAACTTCTTAAGGATGGATTTGTCTATTCTGTGGTTTTGACCAATTGGGTATAAAATCTTGTTCCAATAAACAAGAAATAAGGCACGATTTGCGTTTGTGTATATTATAGGGAAATAAATAAAGCTTGCCCCAAAGACAATTATCCAACCCTTTTCATTGACCATATTATTGACGACTGTGCCCAGAGTGAAATCTTCTCCTTAATGGATGGTTTCTCCGGCTATAATCAAATCAATATTTTACCAACGGATCAACACAAGACTTCTTTTATTTTCCCTTGGGGAACCTTCGCCTACCGAAAACTACCTTTTGGTCTAACAAATGTTGGTGTGAATTTTTAGCATGCTATGTATTATGATTTTCATGACATTAAGCACATTGTAAAACCTTATCTAGATGATTTACTGGCACATTCTATGCATCATCAAGATCACCCGACACATTTATCGCCCATTTTCCTACGTTGTTGTTATTATCGCATACGTTTGAATCCACACAAATGTGTTTTTTGTGTGGAATCCGGACGACTTCTTAGTTTTATCGTTTCTATACATGGGATTTGAGTAGACCCCTTGAACGTTGAGGATATTCTTAATCTACCTCCTCCTTCCACGCTATACCAGCTCCAAAGTTTGCAAGGGAAGGCAAACTTTATACGTCGATTCATTCCAAACTACGCTGAATTAACAAAAGGATTTACTTGACTTTTCAAGAAAGTTTATGATTTTGTGTGGGATGATACTACAAACAAAGCCTTTGAGTCTTTGAAACTCACCTTAACCCGTACACCACTATTGTTTCCACCTTACTATATCCGAGATTATTTCATGTACTTAGTTGCTTCAAACTCTACCATTTCCATGGTTTTATCCCAAGAGTATTATTCACACCATGAACATGTTATATACTATTTGAGTCGGAGTCTCATGACTATCGAAACCAAATATTTACATGTGGAGAAACTGGCCTTGGAAGATGTTCTTCAAGTTGTTCAATTTTTTCATCACTACATCTTATTATGAAGAACCGCGGTTATTTCCGATTGAAACTCCATGCAACATATCCTTACTTGACAATTGTTGAGGGGAAAGTAATCCAAATGGATAGTTGTTCTCCAGGAGTTTGACTTGGAGTTTGAACGCTCTAAGTCAAAGAAGTCTTTGGTTTTTGCCGAATTGATATGTGACCTTCCCTCTACTAAGACAGAAACTGTGGCAGAGGATTCCTTACTTGATGAATCCCTCTTTCTGATAAGTTCTGATGATGTATGGTATGAAGATATTATCATCTATCTCTAGACCCAAACTTTTTGGCCTAGTCTTTCTAGTACAGATCATCATAGTATACAATATCAATCTCGTCAATACATTATCCTTGGTGATACCCTTTACCATTTTGGTATTGATTCCATATTTTGAGGATGTCTCACCTACGATGAAGCTGAGAAATATTTGAATGACGGTCACTCTGGAGCATTTGGTGATCATATGTCCGGGTATGCCACTACCCAAAATATCTTACGAGATGGTTATTTCTAGCCTTCATTGTTTAAGGATTTCATTATTGCCATCCAAAAATTCCATGCTTATCAAACCTACAACAATAATATCTGATCTCACCATGCTCCTCTTCACCCTGTAGTTTTTGTTGGTCCATTCGCTAAATGGAGCATTGAATTCATGACATGTAACCCTCACTCGACCAGGGGGAATGGATACATTATTGTAGCTATTTATTATTTCAATAAATGAGTCGAGGCGATGCCTACATTTGATAATACCAGGAAAAATGAAGTCTTGTTCATATTCAATCATATCATTACTATTTGGTGTCCCTCCAGCCATTGTTATTGATCATAGTAGTCATTTTTGCAATTTCATGATGTCTGAACTTACTAATAATTTGGGTATTCGCCATGAAAACTCAACCCCCTAGTATCCACAGGCCAATGGCTAGTTTGAAGCAACCAACAAAGTTCTCACTACTATGCTTAGATGAATGGTAGGAATTCATAAGTCAAATTGGCACACGATGTTGTTCTTAGTGTTGTGGGCCTATCAGACATCTGTTAAGTCTGGCACGTGATTCACACCTTTAAAGTTAGTATTTGGTATTGAAGCAATTGTTTCGATTGAATGTGAAATACCATCTTTGAAACTAGTTGTCGAACTTCTCCCTAACACCTTAGCCAAATAGGAACGTCTTTTCTATTTGATGCAATTATATGAAACCCATTGTGATGTTTCCTTAGTTATTGAAACCCATAAAAAACATGTTAAAGCCCAATATGACAAGCATGTCAAACCACGTGTTTTTTCTGAAGGTGATCTAGTTCTTCTTTACGAGCAAGATCATGATTCTCTAGGGGTGATAAATTCAAACCCATGTGGAAGGGTTCTTATATTATGAAACTAGTGTTGGAGAAAGGGGATTATGAGCTCGTATATTATGATGGAATTCCTTTGAGTGACCCCCGAAATGGGCTTTACTTGAAGAATTACTATGCTTAAATCATTTTTGCATGAGTGTTGTGTATTTTTAGTGTATCATACTCTTGTGTTCTTTTTCGTCGTTTGGTTTCTCCCTTTAGATGATTTCCTTTCATTGTGCTTGGTTTCCATATGTCGATGTCTTTTCTACCATATATTGGCTTCGCTGATGGCGCTAGTCATAGTACTAAAAAATTAGCATCTGTTGCTTGGGAAATCTATGCACCTATGGATGAATTAATCAGTCTACATGGTGTTTGCCTTGGTCGTGTAACTAACAATATCACGGAATACAATGCAGTTATCGAGTTGTTAATTGACATTGTTTCTCTTGGAATATGTCATATTATTGTAAAAATTGATTCACAGTTGGTAGTCCTATAGTTGAGTAACGTTTATTCCATCCATAGTGCTACTTTGTTAAGGGTATATTTATGAATTCGCCTCTTGGAACGTCATTTTGATTATATTGAACATCAACATATTCCTTGATGTCTAAATAAATTAACAGATGCATTGGATAATTATGTGTTAGACAGACATTTGAGACATTTATAAAATCCAATCACACTTTGTACATAAAACAAGTAATCTGGTAGAAGCCTCATATTCATAACGATAAAATTTTACAAAAAGTGTTTTTGTCTGAAGACCAAAATATAAAAAATGTGAAGCACATGGCTTCATATACAACAAATCATCAAGGAGGTTGCTCGCTATAACACACAACTACTCGTGCTACTCTACGGATCATTCAACCGATGGATGCGGATACACCCACTATGTGGCATTGGTAATGCCTATGAATATCATCTATTGCGGCATCAGGCCCATTCCTAGTGAGTCCCTCCAGGTTTTGTTCTATGGTCTTGAAATCGGCAACAATTACTACTACGACACCTCTCTCCCCTCGTATCTGGATCAGATATGAACCTGGAGGAAGATAAGGTCCCACATCTGCATTATCAAAGAGCACTCAATTAGTCATCAGATAAATAACACAAAAAATATTTTATATCATTAAAAAAAACAAAAACATTATATAAACAAAATTTCCTTCTTACCTATGTCCCCCCATTGGTAACCTTCAGGAAGAGCTAGGTCCGGATCTCCACTGAAATCCACTCTGGCATATGCATAATATTCTACCATGAGAAACTTAGTACTCAACCATTAGAAGAATACATCATCGTATTTGACGATGCGACCACCTCCATGTCGATCCATGAGATATACACACCTCTTCATCCTGCGGGTATACAAAGTTACAAATGAAATGGTAAAATGTGGTTTGTTACTCCAAGGGACTCACCCAAAGGATGAGCTTACATCAACAAGAATATGTTATCCTCCTCAAGGTTGCATAAAAATAAAGAGGTACTTGCAGAAAATGGTGGGGGAAAATTGAGAAAGAAATGTGTCTCTCTATTTTTGTTAGTGGCAGTAATAGTCACTCTTAAACATGACACCCCCTTTCATCATTGTATTTGGGTTGGGAAATCCATTTTCCTCTAGCTTCACCATCCATAAGTCCATATGTTGGGTCCAGGGATGATTTTAAGGATGGAAATTTATTTTAAAATATAGAAACCTTGGCGAATCTTACTAATCCTTCATATGCCAACTATAAATGTTTGGCGATATTTTTGTAAAAATATTCAAATTTCTAAGGATTTTATATAGTTTTT
>SNQJ01S0002564.1:76211-100954 GCA_010110895.2 Picea sitchensis
TAAAATATAGAAACCTTGGCGAATCTTACTAATCCTTCATATGCCAACTATAAATGTTTGGCGATATTTTTGTAAAAATATTCAAATTTCTAAGGATTTTATATAGTTTTTATAAAAATTTGGCGATTTTTAAGGTAAAATAATTTTATGCTATAGAATTTGGGTGAATCATTTTTAAAATAACGAATCTCGTTTTTGGAAAAACCATGGCAAATTAGCCCATGAGAGAAATTTAGCCCCTAAAATCATCCATGGTTGGGTCCTCCTTGAGTCAATTCTTCCAAGACCATTGTTGTGTCATTCATATGTTCAAGAGATGCCCAACCTAAACAGGCCTTCTATCAATTCGACCATTTGCAGTTATAAAGTTTCTACAATTTCGACCTTCCCTGTGTCAGTTTCAAATCACTTCATACTCTGATTTACTTCAAATATGTTACATATTTTGTTTCATTGATGGGGGATACATCAAGGCCCTCATGTGATGAGTCTTTTCCTATCGAATTCAACACAATATCCAAGAACACGACTTCTAAATCATTCAATACCTTAGAGCCTACATGCCTCAATGGAAGGACTCTTCTCTTTCAACAATGGGTTCACATCATTGACCCCTAATTGGAAGATTCTATTGAGTGTTCGACTTCAACTAAATTATTCACATTCGTTATATTGTACTGGGGTACCTTGGGAGTCATTGACATCCATGGTGATTTAGCTTGCACTTGTTAACGGTTTTCATTAATGACCGGAAATCAAGTGGTGTCTACCATGTTTGACTTCAACACCTGTAATCACATGGCTAGATTCTTACTTAGAGATGATGGAAATGAAGACCCTATATCTTATCACTTTGGTCTAGGTTGCAATAGAGTATTCATGATTTGTATTGACACATACATCCACTTTGTATGTATCATGGCTATATCCGAATTTGAGTTCTTTTAGAGCATAGATCCATAGTGTATTCCTAGTGGCTATGTTCAATCATGATGACATGGATCCACAATGTATGTTTAGTGGCCACGAATCACTTGAGACTTATGATTAGAGTCACTTATATTCTGAGCATGGGAATTACTACCTCAGAAATGGTATGACTTTATGCAGATGCTTGCTTGTTTGCAGGTTCTTGATCGATGCACTCCTTGTTTTTGACACACACATTCTACAAAGTATTTCATCTATCACGAGTTCTAGATTCACACTTTAGGGGGCATTATGTTACACATTATTTTGGTCACCTCAGTGATCACATGACAAGATGTGTTCATGTTCCCTAAAAATATTAAAAGAGAATTTATCCATGGGAAAAGTGATTTGTTTTCCTTTGCTAAAAACCATATGAAGGAAGGTTTTTGCACCTTGTTATATGAATGGGATGAGATGATGCATGATTTTCACACTCTGCACTATACCTAGGATGCGACTTCATTGCATGATGCTTGTGAATAGGGTTCAAAGATGCTTAAAAGCATGGGAAAAGTCAAGTTTCATGAATGTTCTAGAAGAGGATCTTCTAGAAAATGAGGTGGCCTCCAATCGGTTTGGATCTTACTCACTTCTCTGATTTGGTGGGATCATTCTAATCTCCTCATCCATATCTCTTTCACACTATATAAAGAGGGGTATCTCATGGAAAAATATAAGGTTGAATATGCTAACAATTGTATGGATATTTCTACTTCAGATTATGCTTGAGAGATTTTCTTTAGTTCTTCAAGTCATATTATGGATCTTCTTCATTCAAGGCATTGGAGAAAAGGTGTGTGTGTTTGAGCAAAGAGAAATCGAAAGGGGACCTTGCAACATCAAGGCATGGGTTGTATTCTCCACTTTATATTCACTTAATACAGTAATGCATTCCTTCCCTATATAAACATCTTGTCTTCTACTGTATAATTCCTTGATCATATACATAGACTTCATTAGAATACATATATATTTGTTTTCTCTCTTTTTTGGTTTGTGATTCTTGGATAGGCTTACTATTCTGCAAACCCAAGGAATGAGCTACAAGGATGACACTAGTGAGGATCAAGAATCATTTAAAAGGTATGTCCCTTGTACCTCATTAAACTAGTTCATATGATAATGAAGTTTAAGGTGAAGTGTGCATTATGTTTTATTTTGTTCTAGTTTCTAGTGGGATCTAGGGAGGTCTTTTTGTGCCCGCACTTACCGATTAATCCAATAACAAAATCCCCTATAACCTTCTAGATTTTATGATTTTTTAGGCAATCAACACTGGATGAGTTATCTATCTCACATGGTCAGTTTGGGAACTCATAATAGAATCATTACTAAGTTATAGAGGTCTAGATACATATCCTATCCTCCTCCATCAATATATATATATATAAGGAAGGAATTCCAAGGGAGAAGGGGATGAAGAATTTACAATAAACGTATGCTAATCATTATCAGATTGCTTCATCAAGACTTCGACTTTGATATCATAGTTTTCCTTACTTGTGTGAAGGATAAGGAGGAGTTGGAGAAAGAAGCTAGGAGGAATATTCAATGAGGATCGCAAGGTATATTCTTGATTGATGTAATTGTTCTACATTTATGAATAAATAATTAAATTTGTTTCCCCTCCATTGTTATTTGTACTTAGTTTTATGTGTATATCAATGGGAGATTTGTTATTCCTTGAGTACATTAGTTTAGATCTAGTAGTACTTAACATTCCTATTTCTTGAAATGGTTTGATATTATTTTTATGTCTTCTTATGTGCAGGAAGTAGGTGATAGGATATGTAACTAGATTTGTGGAGCTACATTAGCTAGGATAATGCAAGGAAAATTGTCGAGTAAAAGGTAAGGGCCACTGTTTATTCCTTCTCATTACATGCATTAGGATTAACTAGACTAGATATAGGGGAATTTCATATCGTTTTCTATACCATAGTCTATCTTGAATCAAGGGTATATCTGATGGAATGCTCACCTATATGGAGGGGGGATTTCTCTATAACATGTATGTAGCTCCCCATTGTTCCTATTTTCTTGATAGATTTGATATTATTATTTGAGGGAATTTGTTTATAAATTAATTGACTTATTGACTCATACTTTGATGATGAAGCTCAAAATTTTAATTATCTAATTGGTTTTAAACTATGATTTTGAATGGATGTATTTAAATGTTTATATATGATGACATTGATGAATTATATGTGCATTGATATAACATAAATGATTTTGTCGATTCATATGGTTATGACACATTAAAATGAAAATCTTGAACACATTAACTTGTCGATCCAGATCTTGGGGGTTGAGATATGGATGACTTGAATGCCAAGAGAGGAGGAGCTTAGACATGCCAATCTTGCATGAAAAGAAGCATGGAAAAAAAACATGTAAATGAAGTACTTGGGAGGTGAGGCTCAAAGAGGATCCTCACCTCTAAAACTAATTACTAGTAAATCAGTCAAAGCTAATTAATCTCACAATGAACAATAGAAAATATGAGAGAATCCAAAATGAGTAACTTGATATTATGAGAAGGCTTGCTAGCCATTTATATAGAATTACAAAATGGTCCATTGGAAAAATTCAAAAAGATATCATTAAATGAGTCTCTATTATTAGTATAATAGATCTAACCACCCAACTAACCAAGTAGTTGAAAATAAAACCCAATACAATAATGTAAATAGCTCATTAAATGAGTCTATATTATTATAATAATAGATCTAACTACCCAACTAACTAAGTAGTGGAAAATAAAACCAATACAATAATAGAGAGGTGGGAGTCTCATTGACCCATATGGGAAACCTATTATACCAATCAATTAATGAGGAGGTGGGCATCTACATGGTCAATCTATTAGCTTTATAGATTTATGACTTTTTTCATCCGAATTTAGACCATATACCCCCTAAAATTTCGATCATTCCTCCCCCCTTAGAAAATGATGGTCCCCATCATTTCACCCATGCTACAAAGAGACCCATGAGCACAATTGTATAATTACCAATGAAGGGAATGGTTTTGTGTGGTTTACCCATAAATGTTTACACTAATAAAAAATGGAAAAATCATGACTTTGGAGGATTTGAATATCCTTCTACAAATTTATTCATAACTTCTGCTACAGGTGATGAAATCCAATTCCGTCGAAGACCCATTTAATATATTGAAGATATATTTCCATTGATATATGGAAATTGTTTTGAGGTGGCCCATGGAGTGATGAAACTCTTGCTAAAGTGTTAGTGATGCCCAACCATATTGGAAGAAAGACATCTAGATCTTCAATCAATGATATCTCTCAAACCAGGAAACGAAACGAAATTCTGCGAAATACCCATTTAATATATTGAAGACATATTTCCATCCATATGTGGAAATCCTTCTGTAATTTCCTGAGTAGGGAAAAAAATTCCATTGAATATGGTGGTACGCATGGCATCCTTGGGTCAAATACATGTTGATATTCAATCGATGATATCTCTCAAACTAGGAATCCAAATGTGATTCCGTGAAATAACCATTTAGATCCTGAATAGATATTTCCAACCATATTTATAAATGCTTTTGTGTTTTCATGAGAAGGGATAAAAATGCCGTTACATTCTCGGGAAGGAGACAATCATCCACACTAATCATAAGCCATTGTAGTTCATGCAGACACAAGGAAAATTGAAAAATGACCGCCATCAGAAGTGGTCCACATATTTGTAGTAATTACACCTCAACATCAAGTATGAAACAAGAAGTACCAATCGAGTCACTGATTTCCTCAGCCAACCTCTAGTCGCAACACTCACCACATTTCTAGACTCTTGTGGCCACAACACCTCTAGATGACCCCACCTCTATGAGATAGATCCTGACTTCTCCAACACCCACCAGATGTTGGGCGAAAACATTGTTCCATCAAGGCCATCTCTGCATTAAATCAAGCAAGCAAGAGAACATGATTTGGGAATCCCACTACAGTCAGGTTGTAGGATAGTTAGGCATGGAAAATACAGTGGCAATGTTGCAGCGACATTTATACTCGTTGAAACTTTGATAGGATGTCAGCAAGTATATCCAGCTCTGCACTACCTATGTTATTTCCAAACCAACCACTAAGAAACAATTCCTATACACTCCTCTTCCTACTCCTGATAGTCCATGAGAATCTATCTCAATGGATTACATGTCATTCCTTCTATCCACCAAGAAGGGAAATGACTATGTTTTTATGGTTGTTGATCACTTTTCTAAGATGGTGATTATGGCCTCCTGCAAGAAGAACATCATCATGGAGGCCACTTCCAAGCTCTTCTTTGAATGAGTGTGCATACTCTTTGGGATCCCAAAAACCATTATCTCATATCAGGATAGTCGATTCCTTAACACATTTGGGTCGAGCCTCTGGTCACTGCTGGACACAAATCTCACCAATTCCACTTCCTTCCACCCCTAGATGGATGGAAAAACTGAGATCATCAACCAAATGATCATGCACATTCTATGCATGTACAATTCCAAGCACCCCCACACCTAGGATGAGAGTCTTCCCCATGTTCAACACATCTAAAATAGAGCCATACATAGTTAAACATGTCACAGTTCCTTTCAGGTGGGGTTGGGATTTAAACCATTAGGTCCCATGGATGTTACACTACCCCTTGTCACCACCTACACAAACTCGTCGGATTCTCCAACTAAAGATGAAAAATCCACCCGATTCATTGAGAGTATCCAACACATCTGCCAAAAGGTTCAATATATTTTACATAAGTCTAATGCCAAGTACAAGCAATGCCATGATCAACACTAGGTGCCACACTAGTTTTAGGTGGGAGACAAAGTTTAGTTGCACTTGTAGAAAGAGCGCCTTACAGGACCTCATCATAATATTTTTACACTCCATTATGTACCTTAGACCATAACCAAGGTTGTGGGTGATAATTATTTTGAGCTCAACCTTCCCCCCTTCCTTGGCTTGCACCCAATGTTCAATGTGGACCTCCTTTGGCCTTATTTTCCACCAATATTGGACACCTCAGATATAGAAGAACAATCAACACCAACAAAGATCAACCTTGACTGCATGGAACATGAATCCACTGATCATATCATGAACACACAATTCAAGGGAAATTGCCAGCAGAGGATCCAATTATATCGTGTTGTCAAAGCATGGAAGCTCCTGCACCAAGGCAAGTGGCTCACCCAAGGCCAAATTCAATAGAAATTTTCTCATCTAATGGGGGAATTCAACGTAATGGATAACATTAATTCCTTAGGGTGGAGGATTGATCCATGAAGATCTTGGTGGCCATGCACCTTTTCCAATTAGCTCAAAATTGTTTTTGGTAACTTACCATTTTTAGCAGTTTTTCCTTCCGGGGCCATTTTGAGGGCCTAAACGATATTTTTTCATGACTAGGCACCTCAATGAGAGCCAAAGTCTCTAATTTATCCCCCTAAATTAATCTCCTTTTCAATACATTTGCAATGAACTATCATGTTCCCTAAAAAAGGATTGCATGAAAACGTTACAACCCTGAGAAGTTGATGTACTAACTTACCCCAACGGGGCCCACATCAATTTTGGCTATTCATATCCTAGGGTTAGGTTTTTGAATGTCTATGGTTTTGGAATTCATGTTTATTGTAAAAAAATCCTTCAGAGCCTCATTGTATTCATATTCTTGAAAATGAGCATAGTTGTCACATCTCTTCTTAGAGATAAGCTGCCAACATTCTAGCAAGATTGTTTTAAGTCTTCATTTTACATTTTTCAACATATTTATTATTTAATAGAAGTCAAGTTTATTGTATCTTTGTTATTTTTTACCATGTCTCTGTGTTAATATTATAAATATGTGGTTTCATTTTGTTTCACTCATAAATCCGGAGTAGTGGTCTAAATTCGGATGCAAAAAGTCATAAATATATAAGTATAATAGATTGACCATGTAGATGCCCATCTCCTCATTAATTAAATGGGAGGTGGGCATATACATGGTCAATCTATTAGATTTATAGATTTATGACTTTTTGCATCTAAATTTAGATCATATAACCCCCTAAAATTCAGATCACTTGCAGATACTACTATACATTCAAACCTAGTATAAATTGACATGATATTGTATCAACATTATAATGGACTCTAGATTGAGTTAGGGTACCAAAAATGTTATATAATTAATTCTATAATTTGAGTTTTATTATGAAATTATTTGATGCATTAATTGTAGTGTGTGAAGGTATAGAGAACATGCATTATGATTGATCCACATATGATTAATGGGGTTGTAAGAAAGTGCGAAGGGAACCATCAAGAGAGGAGTTACAATATTAATGTTTCCATTTGCTAACACTCCTTTTGTATGACCTAATTTGAAAAACTAGTGATGTTTTTACTTAGAGATGCATGTTTCCATGAGGGTAGGCCATAGTTTCGATTACTCATGAAGTTTGGCTGAGGGGTGAATAACAAGATGATGACAGTATTCGTCAATGACCATTATTCTCTCAACAAGGGACACACATATTGAGTTAACAAAGACTCAATAGTTGCACCATTTCCACCATTAAGGAAGTTGGATGCTTTAAGGGAATGTGAAACATGGCGCCCTTGGAACATATTGAAATGTAGATTCTTAAACGACATGAAGAAACATGGAACCCTTGATATTAGATTTGAATTATCAAGTATATAGTGAAATAATATTAACTTAAGAGTATAAAGAGAATAACCATTGTATGAAAATTTTATTTAAATAAGAAACTAATCATATAGTTTGCATCTTACATAGAAATAAAATTTAATTAAATAATAATATTCTAAGTGAGCATATAGATTAATTAATATCCCATAACAAAAGAAATGATATAGTTTATTAAAATCTATTAAAAAGGATAAATGCATTCTAGGAGAATGAAACAAATAAAAAATTAGTTAACTAAAACTCATTACTAGTGCACCCAAAAACTAAGGAAAAGAAAGAGGAACAATAATTCAAATTCAAATAAAAGTGTGGGAAAAAAATGGGTGGGGAGAATTTAAAGAGAATTAATAAGTAATGAAAGTATTAAATCCATGTGCATCCACTAAAATATGTAATGAGGAGAAGATCAAGAGACCACCTAATTTAAAGAGAGTTAATAAGTAATGAAAGTATTAAATCCATGTGCATCCACTAAAATATGAAATGAGGAGAAGATCAAGAGACCACCTCTGAATGAAGGTAATAAATGTGGTATTTGAGTGAGGATAATTCATTATTTTATAATTTTAAATTGGTAATTACTTGTGCATATGACTGACACATGGGTGAGTGAATAATATATAATTATTATGTTAGTAAATTAAATATCCGTTTGAGTTGAACAAGTGGCAAGAGACACATAACCTATAAAAGGAAAACTTATGCTAAAAGAAAAACACTTTTTGCACTCTAATGTTGAATGGTTGTCACAATGTTTGTGAAATTTCTATCTTTTGTTTCTTAGAGTTTGATCCAAAGAAGTGTGTTGTTGAGTGGGGATTTTTCTTTCAAATATTAGTAGCTCCACACTTCTCTTATTTCTATATCGATACCTTATATACAACCCTAGTGTGGCTTGGGGGTCATTGGGGATCACGAGTACCCATATATATTGGTAGGGTGGTCAACCAATATATCATCGAAGAATCAACGAATTGACACAAGATAGGAATTGATATTGCAATCCATAAAACCAAAAAATTAAAAAAACATTTACTATAACCCTTTTAAATTAATTTTAAAGTGTTTATTTTCATTATTATTAATTAAAAATGATATGTTTATTATTTTTTATAAAAAAATAATATAATTTTTTTTATAATTTAAAGTTGTTTATACACACACACACACACACACACACACACACACACATAATTAAAAAAAAAAATGTTTGTTGTAGGAAGGAGACGGTTAGACTCACTTCCATACAAAAGGTCCATCAACATTTCCATTGATGGTTTCCCCTTTCTACATAGAGATCATACAATTATTATATTGGTGATTTCTATATATACACATGGTCGTAGTAATGTTAATGGTTTTTTTTTTCAACAAAAACATTGCTCATTATATTAATATATAATTTGTTCACATGGAAAAAACTAAGCCATTTGCATACAACCGTAAAAATGAGAAAAATATTATGTACTAGTCTAATGCATTTTGTAGGATCCGATCCATATGTAATAAAAGGAATGGACTGTAATTCTCACTGTCCCATTGCTAAAAACAATACATCCTCAAAAATGAAACAATCACACTTCAGTTGATTATATAGAAATATAACGATATAAGATGGCTAGATGCTAAAAGAGGTTAAGAAAAAGAGTGGGACCCTCATGTCGATCAACCCAATGGTTGTATGTGATTTTTCCTTATTTTTTATGGAGTGAAATCTTGGAGAGTAAATCAACATCCTTGTTTTGATCTTGATAGATATGTTTGAAATGGATCTCCCTAAAGATGGTTTGTAGCTCTCCGAATATGTCCTTCCAACCCAAAAGAGAAATAACCTGCAATTTTCCTCTGCGATTCAACCAGTCGATTATGATTTTGGAGTCACTAAATATTTGTAATGTTTCAAGGTTGAGTCTTGCTGCCAAGTTTAGTGTAGCCCATACTCCGAGTAATTCTTCCCTGGTGTTGGTGACTGGACCATAGCTAAAGGTCCATTTGTATTAAGAATTTTTTGTTAACCTTAGCAATCCCTCTACTCCACTCTGAATACCATTTGATTTTGTTGCTCCATCAAACCATCCTGCAAGTGTGCCTCCCTGCAAGTGGATCTTGACTTTTTTAGGGATATCCACTTTTGTTGTAGTTGTCGAGTTTGCAACAAACCCGAGTGTTTTATAAACGGTTGTTCTTAGAGAAGGGTTCCCATTTTTAAATACTTTCTTGTTACATTCCATCCAAACAACCAACATACTACAGAAGGAAGGCTAAGGTAGTTTCTCTCTCTTTTGGCCCAATTTTCATAAAAAATAGTTAGAGAGTTCCCTTCCCAAGAAGAATTTAACTTTTGTAATTTTTTATCCTATCCCAGACTTGTCTTGTGAAAGGACACTTAACAAAAATATGTAGTGTTGTCTCTGATTCACTTGAACACAGTTGGAAAATGATATGGCCTTCCCATCCTTTCGATTGCAATATGTCCCAAGTAAGAATTTTATTTTCTATGGCTAGCCAGGTGAACAGTCTGAATTTTTTAGCTATGTTCTAAGAGCACATGTGTATTCTCGAACCACCAATAGTATGATGCCAGAGTTTATTTGTTAAAGAAGAAAATAGTCCTAATTTATCTCCCCCAGTCCACATAAGCTCATCCTCTTTGTTTTGTAGTTTCACTCCAGATCCCAAAAGCACCTTGCAAAAGTCATCCCATTCAAAATCCAAGTCACCACTAACCCTTATTTCATCACTGGTTTTCCAACTCACTAATAAAAACCCAGTATTGTAGGTACCTCTTACTTGGTAAAGGTATATAATATTTTTATAGTTTAAAGAATTTATGAGTTGTGGAGATAAGAAAGAGGAATTTTCCAGGCCCAATATACAATCCTTACCAATAATTATTGAGTGTCTAGACCCTATATTCCAACATAGCCAATGGGTAATCATATTTACGAACTTCATCGGATTTTTCCAAGTCTGCGAGGTCGCTCTCGTTGTGGTATTTGTTGTTCTGAACCAGGTTGAAACCGAACAATGGGGGATATATTTTTATTTTATAACTGAATGAAAAACCCCCTCCTTCATTCGCACATGCCAGAGTGAATTTGTATCTAAGGATCTATTGAAATAAAAAATATTTCTAATTGCCCAGCCTCCCTTTTTTTTTGGTTTGGCAAGTAGGTCCAAACTGCATAAGTAAAGATGTGGTTTTTCTATAAATCCCGACCATAGAAAGTTTTATTTTAAATTTCTAATATTGTCTGGCACCAAGGCTGGTATGGCTACCAATGCCATCTAGAAAACAGGTTGGAATTCAAGTAAAGTGACCTCCTAAGGAGAGCCAATGGTTGCACTAGTGACCAATTATTTTCTCAAACTTTGCTACTAACCAATTCTAGTCTTCTACCTTGTAAGAATCATCTTTTAGAAAGTAACCAAGATACTTGAATCCCTCATATAGATATACAAAGTTGTATGGGAATAATTGTTTAAAATGTTCCAAGAAAGGTTCTTGAATTCAAGCATAATGGAAGGTTGACTTTGTCTAGTTTATCTTTAGTCCCAAGGCACTAGAGAAGGTGTTCATAATGTATTTTATTTCCTTCCATTCCTGTAAGGAGTCATTTGTCATGATTAAAACGTCATCAACAAAGAAAAGATGTAGGATCTTTACAATCCTAGAAACCTTCATCTATGTGAGCTTCCCTTCATCCTGACCTTTTTTTAGTTACAGGATAAGACCTTCCATGATCAATATAAACAACAATGGAGAGAGAGGACTACCCTACCTCCGGACTCTTCCATTGTGGAAAAATTGTGAAGTTTCACCATTTATAAGGACTGCAAATTTTTCACTAGTCACACAACTCATTAACCACTTTGTGGTTTGTTGAATGAATCATGATTGTATCATAATCAATCGTAAAAATTCCCAATCAATACAGTCAAAATATTTCATTATATCTAGCTTCAATATTATCGCCTTTGATTTCTTCAACTTTATACTATGAAATAATTTGTGCGTCGTACCAATGGCATCCAAAATCTATCTTCCATTTAAGAAACTCAATTGTTCACCTGATGGGGTCTGTGAAAGTATAGTATTTTGTTGGAATATTGGTTGTTTTCATTGATGTCAACCCTAGTCATGGGTTTTGGACCACAAGATTGATGAAGGTATTTGGACATGAAGGACAATGCACATGCAAATACAACACCAATGGATGGATAGTATACATCATGTTGTTTCCTATGGTATGTGGCATGTCACGTGGATCCTCATGGTTGAGGAGAAATGAATTTTTGAAGATGACAAAGTGAATTGAAGAAGGAAGTACATGTAGGACCTAACGATAATTAAAGAAAAGAATTACAAACTAAGAAAGTGTCAGGTCGGCCCTAATGTTAAAAGGAAGTGAAATAAATGGTATAAATAAATATCATTATACATTCATTTGATACACAAGTCAACTTTTAGAGGATATCATAAGTAAAGAAGGCTGAATTTCAAGGGAGGATGAAGTCTTTTGGTGATGTGTTCTAAGGTATGTTATTTTCAGGTCATCTTACCATTTTTGCTATAACTTTTTTTATAGAATGATTCAGATAGTGAAAGTGCTATGGTATTGAGAATACATATCAAGGTACCTATGGTAAAAGTTTCAGCTCTTGATTCACTATAATTAGGGAGATACAGTCTATGGAAGATAGTGTTTTTGACCAGTCCTGAAGCTAGTCAATAAACAAGTGTTCCGGGTAAAACAATCATAACTTCTTCATAGAGGATCCACATGACGTGGGACAAATTTCATTGGAAATATTACAGATGGTAGTTTCTTGTATGTGAGTTTCAAAATATCATGTTAAATATTGAGTGCAAGGCATTCTGTACAAGTTCGGTCTCTTAAATAAACCAGAATTGAACAGGGTCTACCATTCTCTCTATAACTTCTTTTTGGGGAGGATTCAAGAAGTGAAACTTGGAGAATTTCCAGAGAATAAAATGAATAATATTATCTACAGGATCATAGTATTCCAATAATTGAATAATTGTAGAAATTTAAGAAGTCTTGGGAAGCATTATTATGTTCTATGTGATGGTTGGTTGATGGTGATGATTTAATGTGAAGTTTTATTATCTCTCGTATATTCTTGGGCAGAAGGAAGAGGAAAGGATGGAGATTTCAACTCTTTCTTGATATTGGGGGATTGTATCTTCCTCTTGGAGGTTTATCCCTCCCTTTACACTTGGAAGCTGTAGCTACCTTTGGAAGTCATTACTTCCCTTGAACAATAATTATTGATTATTTCTCATATATTGTGTATGGTGTATTGTGGTGTATTGGTCTAACTCTTATACTATTGTTCATTTCTAATTGGATATAATTTAATGGTTTAATTAGAAGTTGAAAAAGGTTTTAAATTGTACTTGATACTGATTCACCCCCCTCTCAGTATCAACAATTGGTTTCAGAGCAGGCTGCCTTCAGAGTAGTTTAACCACTAGAAGGAAAATACTGAGCAAAGATGGATGACCATGAGCACATTTCAAATGGGATTCAAAAATGTGATGGAAGAAATTATGCATACTGGAGTGATAGAGTGAAAACATACCTAACGTATTTGGGAGTAGACATTTGGTACTCAGTTGTAAATGTCTATGTAATCCCAAATAATGCTCCAACTGATCCAAATGAGAAGAAGCTTATGAGTTGTAATTTAAAAGATAGACATGTTATTGTAGCAGCATTGGCACCAACCATTGCTACCAAAGTGATGGGTTCTAGCATTGCTAAGGATGTATGGGACAAACACAAGAGCATCTACAAAGGTGATCCAAAAGTTAATCAAGTCAAGCTTCAATGACATAGAGTGGAATTTGAAAATTTGAAGAGGAATGAAAAGGAAGATATTGCAACCTATTTTCTTAGAGTTGATGAAGTTGTTAATTCTATCAGAGGATTAGGTGAAGAGATTGATGACTCCTTGGTTGTAAAAAAAGTCTTGAGATCACTTCTCTTGAAGTATGATGCTAAGGTCTCTACCATTGAAGAAAATAGGGACTTGACCAAAATGACAATGGATGAATTACATGGGTCTCTTATAGCATATGAAATGAGAACAGGTACAGAAAGTGACCAGCCAAACAATGAAGAAGCCTTTAAATCCATAAAGAATACAAAAGACAAGGATAATGACCTTGATGAAGAAATAGAAAATTTTGTAAGAAGGTTCCAGAAGGGAAGTGGAATATACAAAGGTAAGTTTCCTCTCAAATGCTTTAACTGTGGTAGAATAGAACATATTGTTGAAAACTGCTATTATAAAAAGAGAAGTCTCAACAATAAAAAGAGCTTCTACTCCAAGGATGATGACATCTCATTAGATGAGAGTGATGAAGAAGATAATGATGGAGGCGAAGTCCTATTCATAACCCAAGAAACCCAGGATGGTGATCACAAGAGTTCTAAAGAAGAAGAAATCATTTGTGAAGAAGATTCATATGAAGAAACCAACCTTGATTCCTTTTGGGGATACAAAGACAATGCAGAGAGTGAACAACAACATGATAATCTTGAAAAGTTGAAGTATGTTGAAACTGAAAATAGAAACCTTAGAAACACAAACATAATACTAAAAGGTGAATTGAGTAGTTGTGAAGAAGAGAATTAGAAGATTGAAAATACCATTAATAGCTTGAAGAAAAAATTAGAAGATTATGAGAAACTGAAAGCAGAATTGGATCACACAAAAGGGGAGCTCCTATTGACAACAGAAAAGTTGAAGAAGTTTGAAAAAAGAACTGAAAAATTAGTTGAGATCCTTAGCAGTCAAAGATCTCCAAATGATAAGACAGGACTAGAATACAATGACAGTTTGAAGACAACAAAACAAGAAAAGGAAGTTCAAAATGATGAAACCAACATTCTAGAACAAGTTGAACAACAAGATAGAAGACTAGAATTCAGAAGGAATGAGACATCAAGAAGATCCTCTCCCATCAGGTATGAAAGCAATCATTATGAAGGAAACTATAGAAGAATAGATCGTGAACCCAGATGGACCACACCACAAAGAAGATCACTTACGCCTAGGTATCAAAATTTCTTTCTTGGACATTGTTATACTTGTGGAAATTTTGGACAGAAGGCAATCAATTGTAGAATCAATGAAAGGAATAACTATGCAAGCTACATGAATGGTGAAAATAGTAGATATGGAAATGTTCGTAGACCTGTCAACATAAATTATAATCCATTTGACCCATTAATGGATCAAAATATTGTATATTACAAGTGCAATAATCTTGGTCAGAAAGAACGAGATTGCAGAGAAATGAAGGAAAATAATTGTATGCCAAAATTCTACATACCAACTACAACATGGAAAAGGAAAAAAAATCCACACGATGAAAATTGTCGAATATCATTGGTCACTAAAGAATGCAAAGAAGAAGATGAATGGTTCATAGATAGTGGGTGCTCATCTCATATGACCAAAGATCAAAGAAAATTTGTCAGCTTGAAGAAAAGGGGTGGAAATGTTGCATTTGGAGATGACTCATCTACCAAATTACTTGGAAAAGGAACTGTAAATCTTGGAAGTGAAAATGTAAAATTAGGAAAAGTCCTATTGGTTGAAGACTTGAAGCATAATCTACTCAGTGTTAGTAAAATGTCTGATCAAGGATACACTCTTACGTTTGACTCCCGAAAATGTAAAATTAGAGAAAATAACTTAGGAATATTAGTTGCAACTACAACAAGAAGACCGAACAACATATACATCCTAGACATGAAGAAGAGAGAGAAGATAGAATCCACAGAAAAGGATTCCAAGGAAGAAAAATTCCCAAAGACCAAAAATAAGGATGAAGTATTATTGAGTGCCAGATGTTCAGGGGGGCTTCCCCAAAGAAGAGAGTTACCTTTTTCCATTAAACTCAAGGGGAGAATCCCTATCCTTTTCCATTGATGTCAAAGGGGGAGAGACATTGGGATTATGATGATAGGGAGAGCATGAGTGTTTCCATCAATGAAAAAGGGGGATATTGTTGGAATATTCGTTGCTGTCATTGATGTCAACCCTAGTCATGGGTTTTGGNCAATGCACATGCATATACAACACCCATGGATGGATAGTATACATCATGTTTTTTATGGTGGTATGTAGCATGTCACATGGATCCTCATGGTTGAGGAGAAATGAATTTTTGAAGATGACAAAGTGAATTGAAGAAGGAAGTACATGTAGGCCCTGAGGATAATTAAAGAAAAGAATTACAAAATAAGAAAGTGTTAGGTCGACACTAATGTTAAATGGAAGTGACATAAATGGTATAAATAAATATCATTATACATTAATTTGATACACAAGTCTAAGTTTAGAGGAAATCAGAAGTAAAGAAGGTCGGATTTCAAGGGATAATGAAGTCTTTTGGTGATGTGTTCTAAGGTATGTTATTTCCAAGTCATCTTACCATTTTTGCTATAAAGTTTTTTATAGAATGGTTCCAATGGTGAAATTTCTATGGCATTGAGAAGACATATCAAGGTACCTTTTGTAGAAGTTTCACCTCTTGATTCACTATAATTATAGAGATACACTCTGTGGAAGATAGGGTTTTTGACCAGTCCTGAAGCTAGTGAATAAAAAGATGTTTTGGGTAAAACAACCATAATGTCTTCATAGAGAATCCAAATGAAGTGGGACGAATTGCATTGGGAAGAGTACAGACGTTAGTTTCTTGTGTATGAGTTTCTGAATCTGATGTTAAATATTGAGTGCGGGGCATTCTGTACAAGTTTGGTCTCCTGAATAAACCAGAATTGAACAAGGTCTACCATTCGATCTATAACTTCTTTTTTGGGAGGATTCAAGGAGTGAAACTTGGAGAAGTTTCAGAGAATAAACTGAATAATATTATCTACAAGATCATAGTATTCCAAGAATTGAATAATTGTAGAAATTGAATGATCCATATTATTTTTGGCACGGAATGAGATCGGAGATATAATAAAGAAATGCACAGAGAAATCACAGATATTCAATAATATAACAAAAATATATCAGATATGCAACCATAAACACATATATACAATAATACACGATTTCTATGAAATAAATGTATAGAGACTGTAAAATACAGAGTGAAAGACTTGATAGAATGGTGACATCTTATCTCTGAGAAGAGATGTGATGACTACTCGCATTCGCAAGAAGATGATTACAATGAGGCTCTGAAGGCCTTTTTAAAATAAAAAGGAATGCCAAAAACCCTATACATCCAAAACTCTAACCCTAGGAGATGAAGCGCCAAAAGTCATGTGGGCCCCATTTGGGTAAGTGAGTACATTAACTTCCCGGGGTCGTAACTTTTGCATACGATCTTCATTTTAGGCATATGGTAGCTTGTTGGAAAGGTATCATCGAGGAGATTCATTTTTGGGGCTCAGTCATGCCTTCGACCATCATTGAGAACCTAGATCTCGAAAAACCTTCATTTAGGCCCTCAAAATGGCCCCAGAAGTTAAAATCTTCTAAAAATAGTAAATTGCCAAAATTTTCAGAAAATTGTTTTTAGCCAGTCAGAAAAGGTGGGTGGCCACCGATATCCACCTGGATCAATCCTCCCTCCTTAGGAAGCAATGGTATACATTGCGTTGAGTTCCTGTGGGAGAGGGAAAAGTGTTTTTTGGCTCTGCATCTTGGTGAGTTTATTGTATTACTGGAGACATCGCACTGCTCAGTTTGTGGAAGTATGTCAAGAACCTATTGAGTTTGAGGCTATTCAACAGGTCAAGATACATGAGAGGACAGTGTACAAAAGGAATCTTTGTGCTTTGCTGCAGCCTTGTATACTTTCTTTTGTTGGATAGAAGGTGCTTGGGGCGAGGTTGTAGTGGTTGCAGTGTCCTTCTATTCACCTTTTGAATAGATTGTGAAGAAGCTAAATTTTGCAGTATGAGATACTACCTTGCGACACTTTTTAGGTGGAACAATAGTCAGAACTACCTATGGTATTCTATGGAGATGACCCCCCAAAGTAACAATGACACTACGGGGCCGAGACTCATAAACAACATGGCACTTCCACATATATGGCTGGCCCAAGAGAACATCACAAACATCCAGTGGAGCAACATCACATAATACCTCATCCTTGAAGGGCTGGATGTTGTATGACAATCGACATTGCTGGCTAACACAAAGATCTCATCCTTGGCGAATCTACTCGATGTTGTATGGTTGTGGGTGTGGTTTTGTCAACAATCCCAGTTGTTTGATGAACTCTGCTGAGATGAGGTTCATTTGGCTTCTGCTATCAACAATAAAATGCAGCGGGGTCCCCTTCACCCACATCTATGAATGAAAAAGGCACTCCCCCTCTTCAGGATCTATTGGTTCTTCGGGTTGAATTGTTGCGGTTATGACAATAGTAGTGGGGTCTGCATCAATGATCTGTCCTTCACCAATATTTTATGAATCGGATTCTGAATTAGGGTTCATCTCCTTGTCTTTGATCTCAGCCACCAATGATTGTTTTGAGTGACATTCATCGGTGTTGTGACAGGGGATTTTGTGGAAATTGCACCATTTTCCGGTGTCCTTCTTTGTCTTCCCATGACCCTTCTTTTCCTGTGTCTTGGACTGGTTTTCGGGAGACTATTTCTTAGGGTTTTCTTTGTCATACTTTGGTTGTTGTGGATTTACAGATCCAAAATCCCATTTGTTCTGGTGCTTAAATTTCTACTCAATTTTAACAACATATCGATAAGCGGCACCGAGTGATGAGATGTCTAGAAAATCCATTTCAGTCTAGATGTATTTGTGTAGATCCCCACGGTATTTCAAAACCAAATGTCACTCGGAGTCTTTGATACACAGATTGGTGGGAAAGGTATGGAAGGTATTGGTGAACTCTAGAACTACTTGGCCCTTCTCTTATCGCATTGTGGCCCATCTCATGTACTGGTCCTCATAGTTTCCAATAGGGTAATATTGTTCCCTTACTGCATCCACAAAAAAATCCCAAGTGGGATCAACCCCATATATTTCAGAATCCTCTGTGGAACTCTACTCCCAATAAGTTTCCCACTAATGTTTGACATGGGGGAGAGCTTTAAGGAGTGTGAAGGTGATATTTTCTTTGTCAGAAAATTTGTGAACAGAGAAATAACCTTCTAGCATATTTAACCATTTGTCCAGGGCTTCTGCATCTATCTGTCCTTCAAATACAGGAATATCAAAATTAATTTGCACCTTGAAAGGTAAGGCACCTCCAAAGTGGCCACTTGATGAAGATGCACCTATTTCTATCAGCAGGCGTTGAAGGATGTGGGAAAAATTCTCCATCATTTCGTCCCTCTTTCGTGTGAGAGCTTGCTCAAGCAACAGGCTGATAGGATTGTTTGCTCCATCATTTTTATTTTCTTCCACCATTGAGGGTTTCTTGGGTGTGCGAGAGAAATTGTCCTCAAGAGATACAAGCTCAAGACCCAACTTGCTATACTTGGACCTCGTCGGGGACATGCACTGAAAAAAATGATCAAGAACAGCCTGCTCTAATACCATTGATTCAGATTATTTTCAGCATGAAATGAGATCGGAGATATAATAAAGAAATGAACAGAGATATCGCAGATATTCAATAACATAATAGAAATATATTAGAGATGCAACCATAAACACAGATATACAGTAATACACGATTTCTATTAATGAAATAAATGTACATAGACTATAAAATACAGAGTGAAAGACTCGATAGAATGGTGGCAGCTTATCTCTGAGAAGAGATGTGACGGCTACTCGTATTTGCAAGAAGATGATTACAATGAGGCTCTAAAGGCATTTTTACAATAAATAGGAATTCCAAAAACCCTTGACATCCAAAAAACTAACCCTAGGAGATGAAGCACCAAAAGTCATGTGGGCCCTGTTTGGGTAAGTGAGTACATCAATTTCCTGCGATTGTAACTTTTGCATACGATCTCTGTTTTAGGCGTATTGTAGTTCATTGGAAAGGTATCATAGAGGAGATTCATTTTTGGGGCTCAATCATTCCTTTGGATATCATTGAGAACCTAGATCTCTAAAAACCTTCATTTAGGCCCTCAAAATGGCCCCGGAAGTTAAAACCTGCTAAAAATAGTAAATTGCCAAAATTGCCAGAAAACTGTTTTGAGCCAGTCGGAAAAGGTGGGTGGCCACCGATATCCACTTGGATCATTGAATAAGTCTCAGGAATCATTATCAGGTTCTATGTGATCGTTGGTTGATGGTGATGATTTAATGTGAAGTTTTATTATCTCTCGTATATTCTTGGGCAGAAGGTGTTGGCGATGGAAGTCACTCCTAGATTGCATCAGGAGCAGAGCCCAATGGCCATCAGTTTTATGTCACGATAGTTTTTAATGGGTGATCAAATGGGTAGAGACTCGGGAAAATATCACTCAAACTCGGGGACTGGGTCCGGCATGCGAGGATCAAAAGAGGTGTTGATCTAACTTCAGTCAGTGGGTTGACTTGAAAATGAGAAGGTTGAAGACTTGGTGAGAAGAGTGGAAAAACTACCTCAGGCAACAGGCCTTTCAGTAATTTGTAGAAGAAAAAATCTAAATGCGATATCCTTTGGTTCAAAGTTTTGAGAAACTAAAAGGGGGGACTTGACTGGATTCTCCAATTCCAAGTCGTTCAATGCTAAGAAAATCACAGGGACCGATTAGAAACAATGCAACTGTTACAATGATCAAACTCTACATCATCCTATAACAGTTACAACTTGACTGGATTCTCCAATTCCAAGCCATTCTAATACAGTGTAAACAAAGATGCAAAAGAAAAACTGACATTCATAAGACAAGAAGTCTCAAGAGTCCAGACACAACTAGGAAAGCAGTGCTTCATTAAAGTTTACCACCAGGAGCCTTTCTCAACCATCGATGGATTAAAAAATGCAAAGAATAAGTTTATATACTCAGAGAAAATTGCCTAACATTGGCGTGCTCAGTTATCCAGGCTTGGTGTCCCTTCAGCCAAATTTGAACGGGTATTCTTTGTCAGACACTACCTTGAATGCACTTGGCTCCTGCAAGGGGAGTAACTGAGCCATTAAGTGTCGAGCTAGCGTGTGCAGACTTCCTCCAACTGGTCAAGGAGTTGGCATGGATTCTTTAGAAGAATGGGTACCCAGGACCCTCTCGAGTATACTGCTTGCTAGATTATCCATACTTCGCACTTAATGCCTGAGGAGAGGTTTCAACCACCCCTGCTCAACTTCATTTACTCCAGGAAAAAACCAGGATCGAGGTCGGATCAGATGACGCATGGAGATCACGATGATCCATTCGGTGACTAGACTCGACACCTTCGACCCCTTTTTACACAACTCCTTTCTTTCCCAAGTGACCATGGGCTGTGACCCTGTGTCTATTCTCAAAACACTTTCGGCGTCACAAATGGAAGGAGTTAATCCTTGCTTATTTCACATCTGTGATGAGTGAAACACCAAGATGGCCTAATTGGGTGCCATGCGCCCCTCTAAGATTGACGGTTCTGAACTTACTCGGTGATGCTGTGGGCCCAGGTTCTGGACACTTTCAACATTTCAGGATTCGAGGTTTCGAACTGTGAAATGACGAGGAGTAATTACCCCTCGAAATCCTGAATGCCGACATGGCATAGGTGTGTGTTGCGTGTCCCTAAGATGTATGGTTGAGATAACATTCTCTATTTAGAAGGGCTGCTTTCGATCCCAGGCTTGCTTGATGTGACCTGGTGCTAGGATCGTGGGCTTGGCTCCAAAGGTGCTTTTGGCATTTCATCGATCGACAATTTCAGTTGTAAAGAATGAGAAGCTCTTCGTTTCCTGAAACAACAATCCCTGATACGCTGAATGACCTCCACCTGTCTCAACTGGATCAGATGACCTAGATTTGCCTTGAACTATTGGCGCTATCCTTCGTGCTAAAACCTGAGCAACTTGGAAACCCCCAAATCCTGATGCATGTTGATCTCCCCTTATGGATGAATCTGGACCGTCGACAACATAAGTTTTCCCTCTTACGTTCTTGGAAGCCTTAAAACGAGATTTTTTCCATGCTGCTCTCGAATGCTTCTCGTGCATCTTGCTGAGCCCGAATAATCTTATTCCTAGGACAATAAATTTCACTAACATTAGGCTCCATGGGGGATAGAGTCGTCCCTGTGATGCTCTAAGGACTCCTTTTGTATTTTCAGTGCCTTGCTTTTGGGCTATGGAGTCATTTATTAAGCCGAAAACATAAAATAGAAAACAATATTTACAAAACAAAAGAAGCCGCCTACGACTTAAAAAAAACATCTTTTTAAGAAATGCCCATTTACTGGGCCATCAAAAACTTCTTCGCCTTCCAAATCCTACAACCTGTAGGTGTTGTTTGAAAACACCTCAGATATCTTGAAAGGCCCAAACCAGAGGGAATCAAACTTATTGTGCTTGCCCCTATCCTGCCTGGGTGCATCCCATTTGAGCACCAAATCACCTAGCTCGAAAACTTTCTTTTTGCTTTTCTTGTCAAAGGTTTTCTTGATCTTCTGTTGATGATGGTAGGCCCTGTCCATGACCTGTTCCTTGATCTGCTGAACTTCCACCATATGATGAATCCTTCTGACCATATGGTCAGGTTCTCCTTCAGGGTCCTAGAGGAATTTTTCCATGGATAAAGTGAGCTGAGTAGGGAAAACAACTTCTATTCCATAAACAAGTTGGAAAGGTGAGATGCCCAGAGACTTCTATGTTGTCACCTGGTCGGCCCATAGGGAAAAATTGAGCTTTGAATCCCAGGCCCTTTTATTGTCTTCCAATAATTTTTTTATGAGCTTGATCAGACTTTTATTGGAAGACTCTGCTAGTCCATTTCCTTGAGGATAATAGGGAGTAGAGTGGATCAGCGAAATCTCAAATTGTTCACAGAACTTAACCAAAGGCTTAGACCTAAAAGAGGCAGCATTGTCGGTGATGATTTTACTGGGAAAGCCAAATCTGGCTATGATATCCTCCAGGAAGATAATAATTGCTTTGTGAGAAGTACTCCTAGTAGGGGTAGCTTCTATCCACTTGGTGAAATAGTCAGTCGCAGTCAGGATCCATCTATGTTGACCACTTGAGGGAGGGTGAATTTCTCCGATGAAGTCTAACCCCCACTGTTGAAAAGGTGTTGAAGCTACTATAGGCTTTAATGGCAGTGATTTGAGCTGCTTCTTTCCTGAGAACTTTTGGCATTTGATGCAAGCTCTAATTTCTATGACATCGGCGAATAAAGTAGGCCAGAAATATCCATCCCTAAGGATCTTATGAGATGTGGTTTTCCAGAAATGATGCCCCTTGCAAAGGCTTCTATGGAAACAAATTATAAACTTTTGGGCTTCTTGCGGGTCCAGGCATCTTAAGAGCATCCCTAGAGGGTCTTTCCAATACAAGGCTTTGTCAATGAGGCAATACATGATCTCCTTGAGCTTTAGAGCTCTCGCCTTTCTTTTTCCCATCCCATCAAGAGGCTTCAATTCTTGTAAAAAATACAAGATATCCTTGTACCAGGTGCATGTTGCTAGTGGAAAGGCACCCTGAGAATTCTTATTGGTCGACTCAGCTTGCGTATTTTCTGAATGGGCGTTGATAAAGCTAATTACCAAGGCTTTGTAATTGGATTCAACCAGCAGCTTGGCTAAACCCTGCCCCTTTATCGACTTGGTGGGCTTAATCTCCAGATCAAACTCTAGGATCTTGGAAATCCACTTACCTCTTCTCCCGTCTATGTCAGGTTGTATGAGAATGTCCTTCATAGAGGACAAAGGAACATATGCAGTGATCCTTGAGTGCAAGACATAGACTCTGAAAGCTTTGAGAGCTTTCACCAAGGCATAGGCCTGCTTCTCCATGATCTCGTACTAGACTTCTAAATCCCTCAATGCCTTGTTGAAGAAGGCAATGGGTTTCTCTCTCCCTTCCTCATTTTTCTGCAACAAGACCATCGCTACTGTATCACAGGAAGCAAAAGAAAATATTAGGAAATCTTTGGAATAATTAGGGCTGATTAGCACAGGTGCCTTAGTCAATACCCTTTTTATTTGGACAAAGGATTCCCTAGTTTCAGCGGTCCATTTCACTTCGTTTCCCTTCCTGAGCATGGCTGTGATGTGGTTCACCAACTCAACAAAATTTGAGATGAATCTCCTCAAAAAATTAATCTTCCCCAAGAAGTCCTGAACTTCCTTCTTAGATCTGGGAGGTGACAGGGTATGAATTGCCTCTACCCTGCTAGGATCAATTCTCACTCCCTCTGATGATACTATATGACCTAATAGCTTCCCCTCCCAAGGTTCCTCTATTTCCTTATCGGGAAATCTGCGACCCACATATTCTCTCTTCACACGATCCCCCCCTCCTTTCTTTAACTTATCAGGGAATCGAAACTCGTGAATTTGCGAGTCTAACGGTCGATCACTGGCTCTCGAATCCCTGAGACCCGATGCGCTAGTCAACACTGACCTCTTCCCGTATCTATCGGGACTTCTTCTCTATCATGACTTCACAACTCGCGATATCATGCACTTTGAATTGACGAATCCCGATACCTGATGCACCTAATCTCCGATGCGCACGTGTGAATTTACTTTTTCCACACTCCGTCACTTCTATCGGCATTTCGACATTCGTGGGATCGCGAATCTGAACATAGATGAACTCGAGACTTTCCTTTTTCTGATCCCCGATACGATGCTACCTATTCTCCACTCTCTCCTACTGTGGCCCACATGACTCTCCCGTTGGGATATTGCGGATCGCGATTTCAAGTTGCAAGAGTTTCTTGTTCTTGGAAACCCTGATTCTCCGAACCTTGACTCCTCGGATCTCCTGACACGTGTCCCTGCTAAATGGATGGTTCGAATCTTATCGGGATATCGCAAATCGAGATATCGCAAGTCTTGTTACAACAATTTGGAGCTTCGACTTGCAAACCTCCGATACATGATGCCATGTGTAGATCCAACGGCTCCCATGACTCGGGATCGATG
>SNQJ01S0002564.1:101423-127852 GCA_010110895.2 Picea sitchensis
ACAGTCTTGAATACATAGTTCAGTACGTAGATATTCATCTTGATCCACAAACCATTTCAATTATTTAGAAAATTGCTTCAAAAAGAGTTAGTTACCAGGCATCTCCGACTTACAGCCTAGGAGAGTTTCCTGGAGTGATAACACTATGGTCGCGTGTTGGTTGCTTCACGATTCCCCGAACTCCGACGCGAGTCAACGTTGACTATTTCCCTTTCTATCGGAGTTCTCCCTATCGGGAAATCACTACTCGCTATGTCAACAAATAGAATTTTTGAACTCCGAACCCCGATGTGCCGATACTCCGAGGCACGTGTGGGTTGAGTATCCAATGGTCCCGTCACCTCATCGGGACTTCGGAATTTGCGGGATCGCGAATCCTGATGTCGATGAATTCAGGACTTTCCTTTTCCCGATCCCCGATACTGTGCCACCTGTCCTCCACTAACTTCCTGTGGCCCCGCACCGTTACGTCACCATCGGAATATCACAGATTGCGACTCCAAGCAGCAAGATTTCTCCGCTCTCTGAACCCCGATTCTCTGAACCCCGAATCCTTTGGATCTCCTGACACGCGTCCTCACTGATGGACGGTTTTGGGCTCGTCGGGATATCGCGGATCATGATATCATAAGTCTCGTTGCAATAACTTGGAACTTCGGCTTGCGAATCTCCGATACACGGTATCACGTGTAGATTTGCCGGTCCCTGTGATTTTGATCGACGACTCTGCCCCTCTTGAGATTTAACCTCCCGAGAATACCTGTGGTATTGTCCCTGCACCTCCGTGAAATCCAAAGGCTCACGGGATATCGCGAAATCTCCTCGGAGAATTTCGTCCGTCCGTTCTTCCTTTGATGATTCTGTGGAAAGATTTTCGTTCCTCTCCACGAAACTCATCCGCCTGCTCATAGGCCTGTGACGCTTCTTGCCACTTTCAAGGCACCAAATCCCTGTGCTTCCCTTGATGATTACTCAAAGTTCTATACCTCCTGAGCTTCTTCTCGAATCTCAAGTCCTTCAGAAAATCTCTTGCACACACCCCTTGTGGCAACCCTTCAACCTCGACTCAGTGTTGAAGTCTCTCGACTCTGCGCACTCCTGCAGCAGCAGTCTTTCAGTTCCTTACTCAGGTTCGCAACCCTGAGGCTTTCCCTTGGCCTGCGCACTCCTTGCACGGCACTGTGCCTAACTGCACCTTCGAGGAAATGAGAACAAAAGTTATCTCTAATTGAACCCTTCTGTCAACGCACTCCCTGCGGACAATTCAACGGCACTCCTTGCAAGAATCCTCTGGCTCAACTAGAGAAACAATTGAACTCATTCACCCACCCCCTCATAATTCTATTAAACCATGAATACACATACACAGCCTATACAAACAAGTGTATGACAGGAATCAAACATTCATGAGCATCAACACACAGAGAAATAACACAAACCATGAAATTGAATCAAAGATTTCTTCTATTAGTTCAATTCCCTGTACATGGGTGTTCTTCACAAAGTTATCTGCTTTCTCTTATGCTTCTTAGTGCTCATGATAATGTTACAATGATACAATGAGGGTGTCTATATCCATTTTCTCTTTCAGACTCTAAGCTATCAAATCTAGAATTAAAATCCTATCTACCAGCATTAACTAAATTAAATGTTGTCTATCTACCTAAGGACGAGAGCTATCTGCTCAAGGTCCATTTACAATGTACAAGGGCGTCCTATCTTAAATGACTCATTTTAGATCTATGCAACAATCCCAAAGTACTTTCAAAATTTGTGTTGTCTTGTCCAGCTGCCTTTTGCTCCGCGCTGGCTCGCTTGATGTGCTGGCGATGCTCCTTCATCATCCTCCTCGTCTCGAAAACTTCCATGGGCTCTTGTCCATGAGCTCCTCCATGGTCTATCCATGCTTCTGTATTTCTTCTTCACTCTTCTAGCTGGCATCTTCCACTGGATGATTCTTCCACTTGACCATATACTCATAGTATTCTTCCCTCCTGGTCTTCTTACCCACTCTTTTGTTCAGTATGCATTCCATCTATGGCTTTTCTGCCACTGGCAATTGTTTCATCCATTGGATCACTAGCTGGTCAGTTCCAGTCTCTGCTTCTCCAGCCTTGTATGGATATAAATCTGCAATATTGAACATCGGATATGTTCCGATGCCCTCTGACAATTCAATCTCATAAGAATTTTCTCCTAATTTCTTCAGGACCCTGCATGGCCCGATTTTCTTCATTTTCATCTTGTTGTATGTTCCCCTTGGGAACCTTTCCTTCCTCAAATGTGCCAGAACTAGATCACCAACTTCAAACTAAAGTTGTCTCCTATGTTGATCTACTCTGCGCTTATATTCCTGGTTTGACTTCAGCAGTCACTCCTTCACTCTGTTGTGAAGTTCCTTCATCGCCTCAGTGAATTCTTCAGCACTAGCGCTGCTAGTAGCAGTCTGTTCTGAATCTTGCAATTCAGAAACTCCTCTCGGCTACATACCATATAAAACCTAAAATGGACTTTTCCCTGCGCTCCAATTCACTGAATCGTTGTATGCAAACTCTGCTTGTGGTAATACATTATCCCAGATGCTATGGTGATGTGTTACCAAGCTCCTCAGCAAGTCTCCCAGACTTCTGTTAACCACTTATGTTTGTCCATCTGTCTAAGGATGATAAGTAGAACTAAACATCAAGTTAGTCCCCAGCTTCTTCCATAGCGTCCTCTAGAAATTCCCTATGAATTTTGTGTCTCTATCCGAAACTATACTTTTCGGCAGCCCATGAAGTCGAATAACCTCCTTGAAAAATAGATTTGCGATGTGCATCGCATCGCTGTTTTTCTGGCATGGAATGAAGTGAGCCATCTTAGAAAACCTATCAACTACCACAAATATTGAATCAACACCTCTTTGTGTCCTTCGTGACCCCAATACAAAATCCATGCTTATCGCCTCCCATGGCCTCTCTGGTATGGGCAATGGATGATAAAAACCTGCATTCTACTTTCTCCCTTTCGAATGCTGGCAAATTTTTCATCCGTCAACAAATCTCTTGACATCTTCTTGCATTCCTGGCCAAAAATATGACTCATTTAGCTTCACGAATGTTTTATCATGGCCAAAATGTCATGCTAATCCATCATTGTGCTTCTCTTTCAATAGATTCTCCCTCATGGAGAAATTTGGAATACACAACTGATTTCCTCTGAACAACAATCCTTCCTAGATCATATAATCTATCCAAGGGATTCTGTCTCTAAGAACTAGATTCTCAGTTGCTTCATATGCCTCTCCAAAATCTGCATTCCCTGCGTACATGTCTCTGAGATTTTCAAAACCCAATGTTTTGACTTGGAATTCCTGCAGCAACAAACACTTCCTGCTCAAAGCATCAACCACTTTGTTAGCAGTACCCGAAATATGCTTAATCACAAACGTGAAATTTTGCATATACTCTACCCATTTTGCATGTTTCTGATTCAACTTCTCCTGTTGAGTCACAAACTGCAATGCATGATTGTCACTATACAAAACAAATTACTTTGGGATCAAGTAATGCCTCCACTTCTTTAACGCCTTTATGATAGCATAAAATTCCTTATCATACGTGGATTATTTTAATTTCACCTCATCCAGCTTCTTGCTGAAATATGCAACTGGTCTATCTTCCTGACTCAAGACTGCTCCTATGGAAAACTCGCTTGCATCACATTTCACCTGAAATGTCTTCTGGAAATCTGGAAACACCAAAACCGGTTGTTCCGTGATCTTCCTCTTCAACAGATTGAAGCTCTTCTCAGCCTCTGTTGTCCAGTGAAAAGACTTATGCCACTTCTTCACTGTATCCATCATTGCTGCACTAATCCCACTAAAATTCCTAATGAATTTTCGGTAGAAACTAGCCAAACCGTGAAAACTTCTCACTTCAAAAATATTTCTCGGTGATGGCCAATTTTTGATCACTTCCACCTTATCTGGATCCATCCTCAACTCATTAGCCGAAATAACAAAACCCAGATAAATGATTTTTGTCTTCATAAATGAGGACTTCTTCATATTTATCAACAACTTCTCCCATTGTAACTTCCTCATCACAAGGGCCAAATTCTTCAAATGTCCAGCCTCTGATTTACTGTAAATTAGTATGTCATCCAAATAAACAATGACAAACTTCCCGATGAATTCCTNTCATAAAAGTACTTGGTGCATTCGTCAAGCCAAATGACATGACTAACCACTCATACAGTCCTTCGTTGGTTTTGAAGGTTGTCTTCCACTCATCGCCTTCTCTCATGCGAATCCGATGATACTCGCTTTTCAAATCTATCTTTGAAAAATAATTTTCCCCGCTCAGGAAATCCATCAGATCATCCATCCTCGGTAATGGAAATCTGTACCTGATGGTTATCTTGTCGATCGCTCTTGAGTTGGTACACATTCTCCAACCTCCATCCTTCTTTAGACTAAGCACTGTCGGAACAACACACGGGCTCAAGCTTTCCCTAACCAATCCTTTGTCTAACTCCTGGACCTGCTTCTTAACTTATTCATTTTCCTATGACGTCAACCTATATGCAACTTTGTTTTGCAAACTGGCTCCTGGTATGAGGTCTATGTGATGACTCACACTCCTCATCGGTGGCAATGAACGAGGTAATTCATCCACTATGATGTCAGCGAACTCTCCCAGCAGTTCCTGAACATCCTCTAGTAAATCATCCATTCTTGTGTTACTCAAGACAATCTTCGGTTTCCTGACCATAAAGAATTGTGGATCTTCCTTCTTCTTCACCTCATTAAGTAGTTCCTTCCCACTCATGAGAAGTATTGTGTTGTTTACTTCCGGCTTCACCTCCTTATCTTTTATTGGAAGCAACATATGGGTTCTCTCATCCTTCTCCAGAGTATATGTGTTCATTCTCCCATCGTGAATCATGTTTATGTCATATTTCCACGGTCTACCCAGCAATAAATGACATACATCCATAGGAATGACATCACAGAGTACTTTATCATTATACCCTCCTATTTTAAATTCAACCAAGCATTGTTCAGTAACAGTTACCTGATGTCCTTTTTGTAGCCATGAAACTTTGTATGGACTCGGGTGATCAGTTGTCTCCATCTCTAGCTTCCCTACCATCTCGGTTGAGACGAGATTATTCGTGCTACTGTTGTCCACAATAACCTTGCATACCCTATCCTTGGTCTTGCAAGCTGTTCTGAAAAGTCTGGTCCTTTGAGCTGAGTCCTCCACCTCCTTCCTGGGTGTTAAGAGAACTTTACGCATCATTAGTGACCTTCCGCCTTCTGCATCTTCAGCCTCAACATCCTGCTTCTGCGCTTCGGCAATGTGAGCTTCTCCAGTGTCCTTCTTTTTCTCTGGACACTCAAATGACCTGTGTCCATTTTTTCCACATGTGAAGCATGTGATTACTCCACCTCAGCCTCTTCCTCTACCTCTGGTACGACGAAAAGTGTTTGCGTCAGCATAATCTCCCCTCTATTATGTATGTTGTCCTCTCTGTTCGACATATGGCCCTCTCTGTGAGGTTCCACCTCTTTCAACTTTACCCTGAGGTTTCTTCCATTCCTCCTTGGGCTTCTGGTACTTGTCCTGGGTAGTTGCTTTGCCTCTGGGTTGACTTCTGCCTCGCTCTCTCTGACCTTTCTTACGGCTCAACTTCTCCTTAGATTTCAGATCTATCTGATAAGCATCCTCGACCGTCCTGATGGTAACCATGATTAATTCATCCTGAATGTTGTATCTCAAACCATTTAGATATCTAGAAACCTTCTCATCATCGCTCTCCCAATGACCTGCTCTGATGTTCAGTCGATAGAATTCCTCGGTGTATTCTTTCACTGTCATCATTTTCTATCTCAGGTTCTGCATCCTCTTGAACAGAGTGATTTGATAGTCTCTCGGGATGAACTTTTCCTTCATCTTCACAATCATTCGATCCCAACTCTTGATCTTCTGATTGCCTTTGCAGCGTCTATCAGCTTGTAGCTCGTCCCACCACAATGTTGCATGTCCCTTCAAGCGTGTAATAGCATGCCTGACTTTCTTATCATCTTCGATATATTCATAATCCAAGTAGGTGTCAAGAGCTCCAATCCAGTCTAGAAGCTCCTCTGCATCCAGATTTCCCTCGTAAAATGGAATGTCCATTCTTTCCTTCGCACCCATTCGTGCAATAGCTTTAATTAGGCGCTCATTGGCTGCATCTTTTGCTACAACTTCCTCCTCTCATTCAGCCTCGACTTCACTATCGGAATCACTAAGATCCCCTACACTAATTGTGTGTCTTTGCACTGTCTCCATCTCCTCGAGTCTTTCTCGGAGATCACACATCTGTCTCTCCATTTCTAGATTTCCTACCGGCCTGCTTCTTCTCCGTACCTCTCTATCCTCTGTATCGGGTGATTGTCTCTCTCTTTTGGGTGGCATGGTGAATTTCCTTCTCTGCTACAGAAAGCAAAGAATTAAACCTGCTCTGATACCACTTTGACTTTAGCCGCACTCCTCGGAGCACGCCTGCTCACACAGGATCTTCCTTTCCTCTCGGCCCGAAGAACTCCAAGGTTCCTCTATTTCCCTATAGGGAAATATGCGACCCACAGATTCTCTCTTCACGCGATCCCCCCCTACTTTCTTTAACTTATCGGGGAATCATAACTCGTGACTTTGTGAGTCTAATGGTCAATCACTGGCTCTTGAATCCCTGAGACCCGATGTGCTAGTCAACGCTGGCCTCTTCCCGTATCTATCGGGACTTCTGCTCTATCGTGACTTCACAACTTGGGATATCATGCACTTTGAATTGCCGACTCCTAATACCCGATGCACCGAATCTCTGATGCACACGTGTGAATTTACTTTTTCCACACTCCGTCATTTCTATCAGGATTTCGGCATTCGCAGGATCGCAAATCCGAACATAGATGAACTCGGGACTTTCCTTTTTCTGATCCCTGATATGGTGCTACCTATTATCCACTGTCTCCTGCTGTGGCCCACACAAATCTCCCGTCGGGATATCGCGGATTGCGATTTCAAGTTACAAGAGTTTCTTGTTCTTGGAAACCCCGATTCTCCGAACCCCGACTCCTCGGATCTCCTGACATGTGTCCCTGCTGAATGGACAGTTCAGATCTTATCGGGATATCGTAGATCGTGATATCGCAAGTCTTGTTACAACAATTTGGAGCTTCGACTTATGAACCTCCGATACACGATGCCATGTGTAGATCCGACGGTTCCCATGACTTGGGATCGACGGCTCTGCCCCTTTGGAGCTTTGAACCTCTTCCACACTTACACCATAACCTCCCTGCACCTCCGTGAGATCCAACGGCCTACAGAACTTCGTGAAATCTCCTCCAATGCTTTCGTCTGTCCGTTCTCTTTTTGATGACTCTGCAAAATGAAGAAGTGTCTCCCTACTGGACTCTTTCACCTGCTTGCCAACCTATGATGGTTCTCTCTGACTTTCCACAACAGCTTCCCTTCACTTGTCCTTCAGTAAATTCGAAGGCCTACTCCTCCTGAGCTTGTTCTCAACTTCTCAAGTCCTTCAGAGAACTCCTTGCGTGCACCCCTTGCGGAAAACCTTCAACCTCAAATGAGTATTGAAGTTCCTTCGACTCTGCGTGCTCCTGTCGCAACAGTCCTTCACCTTCTTTTTCAGGTTCACAACCCTGAGACCTTTTACCTGGCCTGCGCACTCCTTGCACAACCTTGTGCCTAAATGCACCTTCGAGGAAATGAGAACAAAAGTTATCTCTAATTGAACCCTTCTGTCAACGCACTCCCTGCGGACAATTCAACGACACTCCTTGCAAGAATCCTCTGGCTCAACTAGAGAAACAATTGAACTCATTCACCCACCCCCTCAGACTTCTATTAAACCATGAAGACACATACACAGCCTATACAAACAAGTGTATGACAGGAAGAAAACATTCATGAGCATCAACACACAGAGAAATAACACAAACCATGAAATTGAATCAAAGCTTTCTTCTATTAGTTCAATTCCCTATACATGGGTGTTCTTCACACAGTTCTCTGCTTTCTCTTCTGCTTCCGAGTGCTCATGCTAATGTTACAATGATACAATGAGGGTGTCTATATCTGTTTTCCCTTTCGGACTCTAAGCTATCAAATCTAGAATTAAAATCCTATCTACCAGCATTAACTAAATTAAATGTCATCTATCTACCTAAGGACGAGAGCTATCCGCTCAAGGTCCATTTACAATGTACAAGGGCATCCTATCTTAAATGAATCATTTTAGATCTGTGCAACAATCCCAAAGAATTTTCAAAATTTGTTTGGCTTGTCTAGCTGCCTTCCGCTCCGCGCTAGCTCACTTGATGTGCTGGCGATGCTCCTGCATCAATAGGCCAAACCTCCGACACTTCAAGATAACTTTACTCAGGTGACAATGGTGCTCTTTGTCTGTCCTAGAGAAGACTGTGATATCATCTAGATAGATTACCACAAACTTATGTTTCTCCCCGATGAAGGCTATGGCCATGGCTTGGTAAAATGTTTCCCCTGCATTCATCAATCCAAAAGGCATTTTGGCATACATAAATGTGCCCCAAGGAGTGGTGAAGGCTATTTTTTCTCTATCCTCAGGTATGACTGATATCTGATTATAGCCAGAAAATCCATCAATCATGGATATCCCAGATGCACCGGTTACCATCTGCAGTATTTGTTCCATATTGGGCAGGGGGTAATTGTCTTTCCTTGAGCTCCTGTTCAGGTTCCTGAAATCAACATAGAGTCTGATTTATCCACTTTTCTTCCTTACTGGGACCAAATTGGCCACCCATTCGGAATATCTCAAGGGGACGATAATTTGGGCATCTAGCAATTTCTTCACTTCCTTCTCCATGAAAGGTAGCAACATGGGATTTATCTATCTCAGCTTATGCCTGAATGGCTTAACCTCTTATTTCAGTGGGATATTGTGCTCAATGATAGATGTGTCATAAGTCTTGAGGTCTTCGTATGTCCATGCAAACACATCAACAAACTCTTTCAGCAACTCAGTATATTCGTCCCTCTGTTATTTGGTCAAACTATTTGATAATTTGACAAACCTAGGCTCCTCCTGTGCACCAATGTTGCATTCGGCTGTATCAGCATCTTCATTTGAAACCCTACCCTTTATTTCCACATCATTCCCATCGAACACTATTTCCAAAGGGACTAGTCCTCTTGGAATGTGATTGCTAGGTAGCTGAATAATCTGGTGTTTAGCAATTTCATTTAAAAACACCTCAGAGTGAGGGCCGATTTTGGGATCAGGATCTTGATCAATGTGAAATGCAGAAAACTCATCGACGGACTGAAGAAATCTTTCAATTTCAAGATCATCCTCGAATACCTCCCAATGCTTCACATTTTCCGAGATGGATGGTCTGTATCTTATTTCAACCTCGCCATGGATCTTCGGTGGCAGAGGAATCCTGAACAGACTAGCTTAGACTGCTAAGGAGTTGGCCAAGGTATTCTCTTCCCTTGGGACAAAATTAATGTTGAAAGGTGAGAAGAAATTATCAATCAGGTCCCATACCTTGTTTCTATAAATCCTGAGCCGAGGATGCTTGGCCTGATAAACGTTCCTGACCTGTTGGATTATTAATTCTGCATCTCCAAACACTGACACCTCTTTAATTCCTATTTCTTTTGCATCCCTCATACCCAGAACAAGAGCTTCATATTCTGCCACATTGTTGGTAGTTTCAAATTCCATCTTGTATGACAGGGATATGGTCTCTTGACAGGGCGATATGAAAATCACCCCAGCGCCTGCGCCTATACTGGAGGAAGCTCCATCAAATAACATCTTCCAAACAGAGGTGGTTGGAGGAGGTATCTGTTGATTAAGAATGGGATGCTTTCTGATCTGTAAGGGACCTCGGGAGCTCCAACGATCTGTAACAAACTAGACCCTAAATCAGTGTCAAGTGAAAAGATGGGGTGATTAGTGGGGTTTTCTTCATCGCTGACAATATAGGTTAGCTGGGATTCTCTGTACAACCTCCTATGTTCCTCTCCAAAGACCGGAATGGTGGCATATGTGAGATCCATCTGTAATGTTCCTCCAAGTCTTTTAATCAAAGACCTTGACAACAACATGCCAAACTTGGGGGGAACGTCGGCTACCACAATATCCATGACCACACTCTTCATGGGCAACTGAAACAAAGAAACCACCAGGTCTTTGATGAAACCTAGACACTGGACTCTCCTTGAATCAAAAGAATACAAATCATGATAATATTTTGTCACCTCTAGTCCCAACTCTTCCATTTCTATCTTGGGCATAAGGTTATGGGAAGCTCCTGAATCCATGAGGCAATTATGCAACACTTTATCATGTATGTTCAGGGAGGTGTAGAAGGGAGGGGATGAATCATCTCTGTCTTCTACCATGGGACCTAAGATGACAACTGGTTTCTCATCTTGAAGGTTCACTGAGTCAGAGGAAGGTTGGGGGGACTCAGATTGCAGCAACTTGGAGAGGAATCTTTTGAAGTCCTCATTTTTAACTAGCTCTGAGAGGGGAACGGGAATTCTGATCTTTTGAATTTCATGCTCAAAATTAAAGGAGGAAATCATATTAGGAGCTTCCCTTACCTCAAATATAGGTTCTTTGACCGCCGGTGAAGCATTCTGAGCTTTCTTTTCTTTAGTAGTGATTGTTGTAGACTTAGTAGGCCTTTTTGCTATGAGGGGTTGGTCTTGGCTATCAAAGTCTCCTTCTTTCTTTCTTGACCTAAGATTGTATCTATTAGAGGTGTGACCAGCCTTTTCTCCTTTACCTAACTCATGAATTTGAATGTTCATCAGGGATTCTTCATATGCAGACTGAGCCAAATGGGGAAAAGGAGGAGTTTCTTCAACACGGTGAATTTCGGGGTCAAACTCGTCTATCTCCTCCCCTCCCTCATGAGTAACCAGGTTATTTTGGAGAGGGGTTTGTATCCTTTGATATTCCCTGTCTTTCCCCTTTGTTTCCCTTGGGAAGGCCTATGGTCCATTGTTATTAGGTCTCCTAAAACCTCTACCATCAGAATTCTGGGGATTTCTGTACGTGGGCTTCCCTTCTAACTCCCACCTTTCCATTCTAGTAGAAAGTGACTTTAGTACCCTAGTTGTCTCATCTATCTGAAGGGGCAGGGGAGAGGTATTAGACGAGGAATCTTTAGGCCTCTGCCTGGATATGTTTCTACCAGCAGTGTTCCTGAGTCGGTCGACGGCCAATATATTAGATTCTACCTCCACAACTGCATACTGCATATGGGCCAGAGTAGTGGCTCTTCTTTCTCTCAACAGAAAGCAGAAATACAGATCAAAGGAACTAGCATAAGTGATCTTTGCAGAGGCTTCAGAGGGTTTTATCTCAGCAAGGATTCTTTTGTACATTTTATTAAATCTCTTGGAGAAGTCGGAGACAAACTCTCCTTCTTTTCTCTTCAAAGACCCTAACTCTGTCATGTAATACATGAAATATTTTTTATCTCCCCACTGTCTTAAAAAGGCATTATCTAAAGCTTCAATCCCATCAATAGATCCAGGGGGCAGGGCCTTAAACCATTTTCTAGCCTCTCGTTGGAGACTATGGACAAAAATTCTCATCCATACGTCTGCGTGCATGATAACATTATCATCCATGAAAGTGTAAAAGGATACTAGGTGTTCTTCTGCAGTTATGTCCCCCTCTCTTGTAAACTTGGGCAGCTTCTTAAGGGATCCATTTGCTGGGAGGTCATTGAGAGGATGAGCTAAGACAAGAGGAGCATACCTAGCAGCTATTATAACCTCAATTTTGGTCATGGGGGGATTTGCTCCTGCCATAGGGCTATTATGTAGAGGAGAAATGGGAGGAGAAGGAGCTCGAAAAGGGGATACTAGGGATGAGATTCTAAGGGGAGTGGGAAACAATAGGGGATTTAGGGAGAATGATAGCGATCTTAAGTTGGCTGATGTTTCCCCTTGCGCAGAAGCGACAATAGTAACAAGAGGAGGAGCGGTAAAGCCAGGAGTAGGGAAATCTTCTATGGTCCTAGGTTTGTGCCAAGGTACAACTTCAAGAGAAATGGGAGTGACAAGGATTTCTCCCTCTAATCCAAGACCAGGGGGGGAAACCTCAACAGGAACACTCCCGAGATTCAGGAAACGAAAAACTTCATAAAGTGGTCTACTAGGAAACTAAGGAGGGGGAAATGGAGTTCTTACAGAAGGAGATGGCAGATTACCTAGTTCAGTGGCAATAACTTCTCCTTCAGAGGCCTTTCCTTTCCTGAGAACCACCTCCGGATTAGTTTCAGGTGTAGCTAGAGGCAGTTGTGGATGAACCCATGTGTGTCTTCCTATGAAAGCCACAATTACCATGACAGGTTCGTCACAATGGAGTCGTCACAATGGAGTCACCAAGTGCACAACTACAATATTCAAAGGATATGATACCCAATGCACCTTCATAATCAGAGGCTCAATATCATTCAATCCTGGGGAAAATTTTCAACTTCGTCCCCGACAACGGTGCCATAAATGTTGGTGACATAAGTCACTCCTGAATTGCATTAGGAGTAGAGCCCGACACCCATCAGTTTTATGTCATGGTAGTTTTTAATGGGTGATCAAATGGGTAGAGACTCGGGAAAATATCACTCAAACTCAGGGACTGGGTCCAGCATGCGAAGAACAAAAGAGGTCTTGATCTAACTTCAGTCAGTGGGTTGACTTGAAAATGAGCAGGTTGAAGACTTGGTGAGAAGAGTGGACAAACTACCTCAGGCAACAGGCCTTTCAGTAATTTGTAGAAGAAAAACTATGAATGTGAGATCCTCTGGTTCAAAGTTTCGAGAAACTGAAAGTGGGGACTTGACTGGATTCTCCAATTCCAAGTCGTTCAATGCTAAGAAAAACACAGAGACCAATTAGAAACAATGCAACTGTTACAGTGATCAAACTCTACATCATCCTATAGCAGTTACAACTCGACTAGATTCTCCAATTCCGAGCCGTTCTAATACACTGTAAACAAAGAAGTGAAAGAAAAATTGACATTCATAAGACAAGAAGTCTCAAGAGTCCATACATAACTAGGAAAACAGTGCTTCATTAAAGTTTACCACTGGGAGCCTTTCTCAACCATCGATGGATTACAAAATACAAAGACTGAGTTTATATACTCAGAAAAAATCTCCTAACATTGGCATGCTCAGTTATCCAGGCTTGGTGTCCCTTCAGCCAAATTCAGACATGTATTCTTTGTCAGACACTACCTTGACTACGCATGGCTCCTGCAAGGGGAGTAGCTGAGCCATTAAGTGTCAAACTAGCGTGTGCAGACTTCCTTCGGCTGGTCGAGGACTTGGCATGGCTGCTTTAGAAGAATGGGTACCCAGGACCCTCTCGAGCAGACCGCTTTTCAGATTATCCATACTTTGCACTTAATGCCTGAGGAGAGGTTTCAACCACCCCTTCTCAGCTTCATTTATTCCAGGCGAAAACCAAGATCGAGGTTGGATCAGATGATGCATGGAGATCACGATGATCCTTTCGATGACTAGACTCGACACCTTCAACCCCTTTTTACATAGCTCCTTTCTTTCCCAAGTGACCACGGGCTGCGACCCTATGTCTATTCTCAAAATGATTTTGGCATTTGCAAATGGAAGGAGTTCATCCTTCCTTATTCACATCTGCGATGAGCGAAACATTGAGATGGCCTAATTGGGATCCACGTGCCCCTCTCAGATCTGATGGTTCTGAACTTACTTGGTGATGATGTGGGCCCGGGTTCTAGACACTTTTGGCATTTCGAGATTCGAGGTTTCGAACTGTGAAATGACAAGGAGCGCTTACCCCTCAAACTCCCGAATGTTGACATGGCACGGGTGCACATTGCGTGTCCCTAAGATGTATGGTCAAGATAGCATTCGCTATTTAGAAGGGGCTTCTTTCTATCCTAGGCTTGCTGGATGTGACCTGGTGCTATGATCGTGGGCTTGGCTCCAAAGGTGCTTTCGGTGTTTCTCCGATCGGCAATTTCAGCTGTAAAGAATGAAAATCTCTTCGTTTCCTGAAACAACGATCCCCGATACACCGAGTGACCTCCACCTGTCTCAACTGGATCGGACGACCCAGATTTGCCTTGAACTATTGGCGCTATCCTTCGTGCTAAAACCCGGGCAACTTGGCAGCCCCGAAATCCTGATGCACGCTGATCTACCCTTATGGATGAATCTGGACCGTTGACAACATAAATTTTCCCTCTTACGTGCTTGGAAGCCTTAAAATGATATTTTTTCCACGCTACTCTCGGGTGCTTCTCGTGCATCTTGCTGACCCGAATAATCTTATGCCTAGAACAAGAAATGTCGCTAACAGAAGGAAGGGGCAAGGATGGAGATTTCAACTCTCTCTTGATATTGGAGGATTGTATCTTCCTCTTTGAGGTTTATCCCCCCCTTTACACTTGGAATTTGTGGCTACCTTTGGAAGTCATTACTTCCCTTGAACAATAACTATTGATTATTTCTCATATATTGTGCATGGTGTATTGTGGTGTATTGGTGTAACTCTTATACTATTGTTCATTGCTCATTGGATATAATTGGATTGTTTAAGTATAAGTTGAAAAAGGTTTTAAACTGTACTTGATATTGATTCACCCCCCCTCTCAGTATCAATAGATTTATCCTATTTTCAATAACCTTTGGGATCAATTTATAATACAAATTACAAAGAGCGATAGGTTTTTAATCATCAAATTTAGAAGGATTGTTTACTTTGGGAATTAGTTTCAAGAAAGTCGAGTTTACAAAACCTAGCACTTTTCCACTAGACCTCGTATCTTCCACCATTTATAGTATTTCGACACCCACTAACCCAAAGAAATGTAAAAAGAACTATACAATCCATCCATCAGGGCCTGTGATTTTATCTTTTGCAAATGATTTTATGACTTCCCAGATTTCCTTCTTAGAGAAGGGGCTATCCAAATGTATATAATTCTCCTCTGTGACGAAACGGGAGAAAAGTTTGGCTATAAAGAATTTTTATACAATACTTGTGTGATCAGAAGCCCCATAAAATGATTTAAAGTGACTTGTGTATGTTGACTTTAGTTATTCTTTTCCAGAATGGATATATCCGGTCTCATCTTTGATTTCCCAAATGTGTTTTTTATTTCTTCTAGAACCTGCATAATGATGAAATAAATTTGGATTTTGATCTACTCTTTCTATCAATGTTGGCCTACATCGTTTTCTCCATAAATTTATTCTGCTAGGAGAATTTGATTTTGTTCAGTATCTAGAAGCTTCAAGATGTTTTCCCCACCTCAATTTCCCCCCTCCAATGAATCTACTTGTAGGCTGGCCTGTAACTCACCCTCCTGTTGTTCCAGTCTTTCAAGCTTTTGCCTTCTAAGGTTTTTTTCCTAGGATTTCATTCTTTGTTTTAGGTTCTTTAGTTTCCAAACTGACCTTTGTTGTACCCTCAGTTTGTTCTGAAATAATGGATTTGTCCAGAATTCATTTACTATATGTGTGAAATATGCCTCAAGCAACTAGTTCAAATTTAACTTAAAAGGATAAGCTATTGGAAAAGGAGGAGAATCAAATTGGAGTAGAATTGTATCATGGTCCGAAAAATATGGATATGCCATCCATGACCTGACCCTTCCATCACCAATTTCCATATATTATGACATAAACACCTGGTCCAAGTGTTTTGAGATAGTCTTTGTGCCTGATCATCCATTACACCAAGTTGGAACTATCTCATTCGGGGCTATATCCATAAGACCATGTGCTTGAAAAACATTGTTAAAGTACCTAGCCAAATGGTCCTGATGTGCTGAAGATCCCCACACTTCCTCGATGTATATTGTGATATTTAATTCCCTTGCTGCTATCAAATATTTATGTGCTAGTAGGCCCCTCATGGCCACCTTGTCTCAAAATAATTTTCTGTCAGCACAGGGTCCATAAACATTAAAAAGTGTGATCGGTTTTTATTCCAAATATAGGTACCTATCAGGAAAACTCCACCACAGTATAGGTAAGGGGATAGTTCTAATTTTGAAGGGTCCCAAGTCATTAAAATTCCCCCAGGGGTTCCCACTGAGATAACAATGAAGTTAGCCAAGAGGGGCAAAACGTTTTCAAAAACATCCTGGCCTTAAGTCCATCAACCATTGTTTATCGTAGGAAAATGATATCAGGAGAAGTCATACTAAGAAGTCTTCTAAAGGAGGATTATTTCAGGGTCCCACCCACCCCTCTAATATTGAGGGAGAGAAATATCATGGCTTCTCTCTCGCAAGGGATTTCATGCCTCTAAGCACCCCAAGATCTGTGAGAGTTTTTTGGTTTAATTTTGGAAGAGAAAGAGCCATTTCTTCCTTTTTATGAGCACTTATGGTCTTTAATAGAGAGAGTTCAAATCCCAACCCCTTCGACCAAGTATAATCTTTCCCCAATCCCAACCCTATCTATCCAGACATCTTGAGATCCCACCATGCTCTAAAGTATGAGATGCATTTCTCCCCTAATAAGTAGGGATAAGTATAGGATAAAGATCCTCCATGTAGGTTGGGACCAAGGTGTCCAAAAAATCCCCTAGGGAACTATCTCCAACTTTTCATTCTCTAAAACCTGGGTTAATACTTCCCCCTTCCACCTCACTGTGCACAACTTCTACATCCCTCAAATCCTCTAAATCACAAGAAAGGGTATAAACAGAAGTGGTGAATTCCCGGAATGTATCACTTCTGGGTCTAAATAATTCTTGAGGTTTCACAGAAATTGTGGATGGTATACCTGGTCTCCCCCCCCTACAAAGAGTCAACGGTTATTTTGAAAGGTAGGCGAGTAACCTCCCGAGCCTATTACTTATCCACTGAGGGTAAAATCGGGGACCCTTCACCCAAGAGTGGGGAAGAATCTAAAATGTCTCTTTACAAAACCTACAATGACAAACATAATGAAGGGAAGATAGATTTTAACTTACCAGTGACAATTTTTGAGTAGGATCTATCAATATCTTCATGTGACTTTGGAAAGAAATCCTGAGAATCCACTCCCGATGAGTCACCTTTGGTCGACAGATTTAGCATAGTGTCTTTTGATTGTTCCTCCTCCACAAAGCCAGGAAAATTTCTTCTCAAGTGGCCTGTCTCTTGAAACAAAGTTCACCTGAAAGGAATGCCCAAGTAATCCAACTTTTGACAGATGTGATATCCTATCCAATCAATTTCAATGGATTCCAGCATTAAACCTGCGTGTACATCTAATTCCACTAAGAACCTTTCCAATTTTTTTTCTATGATAAGAGAGATTGTTTATCAACATTGATAAAGCACCCAAGTCTGTTTCCAATGGCCTCTAAGGCTTTCTTGTTCCAGAGGTGTAAATGAAAACTAGGTAATAGGACCTAGAAGTTACGCAAACAGAAATAATCCTATGTCGAGTCGAAGTTGATTCGCCAACATTTCAACATTAAACTACCTCCATCTAATAACTAGAACTAGCCTAGAATAAGTGTTGTGTCCACATGAGTTTTAAAGTGAAATTCGAACCACCCTCATGTGAAATAATAAATTGTTGTCTCATAACCCAGAACAAGCCACCAACTAGACTAAAACCACTTTTCAATACTAGTTTTGCATAAGTGTTGATAGAAGAGTCGCCCACTAGAGTACACAGTGCCAAACTAACTGAATCCTCCATACCAACGTAAGCCCCTAGGACTATTTTTCTCTTAGACTTGTTTGAGTACCATAGTAGTAAAATGGTCTTTCTATCACCTGTAAATTTATGAGCTCAACCCACATGTGGATAAAATCCCACAAAGGTCCCTAAATCTCTCGATTCTGCAAAAGAAAAAGGCGCACTACGCTGTCTAGTGATGGACCCTATAGGAATTTTTTTGAGGACATCAAAAGAAATGACATGGTTTTGGATAGTATTTTTTACCGCAGAGTATGAAGTAAAGGACTTTGAGGTCTTCTTCTTCAAAAGAGGGACACTAATAGACCCCACCACGACTCTAGTCTTATCTAAGCCAGAGGGAAAGGATATCTTTCCAGTAGGAGGCTCTATGAGAGGGTTCATTGGTGCAAGGGAGGCGTTGAATGTTAAGGATTGTAGTTTTGGCGATCCAAATGAAGAAATGAGGCCCAAACCTAGCTTCTTCGAGGAGTTATGTCCCTCACAACTTGTTATCTCATCAGTCAAGGTGAAGAGACCCACACTACACCATAGTGCCTTGTCATCCGCACTCATAAGTTCACTGACTTCAGCCTCCATTAGTGTGCATCCCTAAGGAAAAGATCTGTTGCCACCTAAACTCCACTATGGAGGATGCCTGGAGTCAAGTCTAGAGTACTGACTCAAGTAGTTAAGTCCCCAGTTGTGAAAAGAAAATCAAAACAGTGGTGAAAAGACAGTAAAGGAAGTCTGGCGAATTTAGAGCCTTTGCTAAATAGGGTATAGCTCAAGGACCTTGAATGATGCATGGAAAATGTTAATAATTTACCTCCGTCGAAAAATATGACTCCTTTAGCAAAATCGAGAAGTAGGCTAGAGCCATTTCCTACCCCCCCAAGTCCCCCCCAAAAAGTATAATTTTTTGTAGTCATCCTTGTCCGCCATTGGAGGTGTGTTGTAGGTTTCGAAAAGTTGTTTCCCACCTAATTCTTCACCACGCCAAACCTTCAATCATGAGTATACTTGTTAATCAATTTTTATCTCTCGAGCCTCACTTATTGAGGCCACTTCATGTGGTGGTGGCGCAGTTGGTTAGCACGTAGATCTCATAGCTTGCATTGAGGAATCCTGAGGTCGATAGTTCAAGTTTCTCTAACCCCAATGCATATGGATTTGCTAATGGTTATTTGTTTATTTACTTAGGTCTGATAATAATTCTAATTGTAATGTTTAGAGAACACAAACGTTATGTTGATACATTCATTTCTAACAAATATTTATTTACTACACCAAGTCTATATATTTGACTAATAATGGTGGTTATAGTTGAATAATCTAGAAGTGAATATGTGCATATGGAATTGAGTCAAATCATTCATTGTTTAAGTTGAATCGTTCATTATTTAAGGGTGGAATCCACTCTTTTAAATTAAATCCTATAGTAAATAGGAAACTATGCTAGCAATTACTTACACATTGAATCTAGCCAGAATATATTAAGTTAAGAGAATTTTAATTTTCTTTTTTCCTTCATCAATTTCAATGTTTTAACGTTTGATTATATGAGAAAATTTGTGATTCTAGTTATCTATACATACACAAACTATGTGTATGCTTCGAATAAATATTGAAGCAATCTATTAGTGCAGTCATTTTATTTTATTTGAGAATCCAATACTAATCTGAATATTCCTTAATTTAACGTTTGAATATGTGACCAAATTTGTTATTCTAGTTATATATATGCTTGGATTAAATCTTGCAGCAATCTATTATTGCAATCAATTTCTTTTATTTGAGAAGCCAATAATCCGAATAGTGATGAGTCGAATTAATTTTTTTTAAGAGAATTCCATAGACTACTCAATGAATTCAAATGCTTTCATACTAAGAACTTTCATAGAATGGATAACATTTTTAAAAACAAGAGTGTAGCTAAATTAACATTCATACAACAACATACAAATAATTATAACACAAAGTTTATGCACAACAAATACATCCTATGATATTATGAAAAACATTAAGGATTTACATGCATTTAACAACATTATGAGTACATGAATTATTCCAATACACAACATTACATCATTTATTCAATAATGGAGTATATCCACAACAATTAAATTCTATATTTAAAAATAATGTAATAGAGATAAACACTTATATTTTAAAACAAATGTGCAACCTGCTGCAAAGAATAGATGTTCCTCCCAACTATAGATTTGTTGCTACAAATATCAATAGAAAAATAACCCCCAAGTTGGGGCTACGAATCCCCAAGAGAGGTTGTCTCTACTTTCCACTCACAACCCAATTATACCCACAACAAACTACTTTTTCCTAGAACCAACCCAATCCTCCAAATCTCTTTCCCTCAACTTGTATAACCTAAGGAAGAGTACCCCATTCTCTGCACCATTGTCCCTTGAGATATACCACTTCTCTTCTAGGGATCCAACACAGGTTGGCTAGGAATCTCTCTTCTCCGGGACTCCAAGGATGTTAGCTGCAAGAAAAACTGACAGTAGCAAGCTCAATGTTGCAGGGTAATGTATGACACAAAATCTCACTCTACAGACCTAAAAACCTACATCTTCATGCATATTCATCTCCAAACATCTACCATACATGCCCACTATGGATACCTTCAAGCTCTAGCACACTGCTATCCCAAAAACTACATATAAAAACTACCTATTTTTCCCATACAAAATTTCTTCTTTTTCCATTCTTGCTTGTATTCAGCCTATGCTCTCAATAACTATGTGAAGTGACTTCTCACACCCACCCTCTTTCATGTGTTTAATGATTGGGGTGTTGATACACTCAAGAGGAAGTTACAAGCTTTAATATACAAAGATAGTTTTAGAAAGTGGGTTTGAATTAATAGACATGATTATTTTCCCCTTGGACCCCTCTCTTGGAGCCTCTGTTAGACCATCTCCTCTCTTGTGGATATTTATCTCCCATTACTTTGTCCATGTCCATTTATAGTCAACATTACATTTATTTTATTATTTTCGATATACAATATTTCAATATTACATAGTTAGACATGTGATCATCTATGACATTTACACTATACATCACTAAATTAATAATAATTAGAAATAGAGATATTACAACAAATAAAAAATTAGAAAAGTAAAAGAAAAGGTGCACCACAACTTAAGTTTAAAGAGTATTAATTTAGCTATACACCAAGCCAATTTAAAAAAGTATAATTTATAGAGTCTCAACATGAAACAAATTGTTTGGTATTCGCTTCATAAGAGTATGAGCGAACTCTATTATGCGTTCAAAGTTATAGTATGTTCAAAGTTATTGTATGGTATTTAAACCTACACTTATGATAATGGTGGAATGAAACAAATTCAAGCTGTTATGAATTAATGATTTGATAACAAATTTTCATAAATTTATTATCTTTCTTATCTTATAACGTACTATATGACTTATCTTCATATACAAGAGTTTTTAAATAACTTAAGTTTAAAGAGTATTAATTTAGCTATACACTAAGCCAGCTTCAAAAATGTATAATGTATAGAGTCTCAACATGAAACAAATTGATTGGTATTCACTTCATAAGAGTATGAGCGAACTCTCTATTGTGCGTTCAAAGTTATTGTATGGTATTTAAACCTGCACTTATGATGATGGTGGAATAAAACAAATTCAAGCTGGTATGAATTCATGCTTTGATAACAAATTTTCATCAATTTATTATCGTTTTTATCTTATAACATACTATATGACTTATCTTCATATACAAAAAAAATTTAAATAAACTATGGAGTGTTTCCTAAATTATTAAAAAAAAAACACCTATGTAATATGCTAAAATTCTAATCAAGGATTCATGTATTAATAAAATATAGTTGGAATGACAATCAAATTTTATACTCAATGAGAGTTTGATTTGAATCATAAATCTTATAAATTGGAGTTTGATTTGAACTATAAATCTTATAATCGACATTTTATATCACTATAATTCTATCGAGAGTAGCAAGGTGTTGTACAACCCCATTAATGTGATGGGGTGTTAATATTTGTTGGGTGTACTATGGGCTGACCCAGGTTTAAACTATAATCTTACTAACAAACCCTTCTGGATACCAGAAGGCAACACAATGCATGGGATGCACTACGTAGTCTGAACCGAGATGGCTTCTATGGGTGGCCGCAAGACTCATATGTATGCATCCTAGGGATGGGATGTGTTTCTCTCAAAGGAATTTAACCTACTAATTGTTAACCTTCAAACCCTTATTAAATATCACTCCAGACCACTATCACAACTATTCTAATAGGAATTCATCAACCATAATAACTGCATGTGCTCAATGACAAGCATTTATCTACTGTAACACAATATTTTGATCTAAACATTAGCTATAACATTCATTTATTTAGTGCTACCCTGTAGATTCCATTAGATTATTCTTACTGCACAGTGCTCATTCCTTTATCATATAATATATTCATAATCAAAACTCATTAAATCAAATACAATCATAGACATTGCATACAATCACATAAAACACAGATATACTATGGTTCACTGCCCCTGGGGCTATGTCCACAAAGATTTGTCTCTTCTGCTCTTTATTCACATTCTCTGCAAATCCAATGTTACGCACTTTACAATTCTTATGCCATTACACTCGATCTCCATAGATCACACAAGTCTCTTAATAAGACCTTCTACCCAACCCAAAAAGATCTAATACAGTATCAACAATACATATGTATACCCAAAAGGAAAACAACCCTCTTGTCGTCCTAATACATTCTGCTTATAAAAAATGGGACAAAGTCCTTACAAAAAACCTAACCCTAAGAAGATTAGGTTTTTCCACTTTCTCCTTGACTTAATCTCGACTGGTCCTCGATCCAACCGTTTCTCCAAGTGAACACTTTTCCACTTTCCAACAACTCCCCAACAATTTGTCCACTTTGTAACTGCTTTTCTCGGCGCTACGTTTTCCTCTTTTTCCTGCACCATTTTTCCTTTATTCCCAGCATGCTCCCCCATTTTCTGGCACTACTTTAATTCCTTTAAAACTTCTTTGATTTTTCCCAGAATTGGCCTGCGCCAACATGCCCCCAACACTAACATTGTGACTCATCCCAAGTCACTCATGGACTCCAACATCTTTCACTAACTGTGCTAGTGCTTTGTACATCTTTGTTATCTTCTAGCATTTATCTTTCTCTTGGATTCTCTTCTCTGTCATGGATTCTACCACTTGTGCGGTGAATGGAGGTCTTAATATCTCTCCCCTCTCCAAGGCTATCTGATCTATGCTCAATTTCGTTACGTCAATCTCCACGACCAACTGCTCCACCTTCTCCTGCAATATCTCCAACTAAGACTGTCTTGCCATCTTCTGTGCCTACACCACTTTTTCCTCTACCTGTAGGCTCTTCATCTCTGCAACCATCTTTATATTCTCTAGCAGTGAAATTGTCTTCTGTCACTTCTTTACATTTTCCATTATTGCATGCAATTGTATTCCTTCCCTTTCATATCTTGTAGGATCCCATCCTCTAAGAGTTGTGTCCATAGCTAGATGCTCTTTTCCTATAGCTCTGTCATTCTATGTATATTTTGTGCGATGTTCTTTGCATATGTTGTTTCTTCCTACTCTCTTTGCACTCTGACTTCTGAAGGAGTATGTAACACCCTGTTTCCCCCAGTTTGTAAAAATAACTGGACTGGCCAGAACCGTGGCAAACTCATGAATGTGAATATGTGATGTGAATGGACCTTATGGAAAAGGTCAATGAATGTGAATAACATTATGAATTTATATTGCAGAACTGCTGAGAGGGGATGTGCAAAAAAGGAGACCACAATGGCGGTGGAAGGCACTTGGAAAGGTGGTGTTAACTTCCACCAAGAATTAATACCGTATTTGTACTTCACTGGCCTGGAGAACCAAAAGAAACTCACTGGCCCTAAATTAAATGTCTCACAAGTTGGCAGGTTGATGGCTCCTCAAGAATTAATGAGGGATGGGGAGGTGAATCATCCATCCGTAGAGCCCTCATGATTGACCAGTGCGAGGGAAATCGTGCCACACGCAACCTTGCAAGAGGATAAGGCATGGGGTAGAAGAAATTGGGGGTAGACACAAGGGGAAGAGGAGAACTCTGGCAATATGCAGAGTGAGTGATAGCAGAGAGGAAGGAAAGTAACCTTCGCTCCTGGTCATTGGAAAACAGAGACGCAATCTCACAACATCATGGTCTCATCTCGGGGGTGGCTAGTGGTAAATCCGCTGGGAGTCGCTGAGCCTACGGTTGGGTGGAAACGAGCACCCCTCTCAGCAGTTGCTTGACCCCTNTGTAACACCCTGTTTCCCCCAGTTTGTAAAAATAACTGGACTGGCCAGAACCGTGGCAAACTCATGAATGTGAATATGTGATGTGAATGGACCTTATGGAAAAGGTCAATGAATGTGAATAACATTATGAATTTATATTGCAGAACTGCTGAGAGGGGATGTGCAAAAAAGGAGACCACAATGGCGGTGGAAGGCACTTGGAAAGGTGGTGTTAACTTCCACCAAGAATTAATACCGTATTTGTACTTCACTGGCCTGGAGAACCAAAAGAAACTCACTGGCCCTAAATTAAATGTCTCACAAGTTGGCAGGTTGATGGCTCCTCAAGAATTAATGAGGGATGGGGAGGTGAATCATCCATCCGTAGAGCCCTCATGATTGACCAGTGCGAGGGAAATCGTGCCACACGCAACCTTGCAAGAGGATAAGGCATGGGGTAGAAGAAATTGGGGGTAGACACAAGGGGAAGAGGAGAACTCTGGCAATATGCAGAGTGAGTGATAGCAGAGAGGAAGGAAAGTAACCTTCGCTCCTGGTCATTGGAAAACAGAGACGCAATCTCACAACATCATGGTCTCATCTCGGGGGTGGCTAGTGGTAAATCCGCTGGGAGTCGCTGAGCCTACGGTTGGGTGGAAACGAGCACCCCTCTCAGCAGTTGCTTGACCCCTGGTGTTATTTCTGATAAGTATTTTTCCTTTGGCATTTTGAAATATATGTATTCTGATAATTATGCTCATAAGCTATGAAACTGTGAATGATTTCATTATAAGAATGTCTGTATGGTATTTTGATCAGGACTAGTAGTTGTATATTTGTATGAAAAGACTACGTATGGCTTATGTCCTCATGAATCATTATTTACATACGTACTGATCTAATTCAGACTTCACATCTGGTTCTCGGGAAGACGATACCCTTATCTGCCTTAGATAGTACCTTGGGTGAACCTCCCCATAGAGATACCCTCCTTTAAAATCCCATCAAGAATCGAGAAAGAGAATGTGAAGGCGTAAGGCCTTAGTAACCCTGCACAAGGAGGAATGATCCTCTTGAAAACCTAAGATGGTAGCATAAGGGTGAAGTATCGAGTCGATGGATGAAATCCTGTCGGGAGATCTGTGGTCACTCACAACCATCAGATCGGAGGAAGAATATGGAGTGTTAAGTGCCTTAACGCTGATAGGTACTAATCGATGGACGAGATTCCATCGGGAAACCTGTGGTCACGCATGACCGTTAGATTGGTAGGAGTAAGAAGGGTGTTAAATGCCTTAACCCTTTTTTTTTCTGTGTCTTCATGGACAACGAATAATTCGGGACCGTAGATATCCAAGGTCCATGGGGGTATATGGACCATTGAATTTTCCACGTCCAGGGAGTCGTGGAAGAATGCACGGGTAGGAACCGATCTGAGCCGTCAGATCTCGGCTAGAAAACTCGACAACTGTTGGATATGTCAGGAGTTACCCGAGGGTTAAGACCCCAGTGTATAGGGGCGAAAACCCCATAATAGATTGGAGTTGTCCAAATGATGGAGGTCATGTGTCGTAAGATTACCCATTTCAGGAAATCGGGAATCATGGAATCGGGAATACTGATGACGAGAGTTCGGGATTTTCCATGGTGAAAACCCCGAAATAGATCGGAGTTGTCCAAATCACGGAGGCCATGTGTCATAAGATTTCCCATTTAGGGAAATCGGGAATCACAGAATCGGGAATCCTGATGACGAGAGTTCGGGATTTTCCATGGTGATATCCCCAAACTAGATCGAAGTCGTCCGAATGACGGAGGCCACCTGCCGTAAGATTACCCATTTCAAGACATCAGGAATCGTGGAATCGGGAATCCTGATGATGAGAGATCGAGACTTTCCATGGAAGAAATCCTGGGATAGATCTGGACCGATCAAATTTATGGAGGCTACGTGTCAAAATATTAGCAACATTGGGAAACCAGGGATCAAGAATTCGGGAGTCCCATGCTTGAGAGTTTGGACTCTCACGATGATAAGTCCCGATGAAAGGACGAGATTCTTCCGGAGGATCTCCGAGTCTGTAACGACCGTCGGATGTGAGGAAGAGAGGCTGGCTTTAAGATGGGGTGTGAGTGCGCATTAAGGTAAGTAGTGAGAATATCTGGATGGCCAGATTCCACCCGCCCAGATATACGACTGAGGTTTCATTCTGGAGCCCCCTTGTTGTTCTACCTTTAGCGGGGGGTTTGGAATCAGACGTGTAACTCTCGAATGGTTGAGATTAATTCACCTTGATCAATGATGCTCAGGTGAATTCCGAACCCCGCTTGTCATTCTGCCTTTAATG
>SNQJ01S0002564.1:128208-143277 GCA_010110895.2 Picea sitchensis
CTCGGGGTTGAGCAAACAAAAACTTAGGGTCGAAAAAATGCCGAGATGCGAAACACCGAGGATGTCATAGTCAAGGGTTAAAGGTCTTTGACTGTTTTTGCTTTGGACGAAGATTAAAACTGAGTTCGCATTCTCGAGACTCGTGACTTGTGAATTCGAGATATAAAGTGTCCAACTTGCGAGATTATGAAATTTTAAAACCCTTAAGGAAAGACATGCTCGCGAAAAACGGGTCCTTCGTAAGTGATAAAGCATTACTATTCTGGCAACGAAAGTTCTCTCAGAGTCTTATGATTTTTGGAAGGAAAGGAAAAGAAAAAACAACTCTAGATCACAAGTATCAGATTTTTCCAAATTTGCGTAAGGTGAAAAAACATGGGCGGATCCAACACTAACTTTGCCCTAGTTTTCAGACTAGGACAAAATTTATCACATACCTAGATTCATTCTTTCAAAACAAAAATTTTCACTTATCTTACCTTTCTCAAAGAACAAATATTTTAGATATTACCTATTAAATAAAAAATTTCATTGTTCTTACCTTTAGCAGAGCACAAAGATTTCAGATCTTGCCTTTTCTTCATATCAGACTTCTCTTCTTAGCACAGAGCTTCACAAGTCAAGTAGAATACTATGCACTAGGGCAGCAGATCTACACATAGAGATTTCTTTTCTTTAGTTCCTAACAATCACATTTTCAGGTCTCGGCAACAGAACCATTTGTTGGCACACAAGGGCAGACCTAGGGTTCAACGCTTCAACATTTCACCAACAAAACCCAAACTACCATCCCTTTCAACAACACCTGCGAAGAAGATGAAGTCTCACTCGAGGTAGGGGCAGGGGTGGTTGCAGGACCAAAATGTATGCAACCTAGCTGGGAAACAGATATGTGATTATACCACTTAACAAAGCACTTAGTAGTTAACATTCATTGGTAATTAACCCTTATTCACATCGCAGATACAAACCCTTATTACATAACAATGCAGTATTCAACCAGATCCAACACATCTAAGCACTTAGCATAAGAAAATAGATCATATCTAGAATTTATTCATATCACTAAGCACAAAGATATTATATTAGATTCTTCTAACATACATAAAGATAAAAACACCAAGCATAAATCATATACGCAAGACAATAACCAGAATGCACAAAGCAACCAGAACACTTCACCTCAGTGTGGGGCTACGTCCACCAAATCTTCATCTTATTTATTATCTTTTGTCAATATTATACAAGCAGAGAGCCATTGGAACCCACTCCACATAGGAAAAGAGATCTGTGCGCACCTCTAGATCCTCCTTCCCCAAGCTAGGTTTAAGAGCAAATCCTTCTTACAATCACTTGCACTTAGTCTTGCAAGTCTTAACACATAGCATGCACAAAGCACCCACAACTATTTTCACTTTGTACATTCACCTCATTACACACATAGGTCTTGCACTTAGCACACTGGCCTCAATACCCTTAGCACCTATTGGCACAGGGGCAGACCTAGGGTTCAATGCTAGAACAACACACCAACAAATCCCTGACTACCGACCCTTTCGGCAACACCTCCGAAGTAGATGAAGTCTCACCCAAGATAGAGGCAGGGATGGTTGCAAGACTCATGTGTCTGGAACCTTAGTTGGGACATAGATATGTGATTATAACACTTAGTATAGCTCTTAGCACCACCAGTCCCTCGATATGCAATCACTATTCACTTCGCTGATAAAACAGAGCTTCGCAACATTCACACTAATCTACAATATTTAAGCACTTAGAATATAAATGGATGAAAATGAACATATCAAGCACTAAGCATGACTATCTTGATCAAATCTAATATTCTCACATATCATAAGCACAAAGAAGAAGTATATCTATCTAAACATATCAAATCACTTAGCAAATAACATGTGAAAACATTAAGACAAAGCACAAAGCACATAACACAGTGTTTACATGGTTCACCCCCACCCTGGGGCTACATCCACCAACTCTTCGTTTTTATTATCTTCAGTCAATCGATTACAAGCACAAAGCCTTCAAAACCCTTACTCCGCACAGGACATAAGATCTGTGTAGATCGTTAGATCCTTCTTCCTTGCATTACAACACTAAGCCCTCTGTAATTTGCTACAAGTACCTATACTTAGCTCTGCAAGTCTCTTACAGTCATGCATAAAGAAATTATAGACTTTACTCGCACTTAGCATACATTTACATCACATAGATGCACTATTCTACTCCTTCTTACATTTCCCATCCTTTTATTTATACATACAAAATAGGCCTAAACATGGGTAAACCCATGGGTCGACATCCCATTCCCATTACATATTCCCAAAAACCCAAAAAGGGGCCCAAAAGGGTGTCGATATCCCATGATGTTCGCTTCGTCTTGCGCTCCTCCTTTGATAGGCTATCGAAGTCCCAAAATAGGTCAACATGACCAAGAAACTCCCAAAACTTGGTCAAGGGAAAAAATTCCCCCAACACTCACCTGTGACTCATCCCGAGTCACTCTGGTCTGAGAAATTCTAACTCGAACACCTCAATCTTGGCTCGAGATGATTCGACTTACTACTTTGTTTTGGCCTCTTGTTCGACGAACTCCTAGATTATTGTGTCATTCATTGGCCCTTCTAGGTGTTGTTTTGTTGTGGTGATAACCCATTCTAACTCTTTTCCTCGTCTCTCTACCTCTGTAAACAACTGGCATGCCTTATCTTGCATAGGTTGAAGTCGTTGAGTGACTTCCATCACTTTTCTTTAAAGAATATGGATTTGCGGCTGAGCCGTTCGTTTTTCTTGAGACATCCTCATTCTTTCTATAGCCGTCAAGGCCTTCAGCTACACCTATAGTGTATCTATGTGTTGCTTCACATCCTTGATTTGTGACTCCATTGTCTGTAACTTCGAGTTCTCAGTGAGGTTTTCATATGTCTGGGCGTTGTGGTTACTCAGTTTCTTGCATTCTAATGCAAGAGCTTTTAATATGTCAACTGCACTGTGGGCAGTTGCTTCTCGTTGGTCCCTTAAATCCTTTGAGGTCTTGAGTACAATGCATAATTCTAGATCTACGATGCGTTGCTGGAGTTGTTGGATCACTTCTTCGAGTTGTGCCACTTGCTGTGGAACTCTCTCTTCATCCTTTAGTTAGAAAATTTTCATAGAGAGAATTTCTCTGTTGACCATTTCCTTAACTTTGAGTTTCTTTGCAAGCAATTGTTCCTTTTCTTTATGCAGCTAGGATTTTTCTTCATCGGATTTTACTTGGAGAGAAATTTTCTCTCATTCTGTAGTACTATGTTTCTCTTCAAGGAATCCTTGTACTTGTGCTAAAGCCTAGATGGCTTGCGTTGTCTCGTCCTATTCTCATTGAAGGTAAGCTTCAACTGTATCAGTGATCCGGTGGAGTTGAGCTGGCTCATTTTTGAGTTCTGGAGTTTTCGAAGGTAGAAGCACAGTGGAAATTGCGCCACTGGACTATAGTGCCTGTTGCACTCCTTGAAGTTCAACCTTAATCCGATTGAACACATCCTCCTGCTTATATTCTTTCTTCTCTGCTATCTCCAGTGAAGCATCATTCAGTGTTGTGATGATGAAGTCAAAGTCGTCTGAGGTGAGGGTGGTCTCAAACTTGGTCCTGGTTGCTTTTGATTTATTCCTTGAAGAAGGTTTTAGAGGGGAAACCTTCCTTTTATTTTAGGGGTCCTACTCGTCTCTAGGCACTGTAACCTCACCTTTCTTTTGTTCAACTTCTGCACCATCTATCACTCCACCATCACCTCCTTTCTTAGGTGAGATAGAAGCAGTCTTCACCAAGGTGCTGCTTACATCTTGAGATTCTTCATTTTTCTTGGTCTTGCTCATTCCAGGTGTATCGTGCACTGCTTCTAGACTGTCAATATCAGATAGCTTTGTGGGTTCTACTGAGATGAGGAGGTCCACCAACCATTCCTTATTAATATCTTCTAATTCTTCCTCCGTTATCTTGTAGTATGACTATAGCTATTGTTTATTCTCATCAGCACGCACTGTGATATAGATGAAATGGCAGTCCACGCTAAATTTCATCAAGGGCCTGAACCTGTGGAGAGTGTTCAGGGTTATACAAGGATAAGACTAGATGGATGTGTTCAACTAGTTGTAATAAGTGTGGAAGATGACATTTGATTTCCATTTCTTGTTCATGTCACTGGAGTACCACAATGTATTGAACTTCCTGACCAGAGGTTCAAAGGGCTCGATGTCCGGTAAGGTCAGACCTTCCGTCATATCCCATGTGATAAAAGAGATCAAGATGAGAAGCTAGCTGAAGTGGAACTCATATCCTTGGTCATGCGCTTCCCTGTAGTCCAGTTCTAGCTAGTTTACAAGGTACTTTGCCCAATTCATTTGTAGGCCCTCCACGCACTTTCCTGCAAGGTAGACTACAAATACAGTCACTTTGGTGGGTCGGTCCTTGTGATCTAACTTTCCTACGATCAATTGATAGGATATGCACACTACACCTCTCTGGATGGAGGCTATCTTGTAGCCTCACATTCCTTTCTCGACATCTTCGTAGGTGTCTTTAATATTATGCACAAGGGCGCAATCCACGGTTTTCCTGGTATAGAAATCCTGTGGGTCAGGGCCTTGCATGCTTAGCCCTATGACCTGATTGATCAACGTCAAATCTATTGTCATGTGGTAGTTCAACCACAAATATCTACCATGGTAGTAGGACAACAGTAACTTGACACATGCATTCAATTCTTGGTGCCTACTGAAGTGAGGAATCTTCATGACATTGAGTAGTGTGGACTGCACGAGGTTCATGGTCCATGACTAGGGGATGATCTTCGAGTTCTTTCCCTTTGTTCTAGTTAGATACTTGTGTGGGGTGAGTATGTTGTACACCTTCCTGTCACCAAGGTTGAAGTCGCTAAATTTCAACACTGCGATCTTATCTTGGTCTACGTGCATTGCACGTATCCCTTTCGGGAGGTATGCAGTGACCAAAGTGTACTCAAATTCTCTGGGCACACTCTCATGATTTATTGTTCCACTCAGAGGGGGTATATAGGTGGGTAATATACTTGGGATTCACTTATCATTGATGAGATCATCCCTATTCTTAGTTCGCTTTTCATATACTAGTCAGGATGGACTGGCTCGAGCAGTGGAAGGAGAGCCCGACAGTCCTCTCGTTGAAGATTCTTGTACACTTGTAGACACTCCTCTCTCTGACATGACTCTTTCATTCATTAAGTCGAGGATAAATTTCATTACTGGTTCTTCAACTGCGGTGAGCTCGTCAGACATACACACTCGGGATTAAAATTATCGGGGTCATGATGATCTTAGATATGACAATAGAACAAATAGCAATAGAGCAATGATCATTGTATACAATTCTCTTAGTCTGCAGGCTTCAAATTCTGAGTTAGAAAAAGTGTTCTCTGTGCATGTTGTGACAGGATAAGTAGGCAACTCGATAATGGTTCACTTGCAATTATTATGAGCCTCCATTAACTCTTGTTTGATCCGTTATGGCGCAGTCTAATGGTCTAATGACGGACCTTTATTTCCTTTCTTCCCATTTAGAGCGTCGATCAAATGGTTATAATGTCCCCAACAACTATATTTCTTCGGCATGGATAAGTGCCATGTGTCGTTGTTCTAATATCCTGACGAAGCTCCAATTCTACAAATTTTTTGTCTACAACGTTCCTTCTGGAACCTTATGCAACTTATGTCTCTTCTTACTTTGCTTCCTACTGTTCTTTCTAGTGAGCTTCATTTTGGTGGTTCATTTTCCATTCTGATTCTTATCTTTCATGGTTTTAGTTACTTTGAGTTGTTGAGATTCTCTCCTAGGACTCAAAGGTAACACCTCTTCTTTATATTAGATAGGTACTTTAGTCTTCTATGAGTCTTCTAATGTTCTTCCAACTTCGACATCTGGGTTTCTAGTGTTAAATAGCTTTGATCTATTCTCCTATTCTTCAATCAAGTGTGTGATCCTGCTGGTCATGAAATATTTTAACTTTTGTTTCTTCTGCTCCAAGACTTCTTCTTCTTTCTTTCGTCTGGATTTCTCTCTATCAATCGAAGGTTTTCCTATTAACATGGTAAACAGGGCACAGTCTTCAACAAATTTAATAATCACAACATCTTCCTCTGTCGAAGTTCCAATGACGGTCATAGGTATATGAGCGAGCCTTCCACACAGGTTTACTGGTTTTCCTCTGAATAACCCTAGTCCTCCTAGGGAAGGAATCATATTAGGCCTCCCTATAGCTTCCCAAGTTCTCTCTCTCATGATATTCACCTATTTTTCATCATCTAGAAGACAATCAATGTCAAAGTCTCCTATTCTTTCTTTGATGCATTCTTTTCCTTTGAATATCTATGATAATATGACATGTCAATGGTCATTCAAGGTTTCTTTTATTCTTCCTGGGGTTCTTCTATAGCCTCTAGAGCTTCCTTAGGTTTTTCTTGATTCAGATTCATTCCTTCAAGATTTGCAATCATTCTGGGGAAATCCAACACTTCATGGTCCATAGCTTTGCAAAAAAGACAACTAGGTCTTCTCCCAGGAAATTCTTTAGCAAGATGTATTGGTTTTCTGCAACTGTAACAAAGGTTTAATCCTCTCTTTCTTTTAACTGATCCCCAACCTATTCTATACTGCGCACTAGGATCATAGGAGCTAACCTACAATAAAAAATTTCTGGGATCCTGCATCCATTGTTTAGTCCAAACATTCTTTCTATGCATAGGTATAACATATCTTTCACTATTCTTGTCAGATCTATTAATATGAAATCTTCTTTCATCTATCAATACCCTTCTTACACATAAAAAAATACTCACTTTGATAGTGTCGCAAGTGTCGTCATTACAAAGGTCGCAAGTGTTGCATTTTGCTCACAAGGTTGCAAGTGTCGCATGTTGCTCACAAGTGTCGCAAGTGTCAAAGAAAGCATGCTTTCATGATGCCTATGTCATTCCTATAATGACATGAGGAGGACACTTGAAACACTTTAAACATTTTATTTGGAAGAGTATAAATGAGTCAGCAGGCTTACAAACCTTTTGCCATCTGAAAGCACCTCAAAACTGAGTTTTTGGAGGGGAGCGCTCCCCTATACCTCTTCTGGGAGTTCTGGCACTCCCCCTTACACTATCTGGGAGCATTATAAATTTCTTTGGCCCTTTTGCAGGAGCACTCCTACCCTCAGGAGCATTGGCGCTCCCCTAAATCCTACTAGGGAGAGCTATAGCACTCTGAGTGCCCTTTTGAGGGAGCACTACGTGTTTTAGGCAACAGTTGAGTTGTTGAGATGAATGGGGGAAGGATCTTTTCATTCTTAGAAGGTAGTTGAGCTCAAATCCCTAGTCCAACCATGATCTTAGGGAAGATCCTCAACTAAAGGAGGAAAATCCTCAACTTCCCCAAGGATATCTCAAGTGGTTAAAGCCTATCCAAGGCTATATAAGCAAGCTTTCTAATGGTGAAAGGGGACTGGAAAAGGAGAATCACACCAAACTTATGATCTTATAAGTGGTGCTGGAACATAAATAATTTTGAAGCAAGAGACCTATGATCTCATAGGGAGCAATTGGTGAAGCTATCATCATTCAGATCGTGGATCTTTGGAGCAAGGGTTAGATAAGGAGGACTTGACGAAGCTGTTGCAATCCATCTACGACTATAAGCAATGTTTTGTCCTCATTAATATAATTTGCTTGGCCTGTTTCTTTCTAATTTGTGTTCAATATCACATGAATTTGTCTCTTTAGTAGATAGACCTATTTCAAACTAATATTGATAGAGTAGGAAGTGGTCATACTTTGTTTTTATACAGGGCTGATCGAAGTGTGAAAGATTGGATCTCAACTCGAAGCGTGCAAGGACAAACACCGGTAAAAGGTACTTATTTTCTCCTTCCTTCTCACACACTAGTCTGCCTACATCTAAAAGGAAGTCAGTGACCATGATAAGCACTTTCTGTCTTAGAGTTAAGAGTCTAGCTCTTTGAGGATATCTACCTGTCTGCAGGGAGATTTTCCTTCAGCAACCCTAGTTTTCAAACTAGGACAAATTTTATTAAACATACCTAGATCCATGCTCTAGAAACAAAAATTTCCACTTATCTTACTTCTACAGAGCACAAAGCATTCAGATCTACATTGTTTTACTATATTTACCTTTATCAGAGCACAAATCTTGCAGATCTTACCTCTTTTAATAAAAAATTCTCACTTTTATCGTTCTTAGAGAACAAAGCTTTCAAATCTTGCTTCTTTCCTTCAGATCCAACCTCTTTTCTTCATATCAGGCTTCTTTCTTTTAGCACAGAGATTTATAATTCAAGTAGAATACTACGCACTAGGGCAAAGATCTACACACAAAGATTTCACAATCCCAGGTCGAATCTTTGCACAAAGCTTCTTCTTCCTCAGTTCCCAACAATCACAGTTTCAGGTCCCGACAATAGAACCATTTGTTGGCACAGGGGCAGAACCAAGGTTCAACGATACAACAATGCACCAACAAAGCCCTAACTAATGGCCCTTTTGGAAACACCTGTGAAGCATGTGAAGTCTCACCCGAGGTAGAGGCAGGGGTAGTTGCAAGACTCAGGTGTCTGGAACTTTAGTTGGGACACAGATCTGTGATTATAACACTTAATACAACTCTTAGCACCATCAGTCTCTCGATATGCAATCACTATTCACTTCGCTGATAAAACAAAGCTTCACAACATTCACACTAATCTATAGTATCTAAGAACTTAGCATATAAATGGATCAGAATGAGAATATCAAGCACTAAGCATGACTATCTTGATCAAATCTAATATTCTCACATATCATAAGCACAAATCAGAAGTAGACCTATCTAAACATATCAAAGCACTTAGCAAATAACATGTGAACACATGAAGACAAAGCACAAAGCACATAACATAGTGTTTATGTGGTTCACCCCCACCCAGGGGCTTCATCCACCAACTCTTCATATTTATTGTCTTTAATCAATCAGTTACAATCACAAAGCCTTCAAAACCCATACTCTGCACAAGACAAAAGATCTACGTAACTCACTAGATCCTTCTTCCTTTCATTACAACACTAAGCCCTCCACAATCTACTACAAGGACCTTCACTTAGCTCTACAAGTCTCTGAGAGTCATGCACAAAGAACTTACAGACTCTACTTGCACTTAGCATACATTCACATCACACAGATGCACTATTCTACTCCTTCTTACATTGCCTATCCTTCGATTTATACATACAAAATAGGCCTAAACATGGGTAAACTCATGGGCTGACATCCCATTCCTGTTACATATTGCCATAAACCCAAAAAGGGGCCCAAAAGGGGGCCAAGATCCCGTGATCTTCGCTTCGTCTTGCGCTCCTCCTTCTATAGGTTGTTGAAGTCCCAAAATAGGTCAACATGACCAAGAAACTTTCAAAACTTGGTCAAGGGCCAACAACACCACCTACTTACATCTCCTAGATTTATATTTATAAATTACAAGATGGGCCTAGACATGGGTAAACCCATGGGCTGACTTCCCATACCTGTTACATAAGCCCTACTCCAAAAAACTTCCCTAAAAAGGAGTCGAGATCCCGCAATCTCTTCTTCGACTTACACTCTGCCTTTGACCAGCCTGTCAAAGTCCCAAAAGAGGTCAAATATGACCAAGGATCTCTAAAACTTGGTCAAGGGACAACATAAGGCTTGATAGTAGACCTTGAAAAGATTGTTGTTATTGTGAATTTACCACCACTAAAGTCAGTGCGCCAGTTGAGAGCAACATTGGGACACATAGGGTACTATAGGAACTTTATAAAGGGGTATGCAAAGATTACTACACCCATGGAGAAGTTACTAAAGAAAGACATCATGTTTCAATGGAATGATGAATGCCAAGAGATCTTGGACATATCGAAGGAGATGATGGCCACAACACCAATTTTGAGATTTCCATATTGGACAAAATAATTTCATGTGCATGTGGATGCTTCATCCATTGCACTTGGAGCATTTTTGGCACAACCAGGTGAAGGAGACATTGATCACCCAATATCATTTTCTAGTAGAAAGTTATATGAGTCTGAGAAGAACTATAATACTAGAGAAAGGGAAGGTTTGGCTATGATATATGCCTTATAGAAGTTAAGACATTATTTATTGGGTCAACATTTTAAGATGTTTACAGATCATTCCTCTTTGAAGTATCTAGTTAACAAGCCAGTGTTGGGGGCAAGGATCTGTATATGGTTTTTATTATTTCAATACTATGATTTTGAAATAATAGTAAAACTAGGGAAGATGAATGTAGGACCACATAATTTGTTAGGAATTACTAATGGAAAAAAGCCAAAGAACTTGGAGGAGAATTTTCCTGATGCTAACTTATTTTTTGTTCAGATTGCTGATGATTATTTTACTGACATTGTTGGATTCTTGAGCACTAGAATGGCTCCCAAGAAATTTATTGTCATGCAAAAAAAATAGTTGGTAGTATGCGCTGCAAACTATCAACTGATTGCAAGTCATTTATACAATCTAGATGTAGATGGAATTCTAAGAAGATGTGTGATGGAGAATGAATGCTCCATGGTGATAGCAGAACCACATGAAAGGATAGCTGGAGGGAACTATCCATGAAATCCTACAACACAGTAGGTGTTGTGCACAAGATTATGATGGCCTACAATACATAAGTATGAAAAAGAATACTTTGAGACCTACGATGTGTTTTAGAGGGTGGGGAAACCATCCATAAGGGATAAAATGCCACTTATTCCCTAGGTAACTTTACAGGTATTTGATAAATGGGATGTGGATTTAATTGGACCCATTAAGCCAACAACAAGGAGATCAGGAGAAAAATACATCATCATTGCAATAGAATATTTAAACAGATGGACAAAACCATCCCGAGTGAAGGAATGTAGCACATGAATTGCAGTGCGGTTTCTCTTTGAGAACATGGTGACCAGATTTTGATGTCCTATAATTTTGTTGAGTGATCAAGGAAATCATTTTATTAATATTACAATGATATCTATAACTAAATTATTTTAGATATATCATCAAAAGAGCACACCTTACCATCCCTAGTAAAATGGTACTATACAATATTTTAACAAGATTCTAGAGAATGCAGTGGAAACAATTTTGAATGTAAATAGGGATGATTGGGATTTGAAGGTATCAACATTATTATGGTCTAAGAAAACTACATGCAAGAATATTACAAGAAAAACACCATTTAGAATGGTGTATGGGAAGTAAGCAGTGGTTCCATTGGATTATTTAATACCTAGTCTGTGCATTGTGACAATCACCAGCATGATAGAAGAAGGTGTTTTGCAGGAAAGATTGGATCAGCTGAAGGAGCTGGAAGAAGACAAAAATTTAGCAGGATTTCACCAGGAGGTATAGAAATAAAAGAACAAATCTTGGCATGATAGGAACATAAAGAAGAAAATATTTAAGGAAGGATATCTTGTTATCCTCTATGACAACAGGTATCTACAACACCCTGGGAAGCTCAAAATGCATTGATTAGGGCCTTATCAGATAGAGGCCATCACAAATAAAGCTGTTGTGCAACTGAAATATCTTGAAGGGAAGAATCTTAGAGGATTAGTGAATGGTAGTCGACTGAAACTGTATCAAGACAGTTGACCTAATAACCTGAGGTGAAAATAGAGAGAGAATGTATGATTGCACATATTGTATATAGTATATGTTACAATAAAAATAAAAAAATCCATAAAAAGGAGAAAGGTAACAGAAAGAAAAATATATAGGAGAACATTAGAGGTTTTCATGTAATAGAATTGTTATCATTAACAAGGGTGCTGCAGAAAAACCAGTGTTGAAAACACTGCGTGTAGGAAAATAGTTGATAGGTATAAAAGTAAGGTGCACATGAAAAAGAAAAAAAGTGAAAACGGTCAGTGGAGAACAAATGTAGTTTCTTCATCCCTCTATAAAGTTGAAAAAGGGGGAAAATGTGGTCATTTGTGTTTTTTCACTAAGGAGAAGAAAGCATAGAGAGAGTTAAGCGTGAGAGGGTGTGAAGTGATAAAAGGAAGTGGATATTTGTGGTCAACAGTTTGAATTCAATAGAATGTGACCACCGAGAGTCGAAGCGTCGAGAACAACTGGGAGAAACACGATAAGTAGTGCTCGGGTGACACAAATAGGGATGTAAGAGATGCCCACAGTCATAGACGTGGATGAGATTCACACGAAGGAGTATGATACTAGTACCACACATGTGGAGGACGAACAAAACCTAGCACAGGAGGCTAGACAGTTAGAGGAGGACACAAAGAGAAACAAATCTGACACATCTGGGGGAAAAGGTCCACAACAAGAAGAAAAGGCCATATATTTAGTGCAACAGGGCCTAGAGCTAGAAATAGAGCCATAGAAATAGCATGAAATAGAGCGCCAAGGAATACCAGAGGTCGGGGTATTAGAAGGCACGAGTAGGACCAGTACAGAAGGAATATCATGCACACAGGAAAAATTGGCAATCTTGATGTGAAAGATCCCTGAGGGAGTGAAGGCCTAGGATGAGATGGTGGGAGGAGTATATAACATCAAATAATCTAATGATGATGTAGCAGATGCAGTAAAATTCCCATATTTGGTTCCACAAAACTATTTGGAGCAAAGGGGAGAGGGGAAATCATGCACGCCACTGTTGGAGCCTGCACAATGGATCCTAGTGCTCTACAACATGAGAATAATGAATTTATTAGATATAATGCACTTCGGGCATGGTAAACTAATCAATGGATGTGTGAAGAAACACCCAACAAGGGTGCATGGAGGAATTATATGGATGGATAGGCCAGTTCATATCAATGTTTATTTGATCGCAACAATCACAAGGATACCCACATATGGGCATAATCCAGAGCAGTACTTAGAGGAAAAACTAAAAGAAAAAACCATCTCCGACAAAATAAAGGTAAATTATGGCACGGAGAGAGGTAACAAGGGAATCAATACCAGTGACATCAACAATCCAACAATGAGATTTACGAAAAGGATCTTAGGTTGCAAATTAATGTGCAAGTTCAAAAAGGAGGAAGTACTGACAAGAGTGGTAGCAGTTGCAGTGTAGTGCGTGAAGGGGAGATAGATGAGATAGGCCTCTTATATACTTAACTCATTCTTGGAGGATTTTCAGGACATGCAGGATTGAGGATATGAGTTCCACTACTCATGGTTACTCATCCTCATTGCATTAGTAGGATGGAAATAACCAACATACAATATGTTCCTACAAAGGATAGGAAAGTGTGGCGCAACTGACTACATGTCGCTTTGAAGAACAATAGACCCAAAGGAAAAGAAAATAAATAGTGATGTATCCACTCTGTACTTGATGGAGATCTAGAATAGGTTGGTAGACACAAGGAGGATTTCCCGAGAAACTATCTAGGATTTTGGACAGATAGCAAATTTCCAAGCATCATGCCATATCATGTGGCTACACAAAAAGAGGTATCCATCCAAGGAGTTTATACAATTGAGTTACCATGTGATGAAGAAATACATACAGATAGATTTCAAGGAGTGGCCTAAGGAGTGGAGAGTGTCAATGATCCCAAAAGAAATGCCCGCAGTACAAACTCAGACGTAGGGTAGAACAGTCCCTGTGTAGCAAACATGCAGGAATGAAACTAGTAAAAAGAAGAAGAGACACAAGTTCCAGTGGGGACAAGCATCCCTATTCAAAATAAAAGCAGGACACAAAATAAATCACAACATGAGTCTACACGGGATCCATCGCACACAACACAGACACCAAGGGAAACAACATAGAAGGTGCACATAGAAGAAATAGGAACAGAGACACAATAGAAACTTGTGGAGAAATAAATTGGGCAGGATGAAGATATGGATAAAAAGATTCCATAGGCATATGAGCCATCAAATGTCCAAAATAAGAGAGTAGGGGAGAAAACAAGTGGCTCTAGAAAGAAGGAAAAGGCCCATAGAAAACCAATGGAAGCATCATTTATGACAGATAATGTGGAGTTGATAGCCACCACAATCGAAGATCAACTTTCAAAAGTATGGGAGAATGCTGAGAATCACAGGGTGTTGATCTTGAAGAAGATATAGGAAGTAAAAACTATGTTGTAGCAGTTGAATATCAAGGCAGAGTAGCAATAGAAAGATAAAACAACACAGACTGGAGAAGGAACACCTACTGGAGAGACTATGCAGATCACGATGCAGGGGAGTATAAACTTCATCATAACACTTTAGATGTTGTTTGTTTATGAGGAGACAACACATAAGTCCTTAAAATATATTGAGACATTGGACTTGGCTTTGCCCAAGATTCAAACAAAGGTGTTGTATAAATTATAGGTTAGCATCACGCAAGAGATTCAATCCAGGGAAATTTCTGATGTGACGAACATACATTTGGCGTAGGAAGACAACACCTTAGTGAAGAAGGAATTTAGGAAAGAAGGTAAAGGGAGGAAGATAGTGCAACAAAAATTGGACAATATGGATAAACTGATAAATGTAGTATTTCAAGCCATCTCAGACAACACAAAATCAAAGGAAGCATCTTCGGAAGAGAAGATAAGGAAAATAACGTAGGCTATGGAGAAATATAAGGAACATATCAAGGAGCTAGAGGAGCACACAGTACCTACTACTTTGTCACATACCCACTACCTCAATCTAATTTTTCTGGTCTTCTGCTGAATCAGAGCCCCCGAATTACCTACGGAGACCTAGCGCAAGCTAGCTCTTTCTCTCTCCCTGTTCCCATGTGGTCATGGGTCATGGTCATAGTTCAAATAATTGCGGTGCGTATTTGTATTTCATGCATCAGTGCTACAGGGGTGTTGAATCGTTTGACTCTGCAACCGTCGAACCCTGATAGGGCTAGTGTCTGACCAATAAGGACAAATCCCAACAGGGCTAGAGAACAGCCAATGAGAACAGGCCCTGTCACACGTTTAAGTGGAGTACAGGTGGCAGAGGGGGAATGCGAC
>SNQJ01S0002564.1:171677-183183 GCA_010110895.2 Picea sitchensis
GTCTATCACCACTCTCTGCTAGAAAATGAGGAGATTAAGTGTCAAATCCAAGAACTTCTCCGCAAGGGGCACACCCGACCCAATTCATCACCTTGTGGAAGCCCAATCGTGCTGGTGCAGAATAAAGACGAGACTTGGTGACTCTACATTGATTAATGAGCCCCAAATAAAATCACAGTTAGGAATCGATACCTAATTCCCCAAATCGACGATCTCATTGATCAAATAAAGGGGGCCAAATAATTCAATAATATTGATCTGAAGTCTGGCTACCATTAGGTCCCAATAGAATAAATAGATGTATGGAAAACTGCCTTCAAGTCAAAAGAAGGTCTTTTTGAATGGATGGTCATGTTGCATTATGTTGTCATTGATGTCAAAGGATTGATCTCAAAGAGTTGATGTCTTGTTATAATATCATTGATGTATTGATTGATGGCCTGCGTTGTCATAGATGTAAATGATTTCAAATATGTCATGTGGTGTCATAGTGATGTATTGTCATGGATTGATGTATAGAAGGGATGATGTAAAGGTTTGTCATTGTTGTCTTGTCATGGATGATAGGAAGTACCGAATTGTTGAAATACAAAGTGGTCCCCTTATGGTGAAATCCATCATCGAAAGACGCTTTGTGAAAGTCCAAATGGTTAAGTGGTTGAGTCATCCTAGATGTGTGGTTAAGGAACCCAACGATTGATTGTGGAATATTGTAATGAAGATCCATGAATTTTTAAGTGATATTATTCTAGATGGATAGTGCTCATCATGCCATTTACGGTGATACGTGGAACACAAAATAACTCCTCATGGTTAGAGATTTATGGCCATGTGAAGTTGGAGAACCCCCATGTGTTGTCTAGAAGCCCCTAGAAGGTCAAAGACATCAAATTGATTCTAGAAGCTCCTAGAAGAAAGTTGACTAGTCAAAGTGGTTAGTCATGGGTTAAGTGGTTGCAACAAGAAAACAATTAAAAATAAATTAGTTGCAACTAGTAGTGGAGAATTTACTATTTGTAGCAAAGTGGGTTAGAAGTAGGTTAGCCCCCAAAAGAAGGAAGTTGGTTAGAGTTGGATATATGAGGAAGCTACTTGGAGAATTATAAATAAGAGAGCAAGGGTGTCTTTTGAGCGTGAATCTCTTGAGCATATTGAAGATACATTATTGGTGAAATATTCATTGGAGGTACTCATGGACGCATTAGAAGTTCCGTAAGTCAGAGGTATTGACGGTGAAAGTTTTGGAGTTTTAGAAATATTGAAAAACCCTAGTTTCTTAGATGTATGCGGGATATCAGTGTAATAGGGTGCATACATACACAAACTATCAGTGCAATATGGTGCGCACATATGCAAGATGGCAGTATAATAGGGAGCATACATGAGGGAAAAGACATAGAAGCTTGAGCAAGTGTTGGTGCCAGGTTCCTGAAGTTTAAAGAAAATTCCTAGAACAATGGTCTTCTGGTTCAAATATTCTACAAAAGATATGGTATGGTTATATGTTGTCTTCATACTTATATTTTCTCATGGTATGGTGAATTCTTGAGGCATTCTTTGTATGGTTGTATTGGTGTCTGAACATGGTAGTTGGTTGGTTGAGTAGTTCTGTTCCGTTCTATTTGAGAGGTGTCCATGATCTATAATTGTGTATGCATGAGGAGCATGCATAGGTTGTTGGATGGAAAATATATGTTTATGATCGTTATGATATAGATTAGGCAGTGAAATGCAGAGAGAAATGACAAGATCAAAAATGGATATGACAGAGGAAGAAAGGGTCTAAAGGGCCATAAGGTTGAAGTTTTAGAAACCCGAATTTCTGAAAGTGTACGCAGGCTAAAAGTGGCCCATGGCGCGTACATACACATGCTGTAGTATAGGCAGGCCACATACATACACGATCTGTAGTATAAACAGGTCGCGTACCTATTGACATATTGGTATCTGTTGAGGATTGATTTCTCTTCTCAGTTGGTGTTGCGATTTGTAGGCCGAGTCTTGCATTGAGAGTTGGTGCTCTTGTGGAGTTGTTTCTCTATTCAATTGTTGCTGAAAAAACCCCAAGGATTGTAGTCCATAATATTAAAGAAACTTATACATATATATTGTGTTCCTTGTGGTGATGGTTTATTGGTGATATTTGCTGCTGATACATGTTTACATAGAACTTGTTATAAATGAAAGAAATGAATGATGAGTAAATGGTGATTGCTAACTAAGGTGTTTTGTAAAGGATTAAAAGTACCCCTACAGTGATTTACCCCCCCCCTCCCAGTGTGGTCGATGTGTCCAACAATTGGTATCAGAGCAGGCCTTCATCATAAGCCTTATAAGATTGAAGAAGATCCATGGACACACAAATGGTTAATCTGCAGATGAGGTTCCCCTCTTTGATGAGACATATTACTCAGCATGGAGAATATAAATGAAAGGGTTTTTGATAGAAAAAGGAAAAGGTATTTGGAATGCAACTATTGGTGGATCAACTCCCTTGAAGAATAAGTCAAAGTTTGTAGCACAAAAGGAAGCAAATAAAAACAAAGCATTACCTCTCAAGACCATTTTCAATGGAATCTCAAGTTCTGTTAAAGAAAGCATGGGAGAATGTACTTCCGCCAAGAATTTATGGTTGAAGCTAGAGAAGGTATATCAAGACAAAGAAGATAATTCCATCAAGGGAAATGAAGGTAAAGACTCTCCAAAATCTTCTAATTACAATAATCCCAGTGAAGTTCAATGTTCTCTTACAAATGAAGAAGAAAATTTAGTAGAAGTTTGTGTAGATGAAGAAGAAGAGTTGTTGAAGTTTAAAGAAAAAGTTTTATTTGAGTTAGGTGATGTTAGAATGGAAATAAGACATTTTTCAATTTCTTCTGATTATCTTGAAAAATGAATTAATGAAGTCCTATAAAAATACCCAACGCATATCATGTAACTAAATCAAATGCTCAAGGAACAAGAAGAAAGAAAAAAGACTCAATTAGAAGAAAAAGAAGAAGAGATCAAAAGACTAAAGAATGAAATAATTAATCAAGCAAAAGAAAAGAAGAAGGTATATGATGAGCTTAACAAAAGTCTTGAAGTTAATGTCAATCTTAAGACCAAAATTGAAGAAGCCAAAAGAATAGAGGAACTATTGAAAAATCAAGTAAATGAAAAGGAAGAGTCATGCCATAAGTTGGAAGCTGAAGTTGTTGATCTTAGAAAGAAAGTAGAGAAGTCAAACACTCACATCAAGTTCATGAACAACTCAACAATCTTGTATGATATCCTAGATAGCCAAAGATATCCAAATGATAAATAGGGTCTTGGATACAACAAGGAAGCTATACATCTTGAAGCTAACACTTCTAAGAAGTATGAGGTAAGTCCTTCACTCTCAAACAGAGGAAGCAATGCTGCAAGTCAAACATCTACACAAAGCAAGGAAACTTTCAAAATAACAAATCAATGAAGACATCAAGAAGCCATCCTTACACCTCAAAGCAAATTCAGAAGAGAGACACCTTCAAGGTGGACACCAAAGCAAAGGTGTGAAAATGTTTTTCATGGTCACTGTTACTTATGTAATGAATATGGTCATGAAGCTTTGGATTGCAGACATTATGCAAGGAAAGATAATGGAAGGTTTCATAACACCCTAAGGTGTTGGATATGTAATCAAGTGGGACACATTGCTTCTCATTGTTACACCATGAGATGCTACAACTGCAATGTATTTGGCCACAAAATCCAGGATTGCTAGAACACAAGAAGACAGTCCATGAAGAGTGCTTCATATAGCATGAAAAGAAGAACACATGAAGCTAGGAAGGAAGAAAATGTTGAAAAGATGGAATCTCAGAGTTCAAGTTCTGAGAAGCTGATACACCTTCAAAAGTGGGTGAAGAAGATTGAACAACAAGAACATAAAGGCAACCATGAGGCAAGCTCAAGCTTGGTATTTTCAGAAGCATACATGGGATCCTGTGGAAGAAGTCACATACATACACGAGATGACCTATAGATAGGTCACATACATACGTGAGCTATCTGTGTAACAAGATGCATATCTGTGGTAAAAACATGGAAAAGAAGGCTATGCAGATGAGTGCAACATGATTTGATGATACAACTCTATTTTGCAGGGTTTTCCATGGTTTATTGCAGGTTTTCATGATTATATGGTTGCATGTATGTTTAATGTATGTATGGTGATGCCATATGGTTGAGTGTTGAAACATATGATTGATTCCTATCCTGGATGCATAATACTAACTCTAGAGAATGAACTAAACCATTTTATGTTGAGGAACAATGCTGGTTATGATAGTGAAGTTATGGCACTTTGGTTATGAGATATATCATGATGATGTGATGATAGCTAGAGATATCATTGAGGCACACTTTTGGTACATGTTTAGAGATACTATTGACTTCTTAGTACTTGTTGCAGTGAATGGTTTTTGAGGCAGATTTGTCATGGTACATGGCTGGTACATATGTGAGCTCCATTGATATATCTTATGATGCATTGTTAGAGACATATTTGTTGGATGTCTTGGTGCATGCATTTGGCATGTGGTTGAGGTACATATTGGGACATGTAGTTGATGAGCTGATGAGATGATGATGTGATTATGTTGTACATCATTGATGAGTCATAGATTGATCTATAGTTGATGTATGATTGCACATAATTGGTACATTGGTTAATGCACTTGCTAGCAATATGATTGTCACATGGTTTATGGTTGATATGGAATACATATGGGAACACATATTGACTGTGGTTCATATTGTTGAAGTTTGGTGCATGATTGATGCACTTGCTATGGTGCAGGTAGTAATACATGTTTGGTGCATGGTTTATGCACTTGTAGATGGAAGATTATTGTGGGTGATAGTAGTTTGTTAAAATACATCATTGTTATTACTTTTTTAGCATATACATTGATACATGATGTATGGGATAGTTGAGACACTTACTGTGGTTCTTGGTTGGTATATTATTTGATGCTTGATGGTTGAGATACATAACTTGACACATGGTTTGTGGCACTTGGTTTATGATAGAGGCATATCATATTTGATATGACACTTGTTTGAGGCACATGGATGGCATGTTGACAATGTTTTTGGTACATTGATAGAGGAACTTGTTGATGATATTGATATATGCTTGGTACACGTTTTGGTACATATTCTTGGCATATATACTTCAATGATGAGATCTTATTGTATGGTGTTGATGTGCATGGTTGGCACATGGTATGGCACATGATGTACATGGTTGATGTTTTTTTTTATGATTTTCTATTCATTGTTGACATATATTTTTGCTTCATGAAGTATGGTATGGAACAAGTATGATGCATGGATAGATCTAAGGATCGTCATAGGAAGAGCATAACCTTCTTAAGCAGTTTATTTATGTTTCGGTTGAGCAATAATATTTGTAGCAAAAGCAGATTGCAGTAGAAACATATTGTTCATCTTGCAGAGAATATAGGGGGAGACATACCCACATGGGGAGTTATTCTTCTTCCCATGATTCAAGGATGAGAGATTCATCAAATGAATGATAGAGAGATAGATGCTTGGAGAGTTAGATGTTTGGAGAGGCATGTTTCCAGGGGGAGCGATGGTCACAGGGGGAGCATGAGCGATATGTATCCAACATTGCATCAGAATGATATCCCTTGTTCAAAAGGGGAGAGATTATTTAGAGGAAGATCAAAGGAATCTAGACAAGGGGAGAAGCCCCAAGGAGAGTTCAGGTAGGGGGAGGAGCCCCAAGGAGATAAATACCCTTTGACATTGATGTCAAAGGGGGAGAGATAGTCACATTGATGTGATTGAGATGACTATTGATGAAGAGCATTTCCATGTGTACATGTTGCCATCAATGACTGGTCTTGACATCAATGTTGGTATTGCCATTAATGACAAAGGGGGAGATTGTTACATTATGTTCTCATTGATGTCAAAGAGTTGATGTCTTGTCATAGTATCATTGATGTATTGATTGATGGCCTATGTTATCATAGATGTAAATGATGTCAAAGATGTCAAGTGGTGTCATAGTGATGTATTTTCATCAATTGATGTATAAACAAGATGATGTAAAGGTTGGTCATTGTTGTCTTGTCATGGCTGATAGGAAGTACCAAATGGATGAAATCCAAATTGGTCCCCTTATGGCGTAATCCCTCACGGGAAGACGCTTTGTGAAATTCCAAATGGTTAAGTGGTTGAGTCATCCTAGATGTGTGGTTAAGGAACTCAAGGATTGATTGTGGAATATTGCAATGAAGATATATGAATTTGTAAGTGAGATTATTCTAGATGGATAGTGCTCGTCATGCCATTTCTGATGATATGTGGAACATCACATAAATCCTCATGGTTAGAGAGTTATGGCCATGTGAAGTTGGATAAACCTCATGTTGTTCGGTCAAAGAAGTCAAATTGAATCTAGAAGCTCCTAGAAGAAAGTTGACTAGTCAAAGTGGTTAGTCATGGGTTAAGTGGTTGCAACAAGAAACTAATTAAAAATAAATTAGTTGCAACTAGAAGTGGAGAGTTTAATATTTGTAGCAAAGTGGGTTAGAAGTGGACAAAGTGGTTAGAAGTGTGTTACCCCCAAAAGAAGGAAGTTGGTTAGATGAGGAAGCTACTTGGAGAAGTATAAATAAGAGAGCAAGGGTCTCTTTTGAGCGTGAATCTCTTGAGAATATTGAAGATCTATTCTTGGTGAAAGATTCATTGCAGGTACTTGTTGGTTGTTACTCCTTCTCTAACCAATTGTTGGGATTTCCCAGGTTTAGATCTAAACATCTTCCAACAAATCCCTCTAAAACTATCAACCCTCCTAGTAAACCATAAGGCAACACAACACACAGTATGTACTGTACAATCTCACCCGAGATAGTTCTACGGGTGATTGCAATGCTCAAATGCTTGCAGTTTAGGAAAGGGTGGGGATCTGGGATTGCATTTCATCTTCTTAAGCCTTGATCTAGTGGTTCCTTATATTATTCTTAAGATCCATTCCTCTATTACATGGATGCATGAATTCTAACAAATCTAACAATTAACAGATCTCACAGAATTATTCATTCATCAACTAACTACTTACATAAATCACTTATGCAATAAACACATCACATGACACATTACACAGGTGTTACCATGGTTCACCCCCACTTGGGCTACGTCCACAAAGATCTGGCTCTTAGGCTCTTTTATTATGGTTTTGTAATATATGGCATCGCCCGCACTACAAATACATTCATACCATCATGAAACATACTTCATGACCTTTTTGAGGCTGACTAGATCGTACCAGGATCCTCATCTTGCGATCTAACCCTCAAGCTCTAGTTATTTGACTCTCCTACAGGTCAAAAAATTACAAAAAGGTATAAGATCTTAAAATCATTCTCCTAACCAACCAAAACTGTATTCTCTAACATTCTCCCACAACAACCGCCAACCTAGACCTCCTAGGTTCGTTTTTATACTTATTTTTGGCTTATCAACCATTACAATCTCTTACAAAAACCCTAACCCTAATGTGGTTAGGTTTTTCTGCATGCACTCCTTGCATGCTTTCCTCTCACGTGTTTCTTTTCCTCTTTTTCCGGTGCCGCTTTTCCTTTATTTCCAGTGCGCTCCCCTGTTTTTCAGCGCTGCTTTAATTCCTTCAAAAATTCTTCGATTTCCCCCAAAATTGGCCTGCGCCAATAGGCCCCCAAAATTGACATCTTGACTCGTCCCGAGTCACTCACGAACTCCAACATATTTCACTTCCTATGCTAGTGCATCGTACATCTCTGCTATCTGCTGACATTTCTCTTGAGCTTGGTTTCTCTTTTCTGTCATGGCCTCTATCACCCGCGCGATGACTGGTGGTATTAATATCTCTCCCCCCTCCAAGCCTATATGCTCTATGCTCACTTTTGCTGCATCAATTTCCATGACCAACTGCTCTGCCTTCTCTTGCAAGGGCTCCAACTGAGCCTGTCTTGCCATCTTTTGTGCCTGTACTACCATTTCCTCTGCCTGTAGGATCTTCATTTTCGTGACATTCTTGATCTTCTTTGGTAGTGACATTGTCCTATGTTTATGCTTAACATCTTCCATTGCTGTGAAATTTATCTTCCTGCCCCTGTAGTTCTTGTAGGCTCCCATCCTCTAGTAGCTATGTCCATATCTGGGTGATCTTTTCCAACATCTCTGTCATTCTATGTATATTCCACGCGATGTTCTCTGCAGATGCTATCGTGTCTTTCTCTCTTTGCACTCTGATGTCTGGAGGAGTAGTAGGTACTGTGCGCTCCTCTAGTTCCTTGATTTGGTCTTCGTATTGTTGCAAATTTTGCGCTATCTTTCTCATCTTCTCTTCTGAAGACGCTCCCTCTGATTCTGCGTTGTCTGAGATGGCTTGAAATACTACATGTATCTAGTTCTCCATCTCGTCCACTTTTTGATGCACCATCTTTTTCTCCTGCCCTTCTTCTCCTGCCCTTCTTGGATGATGAATTCCTTCAGTATAGTATTCTCCTCTGGCGCTATCTATAAATTCATCATGTCAGACATTACTCTGGACTGAATCTCCTACACAACGCTAACCTGTAATTTATATAGTGCCTTTGTTGGAATCTTGGGAAAATACAAGTCCAATGTCTCAATGTATTTTAAGGGCTTTTGCAATATCTCCTCATCAAGAAATATCATCTAAGTGTTAATATAAAATTGGTGCTCCCATGCATTATGATCTCCATTGTTTCTTGAGAAGGGACTCCTACCCTAGCCTTCATTGGTGTGTCCTTCTATTTTTGTTCTGCCCGTATCTTCAACTGCTCCAACATAGTTCTCACTTCCTACACATGTTCCAAAATTGAAGCCCTGTGATTTTTAGAATTCTCCCATACATCTGACAGTTGATATTTCACTATTGTGGCTATCAACTGCACATGATCTGCTGTCAGTGATGTTTCCATTGGTTTTCTGTGGGATTTCGCCTTCTTCCTAGAGCCTCTTTCTTGCTCCTCTGTTCTCTGTCTTTGGGCCTCTAATGGTTCAGATGCCTCATGCATCTCTGTATCCATGCCTGTCTCCTGCACAATTTCTTCCTCCATAGATATCTCTTGTGCCTCCGTTTGTACTTCTTCTGTGCACACCTGTTCCATCATTCCTCTTGGTGCCTGTTCTGTGCATGGTGGTCCTTGTGTAGAACCACACTATGATTTATTTTTTGTCCTTATTTTATTTTGTATGGGACTGATTCCCCCCTCTTGACCTTGTGTCGTATTCTTCTTTTTTGTCGCACCGTTTGTTCCTATCTTCTGCACATGGATTGTTTTGTTCTGTGTCCTACTTTTTCCTCCTGGCACTGTCTTTGGGATCATTGGTATTTTCCACTCTTCAGACCACTCCTGTACCTCCTTCTGGATATCCTGCGTCATCGCGCAATAATTCAACTGTAGCCACTCTTTGGATGGATCCCTCTTTGCTTGTAACCACATACTATGGAATGATGCTTAGAAATTCTCCATATGTACAAACTCCTGGACAGTTTCTGGGGAAATTATCCTTGTGTCTGCTAACTTGTTCCGGATTTCCGTTAAGTACAGTGTGGATACGTCGCTGTTGATTTTATTTTCCTTGGGGTCTGCTATGCTTTGAAGAGACGTGTAAGGTGTTGCACCACACTTTCTCGTTCTCTGCAACAACACGTTGTATGTGGGTTCTTTCCATCCCACCAATGCAATGAGTATGAGTAACCACGAGTAGTGGAACTTAGAGCTCCAATATTGTGTGTCCTTACAATCTTCCAAGAAGGAGTTCAGTAGATAATGGGCCTATCTCATCGATCTCCCCTTCGTGCACTGCGCTGCAACTGCTACTACACCTGCCGGTACCTCCTCCTTTATACACTTGTGCATTAGCTTGCAACCTAACAGTCTGGTTGCAAATCCCGTCGCAGGATCGTTTATGTCAATAATCCTGATTCCCCTGTTACCTCTCTCCGCGCCACAATTTTCTTTGATTTCATCAGAAATGGATTTTGCCTTTGTTTTTTCTTCTAAATATTTCTCTGGCTTCTCCCCATCCATGGGTATCCCCATGATTGTTGCGATAAAATCAACATTGATAGGCACTGGCCTATCCATCCATAAAATCCCTCCATGCACCGTTGCTAGGAGTTGCTTGACACATCCATTGATGTATTTAATGCACCCAAAGTACGGCATATCCAGTAAATTCATTATGCCTGTGTTATAGAGCCCCATGATCCACTACGCAGGCTCCAACAGTGGCGCACCTGATGGGCCCTCTCCCATGTTCTCCAAGTAATTTTGTGGCGCCAAGTCTAGGAATTTTACTGTGTCAGCCACATCATGGTCAGAGTATCTGATGGTATCTACTCCTCCCACCATTGCATCATTGACCTTCACTCCTTCGGGGATCTTAGGCATTACTATGGCCAATTCCACCTGTGTGCGCTGTATTCCTTGCACACTTCTCTCTGCTCATGCCTTCTTCTTCCCTTGTGGGGACGATACCCCAACTGCTATCATGGCCTCGAGCTTTGTTTCATGGTCCGCTTATGGTTCTAGGCCCTCCTCTAGACCCTACTGAGTCGAATCCGTGTCTTTTTCTTCCTGCTGCATCCCTTTTCCCTTGGATGCGTCAGATTCTGTCCTTTCTACATCATCCTCCGGCTGCCCGGATGCTTGTGCTGGGTTTTGTTCGTCCTAGATATGTGTGGTAGTATTCTCATACTTTGGTGTGTGAATATCGTCCACATCCACGACTGTGGGCATCTCTTTCATCCCTGTTACCCGAGCACTACTTCTCGTGTTCCACCCGGTTCTGCTTAGCGCTCCGACTCTCGGTGGTGAAATTCTACTGAATTCAAACTACGAACCACAAATCTCCACTTGTGGTTATCACTTCGTACTCTTTTGCACTCAACTCTCTCTCTTCATTCTTCTCCTTAATGAAAAAATGAAAATGATCACATTTCCCCCCTTTTTCGAATTTATAGTAGGATGACAAAATGACAACTGTGTCACACTATAAGTTGTCACTTTTTCACTTTTTCCCCCGTGCTCCACTTTTCATATCTGTCAACTATTTTTCAGTGTGCAGTATCTTCAACACTGGTTTTTATGCATTGCACTATTAGTGATAATGCCTCTAACACATCAAAACTTCTAATCTGCTCCTATATTTATTTTTATTTTTGTTACATTTCTTCTTTTTATGTATTTCTGTCTTTTTCTTCTAACATATACTACATACAATATGCACATGTTTGCTTACTGCGATGTAAATTTTAAGTGCTAGGAGGTCAACTATCCTTGTGCAGTTTCAGTCGACTCCCATTGATCATTCCTTTCATCTCTGCTCCTGCGAGATCCTTTAGCTGTACATATCCCCCATCTATGACAGTCTTTACTTCGTAGGGCCCTAGCCAATGCATTCTGAACTTACTAGGATGTTGCAAAAA
>SNQJ01S0002565.1:0-10589 GCA_010110895.2 Picea sitchensis
ACAACTATGACTACTTAGATATTAATACACAACACATAAATTAAACTTGCATGAAATGTAAGTGTGAAATGCGAGTTGCTTGCAAGATAAGTTAAATGCCAACCACAAAAGATATACCAAGTTAATGCCCAAAGTTGTAGAGTGGATTAAGGAGTTGATTAAATTGTTAAGTTAAGAGTGACTCCTAGCTAAGTGTCAACCCAATACTCCCCCCGCTTGTACCAAGTAACTGTTGGGTGCTCAAGAAGTATGGCAACAAGGCCTACCTTAGCTCCACAGGTCAACCCAAGGGAAAAAAGTACTCTCAGAAAGGACGTTGAGCGCCACGAGACCGTCCCCGGCCTATCACCTTCTGTTGCTTCCTCTAGTCCTCATTTAAATGGCAAAGTTGGGTCAATAGAGGTTCCCTATTAAGTCTAGTTGATTATTAGACCTATGGACTAAGTTAATTTTAGTGTATAGGTGTGTAAAAGTGAGATTTGCTTGCCCAAAAAGTGTGAAAAAGTACCAAAACCGAAATATTAAACTTGCAAGAAGTGAAGATCTAAACCATAAGATTGTTACTTGAAAAACATGGAAATAAAATTAACAATAGCTTGCAATGAAAAATAATTAAATTTCCTTAAACCATTGTGACATGCCCATGATATTTTCCAAAAGATAGATGCTTGAGAGATAAAACTTGCAAAATGAAAGGAAACTTAAAGCATGAGATAGATCCTATACCTTCATGGGATTAAGCTAGCATTAGTGGTGTGAGATCTACTAATAGATTATTTTAATCCATTTAGCACAACACATTATAAATATATAACTAAGCTAGCCTTATGATTTTGGGGGTTGGCTATGCCAACTTCAGATCCAAAGTGTAGGCAACTAAATAATGAAAGAAAAACTTGAAAGAAAAAACCTAAATACAAACCACTCACAATGACACAAGGTGGAGGCAAGCCTTCCTATTTTGTGCCAAAGGGGGTTGGAAAAATAAACAAGCTAAAGTAAAGCAACCTAGCCACACAACCTTGTCCTAATGACAAGTGGAGCAAAGAATAAAAAAACTTGTAGAAAATTTAAATGAGAATGCAAGCCACTTGGAGACCCCCTTTGGGCTTGCTACAATGCTTAGAAGAGAGAGAGAAAATGTTGGATATTGTTACCCAATCAAAGGAGGGGTCCTTTGTGTATTTTTTGTTTGAAAATTGACAACACTTCCCCTAGATATGACGAGAACCTGCAAAAAACAACAAGCTATTGCTTGCTGGAAATGTTACAAAACACACATAAAAGTCAAGAAAATTTATGTTTTTGAACAAAAATTTCCTGCATAAAAATTTTAGAATATAAAATGATATATTGAACTATCTAAGAGTGTTAGCAAACCAAGATCTGAATATGTATGAGCAGAAACATAAGAACCAAGAAAGATAAAATTTTATGTTAGGTTATGAAGAAGGGTTTCCAACTTGAAGCCAAACTTACAAACCCTTGAAGCAACTTGCAACTTGTGAAGCAAATGTGAGACAAGAGAAAATAGTTGTTAAGATAAACAAGTAATACAAACTATTTTTCACTACTTACTATCCTAATCAAGTAGATCTACAACTACGCTATTGCATGATCTATCCAAACAAACTAATTTGTTTTAAATATCTACTCTAGATCTCAAATAAAGAAACACATAGAAAAAGATCACCTCCAAAACATGTGCACCAAGAAAAAATATCATGTACACCAAGGTCCTCCAAAGATCTTTCTTATTACCCAAATGAGGAAGTTGCAACAACTAATTTCAACAAGATCCTCTCAAAAATAGAGCAAGAATGAGTGAAAGCAAAATGGAAGATGAGAGAGGGATGAGGGAAGAAATTCGTAGCATAACAATAGCTCAAGAGATGGTGAGAAATGAGTGAGGGAGAGCCTTTATTTATACTTGGGAAGACAAACTTACCCCTCTTGGATGAGATCCAAGTGTCAAAACCCAAGTCAAAGTGAGAATCTCAAGAAGGGGGGCACAACTCTAGGGTTTTGGCATGGATGGATGAAGTGGCAATGAGTTGGAGTGAGGGAAAGGCTTTAACAAGTGAAATGATGATTTGTAGGGTCTAGGGAGGTGCACCAAGGGATAGAATAAGTCTCCCATTAATATTTTTTATTAATTTTTTACTTTTTGGAGACTTTCTAGAAGGGGGGCACACCTCTCTAGGGAAAGTGACGTTTTTGCTTAATGGATAGGTGAGGGGGTGATGCGAGGGTTGGAAAAGGTTAGGAATATGTTTTCTCATCATATCCCACCTTTACTTTACTCATTTAGCTCAAAATTACAAAAAATGACATTTTACTATGTCATGACTTTAGCAATTAAAATTGTTGTTTTGACTGACTTGGACTCCTAATGGACAAACACCTAGCAAAAGTTGTCCAATCGAGATGAAATTTGGTCCAAGGGTGTTGGGGGTTTCATTCCATTTCTTTGGAGTATAAATACCCCTATCAAAAATCCAAGGACATATTTTTTACAATTTTTATCAAAATTTAATTAAAATTAATTAATTAAATTACCCAAACTTAGGCAATTTTAATTAATTAAAAAAAACCTATCTAGACTCGACGAAATTCTGCAAAAATTCTAGAGATGTCTTACATGGTCATTTACATCATTCCTAAACACTATCTACCAGAGGATGAATCCATTAGAACGCCTTTCACCACTTTGGAGGAATTATTTGTGAGAGTGAAAAACTCAAGGGAAATTAATAAGGCTCGTTAGGCCAAATTAATAACCCGAGGAAAAAAAACACTCAGTGAAAGGAAATGTCCTAATGAATAAATCCTAAGGTAACTAACCTAACTATGATCCATGCAGACCTATTACATTATTATCCCACGCAGGGGAGTGGATTCCAATTACAAAAATATGTGCTGGAGGCCAAAAATGCCTTGTAGAACTACAAAGTCTCTGACTTGGTAGCATATGATGATGCATATCTTCATGGTACATGGATTTGACCCCCTAGTTGAATAGGCAGTCAACAGGGTCCTAGAGCCCAACCAGACTCTCTATCATATTTCTTTCCAAATCTGATGGTGGTTAACAAATTGATAGATGTTTATCCCGTAAAACTAAGGCCAACTATGAGAAATATGAGAGTTGGATAAGATATAATAACCAAAATAATTGATCGTTTCTTAGTATACGAATATTTTGTGGATGGTCCCTTTCAATTTCATCAATAGGTGGGAAGTGGGGGAGACTCTGATCACTTCCCCATTTTTCTGGAAGTTGTTGGAGGTTGTTAAAAACCTCCCAGTCCATTCAAATTCAATTTTGATTGGCTCAAAGATGAGGGCTTCATCAAGCTGGTCAAATAAATATGGAGGTCTTTTGATCGTAAATCGAATGAGTTGGATTCAATGCAGTTCCATCAGAATCTCAAAGCAGTAAACAAATTCACTATTGAATGGGATGTCAATAAGAGAAAGAGGGATGCGCAAGAGCTTTTGGAGTCCGAACAGGCCATGTAGGTTATTTATGAATAAGAAGGATGGAGACTATCCTCTCCAAAGTCCAAATTGGATCTAAAATCCCTCGAAGAAAACATGAGAAAAATTCTGGAAGAAAGAGATGCAACTTGGCGCCTTAAAAGTAGGTCTACTTGGATTGCCAATGGAGATGAGAATTCAAAGTTCTTCCATGCTCATGCAAAGGGCCAAAACACCAAAAATACAATTTGGAGTCTAAATGACCCCGAAGGCAGGACGGTCACATCCTTTGCTGATTTGGCTCATCTAGGAGTGGATCATTTTCAAAGCCTCTACAAAGCTAATGAGAGGGTTTCAAAAGGAGAAATTGTAAGAATTGAAGGCTTCTTTCCAATCTTCGTATATGAAGAATCGAATAGATCCATGTTCAAGGAAGTGTTTGAGGAAGATTTAAAGACAGTCTTGCACAATTTTCAAAAGGAAAAAAGTTCTGGCCTTGACGGCTGGATTGTGGAATTCTTCCTCAGGCTTTATGAGGTTATTGACCAAGATATTCTAGCAGTGGTGGAAGAATATTGACGTCAAGGGCACATGTTTGTCCCCTTAAATTCAACATTCATTTCCCTCATCCCAAAATTGGACAATCCCCTCTCTCTGGATGAGTTCATGCCTATATCACTTTGTAGCTGCATATACAAGGTGGTTGAAAAAGTTATAGATCGAAGACTAAATGACCTTCTCTCGGAAACAGTCTCTAAAGAACAATTTGGTTTCGTGGAGGGTAGAAAAATCCAGGAGGCTGTAGGGGTGGCACAAGAGAGACTGCATAGCATTAAGACAAAGAAAGCTAAAGGGGTCATCCTAAAAATTGATATTTCCAAGTCCTTTGACCGAGTAAGTTGGCTCTACAAAAGATTGATTGTCACACATATGGGCTTTGATGTCCCATTCATAAACTTGAATATGGGCTGTATCTCTTCGATTTCTTTTGAATTACTCATTAATGGTACGACCTCTCTCTTCTTTCGGTCTGAAATAAGGTTGCGTCAGGGATGTCCACTATCACCCCTTATTTTCCTCTTGGTAGTAGAAGGTCTCAACAGAGCTTTGGCCCATGCAAAATCCCAAGGAAATTTTACCGACATCTAGATAAGGAAAAATATCTTCATCACACATCTCCTTTTTGTTGATGATGTTATGATTTTCTGCAGTGGGAAGCAGACATACGCTGAATCCCTTTCATAGATTCTATTTCTATTCAGTAGAGGTACAAGAATACACATCGATATTCATAAATCTACTTTATCTGCAAATCATCTCACTACTGAAGAGTTGGAGCAGTACAAGTCTTTGTTTCCTTTTGAGTTGGTAGAATTTGAAAAATGGATCAAATACCCGATTTTTCACCTCAAGCCTAATTGCTACAAAAAAGTGGATTTGGAATGACTCATTGGGAAACATGAAAAAAGGCTCAAGGTCTGGAGTTTCAGATGGCTATCTAGGGAATGAAGGCTAACTTTAGTGAAATTGGTTCTAGAAGCCATACCGATTTATTGGATGTCTTTGGCTTGGATCCCTAAGGGAGTGCTAGAAAAGATACGAAAGAAATGTTTTAAATTTCTTTGGTCAGGAAGGAGGGACAAACATGTCACCCCTTGGGTAAGTTAGAAGAGGTTGATTGCACCGAAATTGCTGGGAGGTTGGGGCTTAAAAAAAATATTCCTTTTTGCAAAAGCCCTAGCAGCAAAATTGGTTTGGAGGTTAATAGCAACAAAAAATTTATGGACTGAAGTGGTATCCCATAAGTATATTAAGCTTGATATAGTAGAAGGATGGATGCATAATACCACCAAAAAATCGACACATTGCTCAATCATTTGGAAAACAATGGTAAATTGCTTCTCAACGATTGGAGAGGGATTGACATGGTAAATTAGTAATGAAGTCAAAGTCAGATTAAGCTAAGATCCTTGGACAGGTAGTGTTCAAAACCATATTCTTCCAGATGATATTATACAATAGATTCAGGAAAGGGGATTTTTTCACCTAAACCAGATAACAGATCCGGGGACTTCCTCAATATGGAACCAAGGTTGGCTGGATGCTACCCAGGTGGGACTAGGAGCACACTAGACATTAATCTGGTCAAACTGTCTCTCGGCCTTGAAAACTACACATGTCAGGACCACAGACATGGAGGACGAATTAGTTTGGAAACATGTGGAGCATGGAACTTACACACCCAAGATGGGGTATATTCATCTAAATTTTGACCTACTACAAAGAGAACCATCTTGGTGGTGGAAAGGCCTTTGGAAGTCTAAGTGTCCTTTGAAAAGTCGAATATTTATGTGGTGCATATTAGAAAACAAAATTCCAACCTAGGATCACATGAAGAAAAGGATGATTGAAGGACCAGGTTGGTGCTCTCTATGCAAAAATGAAGAGGAGACGATGAGCCTGCCCTTTTACTATACGGGTATGGAAAGAATGCTCCTCCTACTAAGACTTAAACTGTTCTTGGAGGGGCACTTCTACAGAGGAGGCTTGGAGAAATTGGTCTTCAGATTCCATTAAAAGGACATTAAGAGCTTTATCCTTAATTGTCTGTTGGGGGGGTTTGGTTGGTAAGAAACAAAACAACTTTTCAGAATAGGATGGTCTCTCCAGAGTGAATTGCATCTCAAGGCCTAAGTATTCTAGAACAATTTCCTCAAGTAAAGGACACTCCTCCATTAAGAGTTATTCACGAGGAACAAGTTAAAAAAAATTCTCCTCGGGATTTTTTCGATGGAGCATCACAGAACAATGGACAAGCCTATGGTGGTGGTGTGGTTCTTTTCTTATCATATTCCCACTTCTTTACGATAAAGATGGGGCTTGGATCCGACTCAAATAACTATGTTGAACTTATGGCCTTAAAACTACTTATTCTTTTAGCTAGAGAAAAGGGGGTGACTACAATACAAATTTATGGTGATTAGATGAATGTACTGAATTGGACCAAAAAAATTCAAAGATGTTGTTAGAACACTTTAAGTTTTTTTTCAAATAAAAGATAAACTTTGAAGTCTTTTTTTTTGATCTCTTCAAATTAAACTACGAAAAAACTTAGGAATATCGTTCTTTTAAGAATAAAATATATGTTTGTTATATCTTGACAGGGCACATGAATTACCATCCATTAAAAAGTTTTAGTCATCCGGATTGACGACTCTCGTGATTTCAGAGTTCTAAAGTTGTGTGAGGTTTAAACAAAAGAAAACTACAAAGTCACTTTGGGACTTCACGATTCAGGAGTTCAAGATCAAGGTGTTTAAAGATCTAAAAAATCCCAATGTTGCTAAGCTCTTGAGTCCTGGAGACATGTTCCCATGAAAATAGTTTAAAATAAATATATTGATGAGTCATAGGCCACTTGTCAATATTTATTTTTGCTAACATGTGGCACTCTTTTTTGACACCTTAGTCACATCATTCACATGATTTAGGAGACACATGTCAGTCACTTTTTATGACTCATCATCAAAAGTGATGTCATCATTACCACATCACTCCGGGAGATTGTCCTTTGGGAGATAAACAAGGAACAAATTAAAAAGAACCCTAGAGCACTAGAGCGTCGAAGTGCCGAAGCACCCGTGATCATGATAATAAATCACTAAAGATTGATGAACTAAACATGTTCAAGTAGCTGGGATTAACGCTAAGTAATTACTCCTTGAATTCAGACTTCGGGTAAACTCTACTCACAAGAAATACAAACTCACGAACTCCCAGAGCTTTGGAGTTCCAGAATCCTGAACTAATTAAAATTAAAAAATGACCTTAAACCATGATTAATTATAAAACAAAAAAAAATTAAGGGTTGATTAACTGCTCCATGAATTTGGTCTTCGAGAGATATCCATTATTTTTCTCTCAAAACTCCCGAATTCTGAAATTCCGAAGTACTTTATCTTAATCATGAACATTAATAATACGTCCAACTGGCTACAGTAAAAGATTGGGAAAAGTGTTGCGACCACCAGGTAATAAATTTGACAGATTTCAGAATGATTAATCTATCAATAGATTAATGCGAGGATATCTAAACATTATTTTTTCTGCAAATATAGGCTTTTCAAACTTCAAAGCATTTTTTCCATTAGCATTTGAAATTTTCGCATTCAACATTTTTGAGCTCACAGGTTTTTCTTCTCACAGGAGGGTTAACATCAAATTTTGAAAATCATGGCTCCACACAAAGTAGGAAAGAAGTAGGATTCATTGACTGAGGAATCAAACCCAAATGCAGATATAATTTCATATACTACTGCTTGATTGACATACGTCATCAAATGGTGGAAGCAAGTTTATGACATCTTAGAGCAAGAAATTTCTCTCTATTCCGATGATTCAACGAAAGAAGAGGATGAGACATTTTCAACTAAGATAATGCATGTGGCTAAGTCCAAAATACACAGAGTTGTTTCTCGGCTAAAAATAATGCCATATACCAATATGATAAGCTGGGCCTTAGAACATGTGGATGTCCCAACGAGAACCATCTGCAGTCACCAAAAGACCATTGTCGACTCTTTTCGACCCAAGAACATTCAAGTAATGTACAAATTAACTCCTAACCCCAAATATACTTACAATGCATCATTTATAATGAAGTTTGAGGATGAGGAATGCACTAAATATGACATAATTGTCCATGATATAGTAAAATTCTAGTGGGGAAATCAAAATAAATTCAAAATTGACACCCAGGGTATATATTCTACAGTCTCTTGTGATGCTCATATCTTGTACATTGCCATGATGCTCTGTAGAATGTTTGGTAAGAAAAATCCTACGCACTTTACCATAGAATGGGTTCCCATAATCCATGAGGTTGATGAGGGATATACTTTTGTTGGGGAAAAATGCTATTAGATAACTTAGCCAAGCAAATTGGGGAGTTCTAAATTTTGAAATCTAAAGGAGAACATGCTCCTTTCTATATTCTGCATATGTTATGGATGCAATTTGTTTCAGGACCCCATTTACTGTTATGAATTGGAGCTGGACTCTGACTCTCACCGAGCCCATACATTTTTATCATTCTAAGTTATGGGAAGAAAATTCAAAGGACTCTTTTTATGAAATTTGTCATAACGTAGTGATCCCAATCCATGAAGTTATTTATGGATGAAATCCCCCCAGAATTTTGAAACAAATCATTGGAAATTTAGGTGCTATTGCAGATTGACATATTGAGGAAATCTTCTCTTACATCAGAGTATTCGACTCCTATATATCTCCTCATGCTCTTCCCAGATTCTTACTAGACAAACTAGTTTGGTGTATTTTCATTATCTGATTTTGGATGTGCTAAGGTGGAGTTTTCTGCCTTAGAAGATATTAAATTGGTTGACATTGAGTATTAAAGGCATGATCCACATAGGGTGGTTGAAAATCATTTAGCTCAATTCAATATGAAAATATACATCCATGAAGATTCACCTTATGATGAATTTTTCAGAGGAGTAATATCTTATGATGAAGTTGTAATCATATTTCAAAATTTACCTCAAGATCAACAATCATGCTTCCCAAGTTTTCAGAAGCACATAAGGAACAATCTACCCAAAGTCTTGCAAGGAGAACAAAGACTTAACCCAACTTCATAGGTGACAGAATCAACAGAGCCCAAGCAACATAGCTTGCGTGAAGACAAATCTATGGAAGTGGAAAAGAATGCAAATACATTGTCTAAAGATGAAATAATTATAGGAATATCCATACCAGGAAAAAATGAGCAAGAATTATTAGCATCATTTGAAGATTTTATGAAACAGGGGCACAATTTTCCTTTGTCCTTTCCAAACACTGAAACTCCAGTGAAAAACACCACAAATCAACAAGGATCTACTGCACTTATTTCTTCCATACCATCATTAAATCCCTTAGCAATAAGTTACGAGTTACCTGGTTTAGAGGTTATCAATATAGACGACCTGAAACCTATTGAACCTGAAGATATGCCTTCATCAAATTTATTTTTCAGCAAGAAAAGGAAGGTTATCATAAGAAGGGAATCTCGACAGAAGGAGGGAGTATCTACCAAAAAACATAAAATGATATATGATGGACATGGACAGAGTGACCTTGAATTTGCAAAAGAAGTTGCAGACTCATTGGGAGCCTTTGCAACTGCCAACGAGTGGTAAATGGATAATCTCAAAAAATAGTTGGACCAAAAGAATGTTTTGATTGAACAATTGCATAATGATATGCAATATATAGAAGTGATTGCTAGAGATAAAATCGATTTTGATATGGATAAAATCAGATAGGGTTTTGAGAAACAAATTAACCAGTTAGAAGATACATTAGAAGTAAGTGTTCAAAATAAACACTTGAGTAATAACATGCTTTCCCAACGAGATAGTTTAATAGAGAAACTGCAGGCCCAAAAAACCTCATCCGAGAGCATAAAAATGGATATTTCTACATTAAAAAATCAAGCATCAAAAGTAAATGAAAAGATGAAAACTGTCCAACAAGATTTGTACAAAAATATGGATATTATTCAAAGACATTATCAAGTGATCAATAATTACTTTAAGAATATTTATGAAAAGGAGATGGAAGCCAAAATGGCCAGGTCCAAATTCCAAGAATTCATAGTATGGAGATGTAACATCCCGCTCTGGCGCACTGAGAAAACTTATTATTTGCGGACACTTGCTCGCAAGTGATCTTGACTTTTATTATGTAAACCATTTATGCTTGATTATGATGCGATTGATAGACTACGTGATGATTTACTATTTGATGTAGATAGGTGCTATTGACTCAGTTTATCGAGTGTGCAGGGTTTTGGACCTTGAGGATGCAGCGACATCGGTAGAACCCCCTTGGACTCCGGATTGAGTAAGGGAGTGTGCTATTTGGGTTGATTTATTCACTGTGATATTTCATTGATTTGATTATTTGATGTTGAAATTTCTGACATGATTGTTGATGATGCAGGCTGATGATAGCTTGCCGACTAGACTCACATATGGAGTAAAGGGGCCACACACGATTTCCAGAGAGGTTGAGGGAGAGGGGTGGACAACAGCCCTGCCACCGCC
>SNQJ01S0002565.1:21245-59415 GCA_010110895.2 Picea sitchensis
TATATATATATATATATATATATATATATATATGTCTTCTTTCTAAATCTTTAATGCTAACAGGTCATTGTGTAGACACAGTCTAAGATGTCATTAATGCGCGCAAGCCTCGAGAAGTTCTGCCATCAATGCAATTTTTGCGAGGGCTTTTCTTATCCCTTCCCAGTCTTAATTTCAAATGCCATGGAATGTCATTCGCACGCCGCCAACTTGATTTCTTCACGAAACCTTGAATCTCTTCCCAGTATTAATTTCAAATACCAAGGAATTCCATTCTCACGCTGCTAGCTTGGTTCATTCACAAAACCTCCAATTATTAAATGTTCTTCGCCATAACTACCACCTTCGTACTTCTAAGTATGCAATAATTAATCTTTACTTCTAACATGTCATCATACAACACGCATAGATATTGTCATTAATGAGGAGATTTTGCATTCGCACGCATTGAAGCAATGTTTCCGGGGGGGTTATATTGTCCCCTCCATTTCTTCATTTCAAGCAGCGTCTCGAGAAAACCAACATTTTCATAAAGTAATGGAACCAACTCTGCAACATTTTTGTAGAGATACAGTGAACATATTCCTCACAAGCTTCTCGTGTAGAAATTTACAGTGAAAACATGGATCTTGATGCTGATTTGGAAAGCATATTCTGCAACCTTGATCAGCCTGGAGACGCAGTTCAACATACCTGCTCAATGGACATGGTTGATACCCTAATTTTTGATGAAGATGAATCCTTTGTATCCCAGAGTGTTGTTTTTGAATCTGGATAAAAAAAATTAATCATTGAAAAAAGATATGTAAAAAATAATAAAAAAAAACATCGTTCAAAACTTGACCTTGCCAATATGCAGGCATCCAAAATCTCTCAACTTCACATGGAAACTATATATGCTCTTCATGATTCCATTGGAGTCATTGAAGCCGAAAATGCCAAGCTAAAGAACCGGATTAAGGAATTAGAGGAAGCTTTGTTTCTTATGCCATTGCTTCATAGTTCTTTGGGAATAGCCATGCTTGCTACTACGTGCACCCCTGCAAAAAATCTAAAAGGGTCCTCCAGCTTCCTCGCATTCTGTAGAGGATATGTCGAGAAAAATATGAATAAAAGAATGAAACTGATTACTAAGGCCTCGTAAACATCACATAATATGGATTCCCTAGGGAGCATGGCACATAACTTGCTCCTACTTATGCAAATGGATTTAAAAAAATAAAGAAACTTTCTATGTGCACATGGTCATACCTTTTGCCTTTCATGTCAACAACATGCTAGAGACGAGAAGAAGACAACATGATCTCCCTTCCAATAAATGTCTCACTCAATTAGAAGCATGCTGGAAAGAGAAAGTGAAGAACCTGTATCTCATCGTCCAATCATGTGAGCAAGCAATATCAAAGAAAAAAACATTATTCACAAAGCTCACCAAAATAGACTTAGCAGGAAAGACAAAATGACTTCCAGGACCCCAGCTTAATCCTCAACTCACTAGCCTCAACCAAGCAAGCTTTCGATAAACAAGTTAATAATTTGAAGTCCTTGTGTTTAGAATTTTTTTACAGGATTCTTGAATATCATGAAGAAGAGGTGGAAAACTGGCTAGTCCGGTATTCGGTATAGAATGGAGACACTGATGAATCTCTGTGTAAACTTTCAATTGATCTAAGCGAATTAGAAAATGAATTTTTCAGCATTAAAATCCGCAATGACATAAATGTCGCCCCCTTGAGAAGCTATATTGGAGAGAACTTGAACTGGGTCACCGACGAAATCCAACAGGGAAATGCATAGTTCTTTCTTTATCAATCCAGTTATTCCAACTTTTTTGAGTAGAAATCTATAGCCAAAAAATGATCTTCCCATTTCTACTTTTCAAGTATTACATTGTACCGTGTCCAACTTCTTTCCACAGTCCTATTTCTTGTACATATTTCTATTATGGTCCTCAGGAGCCCCAATCCCAGTCTATATGACAAACGCATTTACATTTCCATTTACAAACTATTATTTTTTTCATATATTCCAAATAAAACTATTCTTTTGTCTCCTTATATATTTACATGTTTTTAGATTTTTATCTTCAGCTATGCTGAATGTGAAGTCATTCTGTTTATTTTATCTTAGTTCTCTTTTTTTNTTCACGGGCTTTCTGCGGAAGCTCTCTCAACACTCTGCGCGGTCTCAGCAGCTCGATGGCTCTCCTGAGCTCTGACTGCTTTCCAACTTACTACAGAAGCTTTAACTCCTCCAGCGGCGGCTAGTCTCTCAGCCACGACTCCACGCCTTTCTTCCTGGCAACGGCTCCTTTGCGGCATTCCTGAGCTCTCAATACTTTATGCGTACGCTCTTCAGTGCTGGGCGACTCCTCTCGGGATCCTGGGCCCTCCCGTGAGGGAGTGAGACCCAGATCCCTGCTCTGATACCAAACTGAAGGATTCAGAAGCTGAACACACAGACAAATAACCCACAAATAGATAAGTTTATTGCTGGATTGATTAAACCAGATACATCTGCCTCGTTTTATAGAGGCCTTTAGAAAACTCTCGAGCGTCCAGAAGGTTCTCGGAGTGTCTACGATAGGCGGTGGAGGAACACTAATGACGGTTGAGTAGAAGGTTCGGTTTTAATGGTGGTAGGTAGAAATTACATATTCCAACAGAAAAAGGAGAAATCTCAGAGTTCCGGAAGTGGGAATTGTGGAGAGAAAGTTCGTCAACCATAGAAATCATTTCCTTTGTATCCAACGCGCAGGCAGGTGAGGGTTTTCTGGTTGTCAATGCAACTTATTGATGCTAATGCTACTTTATAATTTTTATGCAACAAAATATGCATATTAATTCAATCTAGCATTTCTCTCCGTTGCAATAATTCATGCTCTACATAAACCAATAAAGTATACGCGCAAATGATTTAAGATTTATTTAGAAACTTCTTAATGGTAAAAAGATGGTATGATACTTTTCTTTTTCACTTCAGTGTCTAAGATAAGTTGGGAAATCTCTCCCTCATTAAGTGTCGAGCAATATGGTGAAGGCAATGGTGCCTGATGTACAGAGACGACCACATGCACTAGTCATGTACAAAGACTCCTTATTCGACTGAGGGATCCATGGAGAGGGAACCAGGAAACTGGAACAGGGAAACAGGAATCCCTCCAGGCGAACCAGGGAACCCCCATGCACATTGATCCTTTTTACACAGCCTTCTCCTGCGTTCCTGGGAGTGGACAACTGGACGCTTAGTTTTATACTTCCCCACCTTTTCTGCTAGTCTGGTTCCGTCTCTATCTTACTTGTCGTTTTCTTCTTTGTCTTTTGTCCAGCACCCTGTCCAACAGTTTCTTCCACTTCTCTAATTGGCTCAGCTACACTGACTCTGTTGTTCCCCTATCGTCTTCTTTCCACTTACCCGCTTACCTCCTTTCCTGCCTCGTTTCTACTTGGGGGCCTACTATTGGCCGCACAGATCCCTCTATCATGGACTCACTGACAAAAGACCTGATGCATCCATCCGACGAGCTCATCTGGGAACAAGCTGGACTTTTCGATAAGGTGGATTCCCTCGCCAAACCAAAATCTTTTTTTTCCCTCCAAGCCCTCCAGTTCAAATATTTCTACTGGCCCCGCCAAGACCACGTTGGAAATAGCTCCTCCTACACGGACCGACCCCATTGAACCGATAACCTTTCCAGCTGAGCCCGACAAGTCTCGTCCAGGCTACTCTTTCTCCCCACCTCCTCCTCGATTTGGTCATCCTTCCATCCAGGAGGCTCACTTAGCAGTAAACTCTTCTCATCGTGCCAACACAGGCCGAAAGGCGTGGAAATCCATTAGAAGATCGAAGAGACTGGTTCTTGGTGACGATGTGGGGTTCGAAGACCTCTGCAAGATGTCTACCTGTACTCTGGTTGGCCGTTTCTCCTACAAGCGTTTCAACTCACTTTCACTGGAGGACTGGACTAAGCTGCAGTGGCTACCTCTCCTGCGCTATACACCAGAGATCCTCTACCTTAAGAAAGGTTGGTTGAGCTTCCACTGCAAATCCCCTGAGGACGCCACCCTCCTTCTTTCTTCCTCGTGGGTCGATGGAGGCAGCAGCCTCATGCTCAAACGATGGAGGCTTGCATTCAACCCGGACACTGAGTTCTTCCAACTCAGACACCTCTGGGTGCTTCTCCCCGGCCACCCTCTTTACCTCTGGAACGATGGCGCTCTCACTGCTATTGCAAACTCACTCGGCAAGTTTATTGCACTTGACACACCTTCGTTCTCGGGTCAATCGAGGAAACTGGGAAGAGTCCTGGTTGATATTGACATTACCTATGGATTGTCGGAATCCCCGGAGATCGAGTGGAGAGGCCGTGTATATTTACAGAAGCTGGACTTTCTTGGAGTCCCCTTTCGCTGCAATCTTTGTCGGGAAACCGGCTACCTCCGACGCTCCTGCCTTGGTAAGTTTCCTATTGACCCCTCTGATGAGTTTGATCTTCACCTAAACCCTCCTGAATACATGGAGGCTGACCCCTCTCTCGCATATCTGGATTCGCCTCCACATCCGTGCACCTCTCCCCCGCCAGGACAGGCCGTTTCTCCGCGGTCCAAGCTGAGCTTGATTTGCCCCTCATTGTACATGACACTTTCGACTACTGAAAAGGATTTTTCTAGTAGTTTTCTATGGCTCTCTTCTACCCACAGTGTGAGTATCCCTCCCCCGGGAGATGAAAGGATATCCACACCTATCACCTCTGATCGGACACCCGCTCCTACTGTTAACCCAGACCCAAAGCTCCTCACACCCTCCCATCTCTCCCCTCCCCTGGACGTGCAACACCTTCCTCCTTCCCCCTTGGAACTGGATGCATCCACTTCCTTGCCCCCTGACTCCAATCAGCCTGTTGAAGACAGCTCTTTACTACTGGCAGCGCTAAACTCCTCTTTCACTACGGTCGATCTGCCTGAAAACTTCATACAACTGCCAATCTATCGGGGAAAATAAATCATTACCCCTGCTGCTGGGGTGAGTTCTTCCTCGGTTCGACCTACCGATACTGGGGAAAAGGCTATGGCTTGGTCGAGAGGTATTAGCACGGAGCTCTCCCCACTACAGACAAGAAGCACCAGAAAGAAAAAGGAGTTATTGAGCTCCCAACATGATTCCACTGCATTTCCCACCCAGACCGGAAAGGCCCTTAGAGCAACGAAGGCCTTGGCACGCTCTAAGTAATGATCGTGCTTTCACTTAATATTCGGGGGATCGGAGGCCCCCTCAAGACTGTATCCTTCTGAAGACTACTGGAGACATCGAAGCCTGATATCATCTTCCTCCAAGAGACCCTTACAATGGAACAAACTGCCAGAGATTTTCTGCACAAATTTCGATCTTCTTGGTTTACAGCGGCTGTTAGTTCTATAGGAAAATCAGGTGGATTGATGGTGGCTTGGGACCCTGACCTGCTAGAGTTGAGACCTTACCTGTCGAGGGGAGGCATTCTGTTATCAGGCCGCTCGCTAGCCACCAACCAGGAGTTGGCATTTCTAAACGTCTACGGCCCTTGCTCGGACAAATTGCCTTTCTGGAAGCACCTTGCTAAGAGTGGACTTCTCTCCTTTCCAAATCTCATAATTGGGGGTGATCTTAACATTATCCTTTCGGCAGATGAACACTGGGGAGGTCCTTACTTGCTAGGGCCAGCAGAAGCTTCCTACAAAGAGATTTTTGCCTCTAATAATCTCATTGATGTCCAACCGATCCGCCTGGTCCCTACTTGGCGTAATGGGTGCGCTGGCCTTGATGCTATAGCCAGACGCCTGGACCACTTTCTGGTGGTAGAAGGCCTCCTGTATTCTACTGTTGCGCCATATTCGTCGGTGGAATACCCTTTTTTTTTGGACCACGCTCCCATCCTGCTCCAGTTGCTGCCTTCTGCTAGCCGACCGACCCCGTTCAAATTCAATCACCTTTGGCTTTCCTCTGACTCATACTCAGCCATTGTACACTCCATATTGAATGATCGCCGATTTCTTACAGAAATCAACCCACAGAATCGCCTCGTATGGAAGCTTAAAGTACTTAAATCAAAATTGATTATGTGGTACAAGGAAAACAAAAAAGAGGAACAGGCCCGCCTACAGTTGCTGGAGACGCAAATTACTTCCCTCATTTACAAATCTACTAGCTCGACCTTGACGGTGGAGGAGACGGCTAGTCTTCGATTGCATCTATCACATAGGGCGTCCATCCTTCGTGATGAAGAATTCTGCTGGAGACTACGCAGTCGTGCAACCTGGCTTAAGTGTGGCGATTCTAACAGCAGCTTCTTTCACAGAGTAGCGAGTTTTAATAGGAACAAAAAGACCATCTGGTCTATTACAAGTGCGGATGATGGTATAATTCGTGGGCAAAGAGATCTTTTGGTGGAGGTGGCCTCTCATTTTACTCGACTGTACAAGGCTACAAACATCCAAAATCTTTCGGAGAAGGCCTCCACGACTAGCCTGTTCCCTCGTATGGTTTCTGCCGAGGATGCCACAAAGCTCTATAAGCCTGTCACACTTGCTGAACTTAAAGATATCCTGCTACATTTTAAAAAAGAGCGTAGTCCTGGACCGAATGGATGGACCACATAATTTTTCATCTACTATTTTGATCTCGTTGGTGTGGATCTTCTCCAGATGGTAGAGGACTCCCGCCTCAAGGGAAAGATTGATGGTGGGATAAATTCCACTTTTTTGGTTCTAATTCCGAAAGAGAACAACCCGCTCTCCTTTAATGACTTTAGACTGATTGCCCTGTGTAACCTTATCTATAAGGTTATTGCTAAAGTTATCTCAAATCGGATCAAACCCTTTCTAGGGAAGAGTCTTTCGGAGCGTCAACTTGGCTTCTTGAAGGGCAGAAGGATACAGGATGCCATTGGAGCTGCCCACGAGTGCATACACAGCATAAAGCAGAAAAACCAAAAAGCACTGGTCCTGAAGCTTGATCTTAAGAAAGCTTTTGACAGTATCGATTGGGAGTTCTTGAGACTTATTCTACATGTTGTTGGCTTCGGGGACATGCTCACTAACTGGATCCTGGCGTGTTTTACCAGTGCTAACTTTGCTGTTTTGATCAATGGTGAGGCTTCTAGCTTTTTCAAAAGTGAGAGGGGGCTCCGACAGGGATGCCCACTCTCTCCCTACCTCTTCATCTTGATTATGGAGGGCCTTAGTCTCCTCCTTACCAAAAGTTTCACTGCTCACCATTTTTCCGGCATTAAGGTTTCAAAGTTTATCAAGATCTTTCTCCTCATGTTTGTAGATGATGTCCTCATCATGACGAAAGAAGATCTTGCAGAATGGTCTGTTATCTAGGATATTCTACTTCACTTCTGCTCGATCTCTGGATTGTCCATAAATTACACAAAGTCCTCCGCTCACTTCTGGGGACTCTTGGCTCCTGATCTCATCCATTTCAAGAACCATTTTCCCTTCAACTTCATTGACTTGAAGGAGGGTTTCAGATATCTTGGGTACCAGCTGCAGATGGGAGTTACCCTCCCCGGTGATTGGCGCTGGCTTGTTGCAACTTTTGAGCGGAAAATTGACTTTTGGTGTAATAAGCGGCTGTCCCTGGGTGGCAGATTCATCTTGATAAAAGCGGTGCTGGAAAGTCTTGTTGTGTTCTGGATGACCCTGGAGCGGATCCCAAGCAAGATCACCACTATTCTATGAAGACTCGCCTTCAACTTTTTGTGGAATGGACAGGCTTGTAAACACCGATTTCACCTTTGCAGTTGGGAGACTCTTTGCAAACCACGAAGAGCAGGGGGTTGGGGTCTAAAAAACCTCTCCACCTTCAACACTGCTCTTTTGTCCAGCTCTTTTTGGAGAGCGGTTACTTAGGAGAGTATCTGGCATAGAATCATAGCTGACAAATATCTGGGCTCTCAACCACTCAGCTGCTGGATTAGAAAGACTTCCTTTCAGCTCAAGAGGGCATCTCCTTTCTGGAAAGGCCTGGTCGCCTCCTCCCCTGTGATACTTCACTGGCTTCGTTGGAAGCCTGGCTCTGGCAAGGAGATTAATATTGGCAAGGATATGATCCTTGGGCTAGAAGAGAGCTCTCTCCTCTCTCCTTCATTGTGCTCCCACCTCCACTCTCTTAACATATTGACTCTTGCACATGCCAGACTGTCTGGTGCTCACGCTCTGCCTGATCACTGGATGGGATGCCGCGACCTGGCTCTTGGTGGATTGTGGGCGGTTGAGTGGACTCGCTTTACTGCTGCTATCAGAAGCGTCGACATATCCCTTACAGACGAACCAGACTCGCTGCTGTGGGTTGGAGGGGATGCCACGGGCACCCTCACGGTTAAAAATTTGTATGCGGCCCTTCTAAATCAGAGTTTCCTTGGCCGCGTCGATTCCTCTTGGTTCATCCAGCTCTGGCATTGGACTATTCCGCTCAAACTAAAGATTTTTCTCTGGCTCGCGGGGAAAGGTAAGATTCTCACTTGGGAAATGCTCCGCCGGCGAGGATGGGAGGGGTCGGGTATCTGCCTACTTTGTCGTCGATCAATTGAAGACGTCCAGCACCTATTGATACATTGCGATTTTGCGAGGGGGGTCTGGTCTCGCCTCCTCGCGCTTTACTCTCTCCCATACACCTGGAGCAGGGACACCATCTCTGACTGTTTTCTTTTGTGCCATACTCAAAAATCCCCTCCAGTTTGCTTGGCCGCTCACGTCTGCTGGCATTTATGGCTTGAGCGGAACAGAGTGACCTTTGAGGATTGGCCACCAAACCTGCTGAATGTTGTGCACAGAGTTCTCTCTTCTTTTCACTGGAAACAAGCTTCAGTCCATCCCCACATCCATAAAGTTGTCAATTACAATCTACCAGAGCGATACACTCTCGCTTGTTTTGATGGTGCAGTGCAGACCGGTTGCTGTGGGGCGGGTGGCTTCTTCAAATCTCACCAATCAAGGGTCACAAAATGGTTTTTTAGTTGCGGTGTGGGCACGAACACAAAGGCTGAGCTCTTGGGGCTTTGGACCACCCTCTTTTTAGCATCTTCGTGGTCTATTAAACACCTACTCGTTCTGGGAGACTCGTGAGTTGTTATTGATTGGATCAACCAAAAATCCAATCTCCACTCAGTCCACATTGAATGCTGGAAACTTAAAATGCTGGAGTTGTCCAAACTTTTTTCCGACATCAATTTCCATCATTTTCCCCGAGCCCACAACGGCGAAGCGGATGCTCTCTCTAAGAGAGCACTAAAAGACGTGGCAGGGAGACTCTCCATTTTTCACTGTGAAAATGGATTAGTAAGTTCTACGACACATCTTAGCATATTTTGATCGGGGCTTGCAGGCCATTTTGCATGGAAAGTTATTTTGGGTCCGCCTATTGTATGTACTGTTGTCCACATTCTCACTTAGTGACTGCTGTGATTTTTTGTACTGATACACCAACCAGGGACCTTGGTTCTTAGTTAGCTGGTGTCACCATGTAAATGAATTTATACTCTATATAAATTCGAGAAAATTTTTTCCTAGAAAAAAAAAAAGTGTTGAGCAATAACTAGTTATTAAAAGGTGGGCACTTTCATATGCACTTTTACTGAGGCATGTACCTTACATTATATGTAGATTGTAGGTTTGAGCATAGGAGAGTCTAGATCAAAAGTTAACATTTGATTTTGTGGTTTACATGTATTCTTAGCATGACTTAATGTTTATGATAGTTTTTGCTAATCAATATTTCAATTTATAAGAGTGCACCAACCGCTTTTTTAAGGAATGTAACCTTAGCAAGGGATTTAGCACATCCCAACCACTTTTTGAGGAATGCAATCCTCTTAGGTTCACACATCGAAGGGTCTACCCACAAAGTCAACATTTGATTTTGTAGAAGATATGTATTACCTAGCATGACTCAATGTCTATGATATTTTTGTTAATAAATGTTTCCCCTTATAAGAGTGCATCAACCACTTTTTTATGGAATGTAACATTCCCAAGGGATTTAACATACCCTAACCACTTTTTTAAGGAATGAAACCCTAATGAGAGATTTAGCATATCCCAATCACTTTTTTAAGAAATATAACGTTGTCAAGGGCTTTAGCATACCCCACTTTCACTAAACCAATCATCCTCTCATGACTTGGAGATAAAGATAAGAGTTAAGTCTTCAAATACCCGATTTTAATAAGTTGAAAATTCACAAATACTTTCTAATGTTATTAGTTGAGAATATTTTATTTGATATAAAATGAAATATTGAACATTTTCTAGTATTATTGGCTCATACAAAAATAATGATCTAGAGTGGATTGAGAGCGAACTAAAAGAGCACAAGACAAGATATAATACTGAAAACATGGTATTATAATGAAAACTAATTTCTATTAACGAACCAATGGTGAAAACCATTATCACATATATAGAAATACATGATGGCTAGAATGATGGTAGTTTATTTTCTAGAAGAGATGTGATGGTTACACTATTTTGGAAAAAAAAACCACAGTGTCAAGAGGATGAAGCTTCAAATAACAAACCCTAAGAGGAAAGAACTATCTTATGAAAGAACCCTAATCTAGCATGAAGTTAACATTGATAGAGAACGTTGAACTTCCTAAATCTAAGTTATCTAGGAAAAGGGGNGTGGCTTTTGGGATCATAATTTTTCACTTGGTTTTTAGTTTTCGGTCAATATTATTTCTCTTTGGAAATAAACTCAATAGAGTGAGTCGGGTTCCTAGACATTAGGTGCAAAACCCTCAAAAAATGTATCAGAAGGCCCTAGAAAGTACACTACAAGTTCAAGACCTGAAAATTGTCAATATTAGGACCATTTATAAATGGCCTTGGATGGGCACCTAAATCAGTACTTTCCCCTTGAGTAGCAATAGTCACCATTGTGTCAAGTTCATATATACTAAAAGAGGGAACTTGTGTTGGATTTGTCCCTTGGTGAACCACTTGGTATATTAGACAATATGATCTATTGAAAACCCATTGTGACAAAAGAGTTGGATCTAAAAAATATTTACAATGGTCTGCTACTATTATAGACTTCCATCATTTAAGATCCATACCCTCATGGAATTTTTTTTTAATCTCCTCTAAGTCTAAGAGTCCTCAAATCAAAGTTAGAGGGGAGACTCAACTCATTCATTATAATGGGAGTGGAGATAGGATGCATTAGAGGAGAATATGTTTGCATCACATTGAAGAAATGGCATGGAATAGATCGAGCACTGCTTGAGTTTCTACATCAAAATTCACAACACCTTCTCAATAAGAAGTTGGTGGAAAATTTTCATGATGAAAGTCTTGGGTTTATTCCCAAGACTTGCATTTCATTGAATAATTCCATTTCTTTGTAGGGGTGGTAATTATTGGAATAAACAACAATGATGGCATTCTATGACACAATTTTTTGTTCACGAATTATTTCAAACACAAGAACAAAATGTTGTGTCATTGAATCCCATCACTGTTGGTTATTCTCATAATTTCCACCCCTATGAAGAATTGGAATTCTTCAATGTAATCCAAGTCCATAGAATAATCCACCATAGTCACAATGTTTAGTTTTCAATTATTTGTGATCATTTGTTTCCTATATAGAATGCACACCAACTGTCTGTAAGAATTCATGAACAATAACTTTGGTAACTAGGTGCACCTATATCCCAAGTAGATGTGTCACATTTGTAATGCAACTATTATGACACTCTACCTTGTAATAGTGATGCTCTCTTCTTCACCCCACCTTGTAGTAGTGATGCTCTCTTCTCCACCCCACCCTATAGTAGCGATGCTCTCTTCTTTGGGATCCCTACCCTCTAGACTATGTGAAATAACAACTAAAGCATATCCTCACTATGAGGAGGCTTTGACTACTACTCTAAGGAATGGGAGTTTTGAAAAAAAATGGTCTAAATTAGTGCTTGTAGATTAAGTTAGATTTCAATTTTAGATATATAATTATGACTCTTTGTACTTAAAGAACTTGAACCTGTGACTCTATTTTTAAATGGTTTATCCTTATACAATAGAGTAATAGTAATGTTAATAAAACCAATGGCAATGTTGCTTGAAGCATGTTTCTATGAGGCTTGGAAAAAGTGAGTTTTGAACCTAGGTCTTTATGTTTAATAGGTTTTCCTATCTTATTTCCAAAAAAAAAATTCAATAAATTTTATTGGAACTATATCATTGAAGCTAGTTTCTATTTGTATATGTTTTGAGCATATATATGTTTTCATTCGAAGATAAATATAGGCTCAAAACATTTGCAAATAAAAACTAGCTTTGATGATATAGTATGTTTAATAATTAAGTTTTATAATTGTAAATACAAAATGAACAATTAATATATGCCATGTAATTAAATGATAAAAAAATTTACACCTCAAGAAATTTGATCTCTTTTGGTGCTTGATAGATCCAGATTTAAAATGGATTTATGCTAGATTTTTTGTTGTTGTTGTCACATACATACTTACATTATGTTATGATACATGACAACATCTCCTCCATACTATGCTATAAAGAACTTCACTATTCTTGGTGCAAACATGAACAATCTATAAGTATATGTTTTCATATGAATATATTTATTGTTAAAGCAAGTTACAATGAGATCAAGAACAACAAAATACCCTTCTAAATATAAACTAAAACTACTTATATTTTAAACAAATAACTAAATAGAAACAAATATTGTAAGTAGTTTTAAACTATGAAATATAGTTGTGAAATCAAAGATTCGTTATTAAATTATCCACTTGCACATATGTAATTTATATTGAGGAGGGTTGATAATTTAAGTGATGTTGTGATTGGAAAAGACTCTCTTGGGAATACGGAGCCTTGAATAAATTTCTTCTATAGAGTCCCATGCTGGTCTAATCCATAATTTATCTTCAAGAGAGTTGATGGTATGCATGAAGCTATTGCTGAAAGGAACTTCTTTAGAAATGAGGGGCTAATCCTATGAAAAGAATTTGTTGCATAGAGTCCCATGCTTGATATTGTTTGTAACCTTATAACCTACATGTTTGAGGTCTCCCTTGGAATGAGGGGTTAAGGCTTTGAATGACTTTGTGCCACAAGGTTCTATGCTTGATATTGTATGTAACCTTATTACCTATTGATTTTGAGGTCTTATTTAGAACTACAATTTCTTACATTGTCAAATTATACAAAATATAGTCTTGTAAGACAATTGGATTAGACTATAGATTATAATCCATGGAATGCTACTAATATCAACATCATACAAACTTACATTAATATAATGTAAGAGATATTTTAATATTACACTTATTACCATCGCAATAATAATGCTTTTACCAATACACCACTCTAAAATGTGTGACAATTACCTTATTTTTCTTTGGTTGTGAAAAAGGTGTCAAGAAGGATCAAGGAAAAATGATCTAGAGTTTAACTCAGTGAAGTGACATAAGCATTTCCTTCTAAACTAAAAACCCATTTTTCTCAAATAATCCACTAACTAGTAAGGGAGTATATTTTCACTTTTGCAAGATGCCTTAGATCCCCCCTCTTTCTCTTTGTGCACTATAACGTCTCTTATATTTTGGCCAGAGTTGGGGACTTGGGGACTTGTTTTCCCCAAACCCACTATTAGAATATATTCATATCTATCCAAGTTGGGTTAGAGTTAATGGAACTACACCGATGAGACATATGTTGGGAGGCCTCTTAGGGCCTTGTAATTGTCATCATACATTAGATATTAGCATAAATACATGTAATAAGGTATATTAAAGGATACAATCACCTAACTAAATATTCGTTAGAGCTGATCCAACACTCCAACCATCTCTTCTATGTATATATACTCATGAAGATGGAATAGAAAGGAGATTGGTTAACCTTCTCACAAAGGTTGGATCACATTGGCTTCAGTTGGAAGCCGAGTATCATATCCCTCGGTGGACTGGATAACTTACCTATTACTTAGCCAAGCCACTTACCTATTCCTATTACTTAGCACACTTACCCATTACTTGCCGCTGGGAGGTTACACCTTAGCACACTTACTGCATAGAGATAGATTTGTTCCCACCCACGCGGCTATGTCTGCTGGCTTGGTTCTTCTCACTCATTCCTCCGATCTCGCTTGAAACGTCTCAATTTCATACAAAATACTTTTTGAGTATGAGTATATGCGTGTGTTCTTGATGTGCTTCTCTAATGTAGTCTCTTCCTTGAATGTGTGTAACCAGAATATTACAACAGTGGCATTGTTTTCTCCTTCACTCGGCCGGGTGACAACAACAACGAATGGCGGTGGTATGAACTTGATGGAGAGATAAGAAGATCTACAAATTGTTGCTCACATTAATGATCGTGGATGCATCGTGAATGATGGAGGATTCTTGTTGGCTTCTTCTCAAGAATGACGGTGGAAGATCGTTGATTTTTGCTTGTGTAAGAATAAATATTTTCATTCAAGCGTCCACAAATAAAAGAAATAAAATTGCTTGTGGTGCTTTGATATCGAAGATGTTTTCAAGTGCAAAAATTATTGATCGACTTCGTCGACTTGAGTGCGGACTCCAGACATGTTGCTCGCAGACAAGTGAAATTGTTTGAAGAAGATTGTTGTTGTTGGTCGAAATCAAGAAGAACCTGCAAAGGGCACTGAACAAATATTTCTGAAACCTATTATTTTTCTCAAGTCGATGGATAGGAGAATCCTGCGAAAATAATTGTCGACATGGTCGACTAGAATCTCGATTATCGGTCGACTTGTTAGTAAGTGATTGGATGCTGGGAAAAATGTTAATGGTGAATTGGTTATTTTTTGGAAATGGTGATGGTTTTGTTTTTGTTGTTTTTGTTAGAAACAACATAACCAACTGGATGCAAGAAGTCGACATCGACTCGACCAATGTTCTGGGACAGTTGACATATTATACCAATCAATGGTGAAGAAATCAATTTATGGACATGCTATAAACTGGAATGACATGATGACTCTACTCGCCTACATCATTAAGAGAAATGAAGTATTGGCAGTTGCTTGAGCGACATCATTGAATGTGGATCAAGAGACAACCAACAAATGAAATAATCCATTGCCAACAATTACGAGCAATGTTGAGGATGTGATGGTCATGTTTTTTTCATGGAGATTTAAAGAGGAAATCACCCCATAAGGAGTCAATTGACATCAAATTAAGAATCTGGAGTAAAGTCCAATTTAGTATAAGTACACTTGTGATAAAAGGTTGTTTGTAGTGAAAGAGTCATGTTGTCATAACAAGTTTATCAAAGAAATATTTTCGGAGATGGAATTGTATGTAAAAAGGAGTTAAATGAAGGATGTATTTGAGTCGAGTATAGTCTGGTCGAGTTGGAGTCTTACTCGAAAGATAAAAATGAATGTGCATGATTAAACCAAATTATAAAAAATAAAAATGAATGTGCATGATTGAGCCAAATTATCTTAGTTTCATAACATATATGAAAAATCTTAGTCTAAATAGAAAGTAGGGGGTTAAACATGAGTCTTTAAAGGAAGGTGATTCCCTCCGCCATTGTAATGTAAGTTGGTCTTTAGGATGAGATCAGTTTCTCACGAACATCATTTGATACTCAGTCGACAACATGAAGTCAAGCCCTGCACAATTTTTTTTTTACTAACAGAGTTGAGTTGTAGAAGAATTGTCCTTCATGTAAATGAAATTTGCAGACTCTATACATTCCCAGATATTTGACAACATAGCCATGAATGAGAGCAACAACAGAGAAAAACATTGACGAGGAACATAGTAATGACTAAGCACTCGAATGAAAGATTGAGCATTGATGGAGGAAATTTTTGGAGCATTTGATCGAGAAGAACGCTTATTAAAATAATTCATAATGAGAAATGATCATGAGAATTTTGCAGCAGTTGATGATGAACATTAATCATGAAATTTTTGCAGCTGTTGAAAGAATTCAAGAAAGAGACATCTCTAGACATACACACACACTAGAGCTAAAAAGACAAGATGATGGCATACACACACACACTAGAGCTAAAAAGACAAGATGATGGCATAATAATAAATTGATTAAACCCTCTGATATAAAAAATGCAGAATAGTTCCTGAGTTATAACCTCACAAGCCAGAAAATAGAAAAATGATAGGTTCGTCGAAGCATGATGTTTACCCATAGGGTGTGTGCAGGGGAAAGATGAGCCTAGGACAAGCCACTCACCACTCTAAAGGCACCAATGAGAAAGGTGTAACAACGGGATCAAGGGGACCATTGTTGGGTGGGAGAAATGCATTGTGAGACTCACTGACTGCACAAGAATTCATTGGTTTGAAGACAAAGGCTAAAGAATAACAATTCATTAATTATCTACACACTTGCTCGAGATGAGCAAGGATTTGAGTGTGGGGGAGATGTTGGGAGGCCTCTTAGGGCCTTGTAATTTTCATCATACATTAGATATTAGCATAAGAATGTATAATAAATGTAATAAAGTATATTAAAGGATAAACTCACTTAACTGAAGATTCATTGGGACGGCTGCAACTACTCCAACCATCTCTCATATGTATATATAATCATGAAGATGGAATAGAAATCCGGTTGGTTAACCTTCCCACAAATACTTCTTGACTATGTGCGTGTGTTATCGGATAAATCGGTAAGTGTGGACACAAACTAATCTCCTAACTTCAACAAGAAATTAGAACAAAACATGGCATTATACTAAACTTTCCTTAGATTTCAGTTACCAAATAAGAAGAGGATCTAAAACATACCTTTTAAATGTAGTAGACCTGACCTTGCCAATGTGATCCCAACTCCGTCATAAATCTTATGGAGAAGTATCTGCAAAGAAACACAAGCCAACGAAGACAAGAATAACATAGTCTATTCAATATGAAACTATGTATGTGATCAAGGAATCATATAATATGGACAAGTAATGTTCATATAGGAAAGAAAAGTATTATGTATTAAAGAATGTAGAAGAAAGATACAACAAGATGCCTTGATGTTGTCAAGTTCCTTCCAACAGTTCCTTTCTTCCCACACACTTCTTCTCCACGGATTCTAGGACTGTAGATCTGATAGTCATTCACAATCTATCTTGACAAAACAAATCTCATAGCCATCATAGGCCCAAACTCCTCTCTAGACTAACTAAGCTAACTTTCCCCATGAGAACTCTCCTCCTTTTATAAGATAAAAATGATAGGGTGAGGAGGTTAGGATGATCCCATGAGATCAAGAAGGCGACTTAGTTCCAAATTGATTGGAGGCCACCTCACCTTCGAATCTTCTATTATAGAAGCATCGATAAGATTCTCTTTTTCCTGCGTACGTAAAATCGTCACACCCTTAACACTAAGCAAGGTGCAACGACGTCGCAGACCACTGTGGTGCGACATGCGATGATTTGGAATCGTCACACCCTTAACACTAGGCAAGGTGCGACGATCCTTCTTGATAGTTTTTTTTACAAAGGAAAATACAATTTTCATTTTTCTGGGAAAATGTGTCTTCATTCTTCTTCAGGGATTCGGGTCATTGATCCTTCTAAAGACAAAGGATAGATGTACATCATTAACTATCATAGGGGTGACAAAAATAATGTGTAACAACGTGTGTTCTTGATGTGCTTCTCTAATGTAGTCTCTTCCTTGGATGTGTGTAATATAGAAGATTAAAAAAACATGCCACTCTGAGGATTCCAAGGTTATATTCCAAAGGTAATGTCCCGAGGCACCATCCCTTTGGGAATCGAACTTGGGCTAGTGATGGAAAACTCCCACTAGTTAACCATTATACAACAACACAATCAACACCTTAAAGATCCTTTTATGGTCTATCCCTCACAACCTAAGGAAATACGTGTTGTAGTCAACAAAATAGAAATAATTTTAATTCTTATTCCATGACTAAAATGTGGTTTCGGTGCACCATAGTATCCCTTAGAAATATAGTTTCCCTATAGGTCATTACTGAGGTTATGTACCTTACATTCATGTGCTTTCTATATGTAGCATGCATTAGCTCCATCAATGAAATGAGGATATTGTTTTTCTCAGTTGCAATGTTAGGTCATACCTTGGAAATTGCCTCTTAGGAGTAAGATAATCTTCTAGTAAATTAACCCTCTTTCCAGCAAAAAATCTGATAAGAATATGGAAAAAAAAATAGCCATCCACAAAATTCTACCATGACCCAAGATCTATGCATGGCTGAAAAATTCCCCTAGGGGTTTTTCCCAATTCCAAAATGACATAGCTTATCAAACATCCAATCATATTTATAGATCGATGGAAAATTTAACTTTCTATATTGCCAAATTCTGAACAATAGAGGGAAGTTGTGGAGCCTCATTATCTTCTTGTTTCATAGGTCTTTGTTTCCAACCATGTTTATACCCTATAAAGAATGCACACCCTGGAATACTATACACCCCTCCACTCGGAGGGATTTGCATGGGGGATTTCCCCCCTGCGAGATCCAGGGGGCTCATCTCCCCGACTGGGGGGTCTGGGGTCAAGCTTGCACCCAGAGGAAAAATTTCCTTGTAAATTTATATTGTAATTTCATACTAAATCTGGACCGTTCATTATAAGGTCGCATATATGATGGTTGAAGTTATGTTAGGGTTTTTTTGTCCCTAGAAGGAAACCCTCTTTTAAGAGGGAAATGTATTGTGGGCATGCATCATTGTGATTATTGTATTCTAGGGGAGGAGAATGTGAGAGAAAGAAGAGGAAGTTACAACGAGTGTGATATAGGTTGCATCCCTTCATTTGTTGGATAATAAAAAGGAAGGACCTAAAAAATTCTCCAGTGAATGTAGCCTACATTGGGTGAACCACATATATCTGTGTCTCTATTGTATTGTGTATCTTATGTGTTTTATTTCCTCATTTGTTTTTATTTTATTGCTCAGTGATCTTGTTTTTCTAATATTTTTTCCCAATTCTGAATTGACATAGCTCATCAAACATCCAATCATATTTATAGATCGATGGAAAATTTAACTTTCTATATTGCCAAATTCTGAACAATAGAGGGATTTTTTCTACAAGATTAGATAAATCCTTGTCTCTTATTTGCAAACTAATTTATTTGATTATGGAGATTTACACAGCTAAATATAATTGAATTTAATTTTATGGAATTTAAATTTTGTTGGAGATACAAATTTCAAATTCCAAAAAGTTTACTTGAACTAAATTTATTTATGGTTATGTAATAAATTAATTTATAATTCCAAAATGATCATGCATCTATGAGATAGACTTCATTAATTTGCCAAAAATTAAAATTCCATCGACTAAACATACAAAATCATTAGTAATTGAGTGTAAATTTAAAAATGCATTTATCTAATAGACATAAACCCTACCAAAACACTTCTTATTCCTCCAAAAGACACCCCAAACCAGATAATCAAGAATCAAGCAATAGATGAAACATATATGAAAGATCTGAATATGTTGATAAATTATAATAGGTACTGTATTTATAGGGAGAAGATTTAATGTAGAGACGATGGAGAATTTTTTCTACAACCTCTACTTGAATCAATGCTCAACCATATTTGTTAGCATCATAGAGTGTCTTAACCTCTTTTCTTAGTGTTGAAGCCTCAACAACTCTCCTTAAAGTTTTACAAAAATAAAGGGGCCTCCATTTTAATTTTGGAAAAAACGTTTTTCATTTTCTTTTGTCTTATTATATTAGAAAAAGAAAATTTGATGGTTTCCTATTTTATTGATTATCCATGCTTCATCAATTCTTCCACTTATATTTCATGAAATGAATATTTTTTTTTTTGGTTTATCTTCTTCGTTCGAGTATTTTGGCTCCATAGTTGTCCAACAATACTTGCATGTTTATTTGGACTTATTCAAAGTCAATTTCATCCCTCGATCTGGGTAAATTATATTATCTTGATTATTCTACAATCTCGCCAAATTTCGGTCTTCAATGCATAAATGAATTAGTTAAGCACTTTGGCGGATTGAAATAATTCAATTATAAGTCAAATTTTAAAAAAATCAATCTGTACCTTAAAAAAATATGTGTTAAGGAGTAGAAGAGACCTATAAGTTTTGAATTTGCATAAAACTTTTTTTTTTAAGAATCTTGAACTTTTGCTTAAAATTATGCATTTTCTATAAACTTATTCTCTTTGAAAAAATAAAATCAATTCAATTAAACATTTCTTAGACCCATTAAAGAATGATTATTAGAGAATGGAAAAAACAGTTTTGAATTCATGAGCCTTCAACTTAAAAAAAAAAAAAAACCAATATTTTTTCGCATCTATATATTCTTTTAAAACACAATTAATTCAATCAAGATTTTCTCATATGAACTCATTCCACCACTTAAAAGAGTAAAGAAAAAATTAATTCAATCAAGATTTTCTCGTATGAACCCATTCCACCACTTTAAAGAGTATATGTCAAATATTATTGGTGAGCATACACATTTGAAATTTTACAAACGCATCAATTTTACGAGCCTTAAACTTTTCTTTAAAAAAACACCATTTTTTCATTTGAACTTTTAAATGAAATAAATTGATTAAAGATTACTTGTTATAGATTCAATATACATATTAAGAGAATATATATATATATATATATAAGATTATAAAACATTTGAGAATTCCATTACTAGCCTTAAACTTTTCTTTAAAAAAACACCATTTTTTCATTTGAACTTTTAAATGAAATAAATTGATTAAAGATTACCTATTTTAGATTCAATATACATATTAAGAGAATATATATATATATATATATATAAAAAAGATTATAAAACATTTGAGAATTCCATCACTTTGTGCAAGTTTTATTGGTTATGTTAATTATGATGTTAAACTTTGATTACAAGTTTGTAATAAAATCCTTTACTTAAATGACATTAATAATAAAATTGATAAGACTTCATTTGGGCATAGTAGATTTTAAAAAAGGGAATTTTGAAAAATGTTAAACTCTTAACTACCAAATAACCTCAAAATTCATTTAGGAAACCCCAAATTTTACTTTTTGAAACCCCAAATTTTACTTTTTGAAACACCAAATTTCACATGTTTCATTGGGTCTTTTATAATTTTTGTTTTTGTGTTTTTAATTCAAGGCCCCTAGTCAATAAAGGTGTCATGTTGTCATGCAAAAACACAAAACTGTTACAAATCATTGTTACACATTATTTTGGTCACCTTGATGATGATTCTACAAACATATGTTCAGGCTCTCAAAAGAATCTTTTACATGAAGAATAGGCAGGGTGCGATGGCATTTGAAAGCTAAAAGAAGAAAGAAGTTCACGAAGTTTCTAGAAGGAGAATCTTCTAGAATGCGAGGTGGTTTTCATATGGTTTTGATCCTATTGGCTTCTCTGATTTGGTGGGATCATCCTCATCCTTTTAACTACTTCACCTTCTCCTATATAATGATGGGTTTCTCATGGAAAAGGTTAAGAGAGATTGATCAAAGAATTGCTGAAAGAATAGGTTGAAGACTATGTGAAGGATCATGTTTCAACTGATGCTTGAGGTCTCCATTTGTCCATCAAGATTTTGTGGACCATATTCATACAAATTCAGAGAAAGTGTATGTGTGTGTTGGAACAAAGGACCACTGAAAGGGAACTTGCAACATCAAGGCAATTTGTTTGTATCTTCCACTTTTACTTAATATAATACGGTGACATGTTTCTTTCCTATAAAATCATTAGCATTTTATTACATGACTCCTTGATCACATGTTTAGGTTTTCATTGAATCTATTATTGTTTTTTTTCACTTTGGTTGCTTTGTGTCATTGCATATCTGATCTCACAAGAGCACCAGAGCAAAGCAGGAACAAAAAAGATATAAAGAAGCGATATCTAAAGGTATGTCATCTATTCCTTCTTTGGTAATAAATTCAATGATTGTAACTTAGGGAACGTGTCATGTCCTGCCTTGTTTTGTTCTAGATCCAAGTGGATCTAGGGAGATTAGGTTATGCCCACATTCATTGATTTATCCAATAACAAAATTGGTGAATCCACTGGGGATAAGACTTGTTTGTGGTTTTTGTTGGCAATTTTATTTTAGCCTACCTTTCTTCACTTTATTTTAGTCTCTGAGTCTATGGGGCATCCATTCAGACCCTCTAGATTTGAAAGTTCACTTAAACCCTTTGACCTCTTTCCAATTTTTTTTGTTTATAGACACTTCCACACTGTACCCATTCATAGCCTGTGGAAACTTTTGATTTTTGCACCCTAACTATTTGTCCTGGTGCGTACTTTCTGCGACCTACCCACAACTAGCCTGCAAAAACCTTTGATTTCCGCATTGTAATCTATTGCTAGGTTATGACGACGTCTGTAATTTTTTTTGGTTTGGGTCCTGTCATCTTTTGATGCACAATTTTTCTTTAGCCAGCTAGGAAGAACTTTTAATGCTAGTATGTGACTGATTTTTGAGTTTGAAACTTGTTGTCGATTGGTTTTCGGAGATCAAACACCTTTCTTAGTCATTTTTTCAGTTTTGCCTCTTGATTATTATCAACAAGGATATAATCTATGATTTCAAATCTGAGTGTTTGATTGATTAAAAGCCTTTTGATTGGATTTAAAGTTTTGGATTGATTACATTTTCCGGATTGCTTGATGATTGGAAAGTCATTTTTCATTTACATTTGATGAAACAATTTCTTGTCATTTTTGCTTTTATCTTCATTGAAAGTTTGATTTGGGTTCTTGTTGAGAGTATCAATTTTCTTTGATTACTTGTCCTTTCTTCATTATATCCCTATTTTGGTTTTGGAAAGGAAGACTTAACATCACTTATTCTTTTAAAGTAATCATACATAAGAAAGTTTTTTGCATTCAAAAGAAGAGAAAATTGAGAAATATCATTGTTTATGGTTGTCTGCAATTGTGTTCATTCAAGAAAAAGAAAGTACATTTCGTAGCTTACATCATTCTAGAAAAATTCCTTCTCCCTGTTGTAGATAGAGTTCATTGAATGAAAGATTGCATCATTCATTTCTGTTTTCATATTATTGGGTCAAGGTCTTACACAACATTGGTTTCATTCCCATCTCCCTCTTGTGTAAACAACAACCTCTAAAAAACATTGTGAAATCTAAAATTCAATTAATAACTTTTATTTTCTAGGGATCCTTTAGACCAACATTAGCTAGGCTAGAGCTTTGGAATAGGTTGTGAGACACACTCTCCAAAGCATAAAACACACAATAGCATCTTGTGATAGGGAGCATTCAAATCCATTTGCAACATTTTGTCCTGGGAAACCCTTCTCACACAAGGGTCAAACCTGAGGTCACATTGAGACTGGCAGAGTTACTCACCCTACTTTTTTGGTCTTGGTGTAGAGATTGCATGTATTATGAGGGTCGCTTGAATGGTATACCCACAATGATGAGTGGAAGCCTCTCAAGTTGATTTCGGGCTAGATACCCTAACTTTGCGCATGGATTAGACTGTCGACTGCTTCCCCAAGCATCACTATTGTTCTTGGTAGCCTTAGTTTCCTATGTTATTAGGGTCTTACATGAGGTGACCATGGAGGGGAAAGTCTTCACGGTACCTAGAATCAACGTTGGCCAAACTCACTCAGGCTCCTTGGAGAGTATACCTACGATTATGTGTGGGATCTTGCACCAGGGTGTAAGTCCTTTAAGCAGGCCGTCAACGTAACTTTTCCACCCGCTCTATCCTAGCCCCTTCTTTTCTTGACTTCACGACGTTGGATTTCATCACCAACTAGTGACTTCAAAATAAGAAGGTTATGTTTTCTTGGTTTGATTCCTAGATTTTATTAGAGAGTGTTGTTTGTTTCTATAGTTGGCCATAGATTTTTTCCGTAAAATATTTGGCTCAACCAACATTGACCCTCCATGTCATTCACGTAGGATGCAAGGAATACCCTCGAAAGATACAGAAGGTTCTCAACCCTTTCCTACTAATCCACTGGAGGGATCTCCTCAATAGAGCGAGGTCCAGGACAAAATACCTTCACAAGCAAAAATAATTGACTCTTTAAGTAGTTTCCAAATTGTTTTTGATTCTATAGACACTTTCTGAATACCTCCTAGATACGAGAGACATATTCTCCGATTGAATTCATTAGGAGAACTTGTTGTTGACACTTATGGAATACCAACCGAACCTCTTACCAGCCTAGAAAACGAGGATCCCTTTGGACCACCGATATATTTTGAACCCCGTCTACAGTGCGGGACCTTTATGGCTTGAGGGCAGGTGTTGATATACCTATCGTCTCTGAATTTCCCGAAATGTCTGCTAACTACACGATACCTATATATAACTTTGCTATTACAACTTTCTATCTCTTAATTAGTTCAGATGCACAGTCTGTTGGTCCTAGCTCAACCATTCCTCTTTAGATGGCCCATTCCACAATGGTCCCACGCGTTATGACTATTCCCACTGGGAATACAATGGATACCCAAGCTCCCATTGGTACACCACTTTCGTCTAGACCTATCCCATCTCTTCCTCATGGGCACAATTCTTTAAATACTTCTATCCTTATTCCTACCCAAGTTCTATCTGAATATTTTGGATTTTTTACTCCTCCTGGGTACAATGCTACTTTCGGTTTCATTCCAACGCCTTGCCAAGTCCCCTCTGGAGAGTCTTATCCACCTTTTATGGGAGGATTTGGCCCAAGTGGCTCCAATCTAATTGGAGGCTCTACTCTATCATTCACTTCTAGTTGTCATATTCCTGTTGGAGGGGAATATAACACTGGGGGAAAACTCAATTTGGAGGTCACATCCAAATTGGAACACCACCCTCGATTGGAGGACAACCCCCGCTTGGAGGTTATACCCCACCCTATGGACAGAACATACAAGGATCACTAGCCCAGTATTGGAACCTTCTCATCCAAGGAAATCCACAATCATCTAGGGGGAAACAACCTCAAGTTAGCTCTTTCATACCCCCTAGTTTGGGCCAATCATATCTCGGTTCTTCCAATCCCATTTGGGGTTCGATCATTCATTCTAGTATCTATTTCCAAGGGAACATCCCTAATCAGTACAACGCTATGGGTTACATGCCTCCACACTCACGTCTGAATCTGTTAGGACCTTTGCCTCATATACAAACTGCTTACGGTCCTACTGGTATACCGACGAGACTCCCTCCTCAAAGTCACCAGTACCCTCACGTGAATAGACAATTACCTTTTTTAGCCACTTTGGTTCTACCCGACTTGTCTAGAATCTTGAATGACCCTATCTTACATTCTCTCCATTTTCCCATTATACCGACCAAGTTACCATCCAACATTCCTAAATTTGACAGTAAACCGAGAGAAGATCCAAACAACCATGTCATGACTTTTCACCTTTGTTGTTCGTCCAAATCTTTGATGGACGACTCCATCTGGTTACGACTCTTCCAAAGAACTCTTATGGGTTCAGCTGCTAAGTGGTATATAGAATTACCACGAGGCTTATTCATCGACTTTAATACCCTGAACATGGCTTTCCTCACACATTACCAATTGCCAATCCACTATGAAACATGAACCGATATTTTAAGTTCCTTCAAGAAAAATTCGGCCACTCATATTTCCGATCACATCCATGAGTGGAGATGAAGACGATGTTTGATCAAACTTGACCTTCCCGATCAGTTATTGGTCGAATGGTTCACAAAATCATTCGTGAATAAAATCTCTCATGACATTTATATGGGTGGAGTTGTCACTGAAGAGCAGGTGATCAATCGCGCTCAGTACCTAGGTCTCGTTTATTCACAAACAGACACTCTTTACGACTTACTCCTTGATTCTCCTCATCCTTCTACCATCTCTACCTCAACTACCCATTTTGCTTCTCATGTGGCTGATGGTTTGATTGGCACCTTCCAGGATCAGCCTCAATCTACGCAAGCCTCCCACACCAATCCCAAATATATTGCTTCTAATGTTCAAAATTCTCCAACTCCTACTCCTTCCACCGACAAAAATTTGAGGTTAACTCCATTCAATCTACCCCTGCTAGAAAAACTAAATCTAAAAAAGGAAAGGGTAAGAATAAGGAGGATAAAAATAATTTACAATCTGAGAAAGCCAAAATGAAACCTGTTGATGATAAGGATAAGTGCAAACCCTGATACCCTTGCCTTATCTGTGGTGATGATCACTACACAAAATATTTTTCAAGACGTGGTGAGGTCACTACGTTCCTTCAAGGGACCGCGAAGCCTCCCACACCTATCATTTTGTCCCAACATTTCCCTTCTCAATAGCAGGCCCAATTGGTCATTCATGACCAATCCTCTCCTTCCAACACTTCCTATGTCCTTATGTGTACTGGTGATTCAAAAAAGAATGGCATTACACTTACTACTCGGGCCAAAGATTACTCTTCCTCAAAGGATAAATTTGACGATAAACCACCTTTGTTGGTTCAACCACCTCCCAACGGTCCTCTTCATCTCGAACAACCGAGCCCTGATACAATTCTTCGCCCCCCTCCAAAGGGCATTGTTCGAAAGTCTGCCTTTAATCCTCATGCACATGCTGCTCAGAACTACAGTATTGTAGAATATCTTGTGCAAGCACCCTCCACGATGTTAGCTCTCAAAGTCCTTCAAAGTTGTCCTGCTCAATGGAAGGGACTATTAAATGCTATTGGTGGAATTGATCCTACATATACAAATTTGATAATTTTTTACCTGGAAGATCACATCCCAAGGCTACCCCCTCAGCTAGAATTTCAGATACAAGTTGTTGTCGTAGACAAGAACATCTGTAGAACCGTTATTGACGAGGGTGCCTCGACATGCGTAATGTTTGTTTCCTGTTGGAAATCCATTGGCTCTCCTCCCTTCACTGAATCACACAACACACTTAAGGCCTTCAATGACTCTGGTTTTAAACCCTACAGTGTACTTCCCTTGTTGTCTATTACGTTGGAAGGCAAATCGGTCAATGTCAAAGTTGAGGTCTTTGATGCACCTCTCAATTATAACCTCTTACTTTGTTGTAGCTAGATTGATTCTATGCACACAATTGTGTCTACCCTTTTCTGTGTAGTACGTTTTCCACACCAAGGAAAATTCATTACTATAGACCAGCTGGCCTTTTTTAATGTTGATTCCTATACTAGAAATGTACCCTTTATTTCGAAGACACCTCCTGGGTATGATAATGTCGATGTGGGTCTACTAAAAGATTCCACTTTGATGGGTACTTTCCCAATCCTACCACCCGATATTCCACCTCTTTTTGTCGCCTCAATCAACATGATTTCCACCTCTATTCATGAAGCCCCCACGTCTCATGACTCGTGGATAGTACCTTACCCGAGTGATTATCTTCACTATGGCGAGTAACTGCCTTTAAGTTCGGTTGATTTGGATTATCAAGCCATTCAATCGACAACTCATTCTACCCCCTCTCTTAGTGATTCATCTCCCAATCCATTTCACGTCATTTTTCCTACCGACAAGATGATTATGTCTTTTATTTCTATGGAAGACACCCCCTGGGATGATGGAAATCATCGTTCCATTCTCTTCCTGGAACAACACACTTTAGAGAGTTACTAACGGATTTCGACTCCGTCAATCATTGTTGTCATTTCCTCTATTCCCAAGTCAACACACGATGTGCTTTATGAAGGGAACCTAAGTAATATTTCACCCACTTTTCCTCTTGACATATATATTAAACCTGGAGTTGTTGAAAATGTTCATATCGGAGCCGCTTGTTCCGATAACGATGTCGTCACTTATAAATCTATTTTTAAAGAATTCTATGACATTTTCGCTTGGAGTTACGAAGAGATGTTGGGTATTGACCCTGATTTCGTTGTACATGAAATTAAGACCTACCTAAATACTAAACTTGTTCGGTAGAGACTTTGCCTAGTCCACCCCCGTAAAGTCACCTCTATCAAACTCAAAGTTGAAAAACTTCTCAAGGCTGGATTTATCTATCCTGTTGCTTTAACTGATTGGGTATCCAATCTAGTTTCAGTTAATAAAAAACAAGGCACGATCTTTGTATGCATCGATTATAGGGATATTAATAAAGTTTGTCCCAAGGACAACTTTCCAATTCCCTTTGTTGACTAGATCGTCGACGATTGTGCCGAAAGAAAAATCTTCTCTTTAATGGATGGTTTTTCCGGTTATAATCAGATTAACACTTTACCCACGGATCAACACAAAACTTCTTTCATTTTTCCTTTGGGTACTTTATCCTATCGGAAACTACCTTTCGGTTTGAGGAACGTTGGTGAAACTTTTCAATGTTCCATGTATTATGATTTTCATGATATCAAGCACATCGTACAACTGTATCTCGATGATCTACTAACTCATTCCATGCGTCACCAAGACCACCCGACCCATCTCTGCGCCATTTTCCTTCACTGTCGTTACTACCATATACGTTTAAACCCACACAATTGTGTTTTTTTGTGGAGTTCGACCGAATTCTAGGTTTTATTGTGTCACTTCATGGAACTAGGGTGGATCCTTTGAAGGTGAGGCCATCCTTAATTTACCTCCTCCTTCTACTTTACGCCAGCTCCAAAGTTTGCAAGGGAAGGCAAACTTTTTGCATCAATTCATTCTGAACTACGCTAAGTTAATGCTAGGATTTACTCAACTGTTGAAGAAGGTTTACGAATTCATATGGGACGGGACTGCCAACAAAGCCTTCGAAGCTTTGAAACTTTCCCTAACACGAACATGACTGCTTTTCCCACTAGATTACAGTCGAGAATATTTCCTCTACCTCGCTGCTTCAGACTCTACCATTGCCATGGTTTTATTCCAAGAGGATGATTTGCACAACGAACATGTAATTTATTATTTGAGTCGGATTCTCCTGACTACCGAGGCCAAATACCTACATGTGGAAAAACTGGCCTTGGCAGTTGTTCAAGTTGTCCAACATTTTCGTCACTATATCCTATTATGCAAGACCACTTCCATTTCTGATTGCAACCCTATGCAGCATATCCTTACACGCCAATTTCTAGGGGGAAAATACTCCAAATGGATAGTGATTATCCAGGAGTTCAACTTAGATTTTGAATGTGCTAAGTGTCAGAAATATTTGGCATTTGCCGAATTGATATGTGAACTTCCCTCCACTGAGACAAAAAATGTGGCAGAGGATTCCTTACCTGATGAATCCCTTTTTCTGATAAGTTCTGATGACACTTGGTATGGAGATATAATAATTTATCTCCAGAATCAAACTTTTCAGCCCGACCTCTCTAGTACAGACCGTCGTCGCATACGATATCAATCCCTTCAATACATCATTCTCGGTGACACTCTTTATCATCGTGGTGTTGACTCTATTTTTATACGTTGTCTCACCTTCGATGAGGCTGAGAAAGCTTTGAGTGACTGCCATTCTGGAGCATGTGGTGGTCATATGCTAGGTATGCCACTACCCAAAAGATCTTACGAGCAAGGTACTTTTGGCCTTCTTTGTTTAAAGGCTGTATAACTGCAATCAAGAAGTTTCATGCTTGTCAAACGTACAATAACAAGATAAGATCTCATCCCTCTCATTTACACCCTATAGTTTCCATTGGAACTTTCGCAAAATGGGGCATTGATTTCATGACATGTAACCCTCACTTGGACGATGGGCATGGATACATCATCGTAGCTGTGGATTATTTCATGAAATGGTTCGAGGCGATGCTTACATTTGATAATACCAGAAAAACTGTAGCCCTTTTCATATTCAATAATATTATCACATGATTCGAAATCCCGCAAGCTATTGTCACTGATCATGATAGCCATTTTGAAATTTCATGATGTTCAAGCTTACCGAAAAGTTGGGTCTTCGGCATGAGAAATCAACCCCCTACTATCCATAGGCCAATGACCAAGTTGAAGAGATAAACAAGGTTCTTATCACTATGCTTCGACAGATAATAGGAATTCACAAGAAAAGTTGCCACACGATGTTGTTTTTAGCATTATGGGCCTATCAGACATCCATGAAGTCTGCCACGGGATTTACGCCTTTTCAATTGGTGTATGGTATCGAAGCTATTCGGTCGATTGAATGTGAGATACCATCGTTGAAGCTAGTAGTTGAACTTCTCCCAAACACCTCTACAGAGGAAGAACGTTTATTGTATCTGCTGCAATTAGAGGAAACCGATCGTGATGCCACCCTGGTTATTGAAACCCAGAAGAAACGTGTAAAATCCCAATATGAAAAGCATGCTAAGCCATCTTTTTTCTCCGAAGGTGATCTAGTTCTCCTCTATGAACAAGATCGTGATATGATGGTTGAAAAATTAGCATGTCAAGCTGCATGTTTTCTCCGAAGGTGATCTAGTTCTCCTCTATGTCAAGATACGATGGTTGAAAAATTAGTATTAATTATGGTTGTGGCTCGAGAAAATATGTTGGAGGAGTTGGAAAAGTTTGTGGTGGAAAGATATCAGACATAGTGTCAATAGTTATTTCTGGAAGAGTTGCAGAAAATGGTTACACAAAAGTTTCACCATGTGAACCACCATTGCAACACATAGAAAAATATGTAGGAGTTGTAGCATGCAGATGAATGGATGTTGGATAGGCAATTTTGAATACAATTTTTGAGAAAAAACTAAGTATAAAGAAAGGGTGCCGAAGGAAAAAAAGGGCGCAAAAGGAGGAAATCATGCAGAAGGAAGGAAACATGTAGAAGGGCACAAAATGATGAACAATGTGAAGGAAAAAGAAAATGAACATACAGAAGGATAAATAAAGTGAGTGAGATAAGGAAGTGCAAAAGGACGACAGTGCGACTTTCAAGAAATAAAAGAACAACAATTTTTTTTTCTAAAGAACGAGAAGTAAGAGAAGGAAAACAACCAATTAACTGAAGTTGGCCATGCCATGCATTGTAATGGGTTATTTCAAGATAGATAATAATAGGCTTTTAAGCCCTAGATTTTGGGGATAAATATGTAACAGGATTGGGAAATTAGTGTGCGTAGAGGGGAATCAATTTTATGAAAATATCATGAATGTAATAAACAGTTAGTAAGAAAGAAGATGAATAAAGAAGGAGTTTAGAAAGGATATTGCATCTTATGTTTTTACTTTTTTGTATGTGTTTATGAATAATGATATACTTCATAGAATGAATTTAGTCTATGGATTGATTATGCTGCAATGTGCATGTATGTATATGATAATATAGGTAATAATCAAGAACATACTTAAGCTAGATGATAAGGAACAATTATCCTCACCTTTGCCTCCCTTTCCTTTACTACTACAAAAACCTGGTTCTTGTAGTTCCAATAGATACCTCGGGTGAGACTTGATATGCACAAGCATGTGATTCTAAAAGGGTCAGTGTCTTGAGGGTTTTTTGGTCATATTTTAACCAAACATTTGGTCTTACAACCTGTGCGCAGACCAATTTTATCCCAACAAATGGTTATGTTGTTGGGACTAGGAAATTGCGACTAAGGGAATGTTTTGGAGGCTGATTAAGAAGGAAATCACAGACTGGTTAGAACGAAAAGAATAGGGATTCATGTGACAAGAGAATAGGAAACCTCGAATGAGTGACAAGAAATGTATGCAAAAGTATGTGTTCACAGACTTGCATGAAATTTTCTTTGGTGAATTCCCATAATTTATGACGGAGTAGATAGAAATATTGGTTGAGAAGATAGGAAGGTTTAGTGTTGTAATGCCAAAGAACTGGACTCCTGAATTGATAAAACAACTGAATTCGGTAAGTAACCCAACTACTTGAGCAATTCATTTTTGGTTAGATAGTGTATTAGGGGGATATATTACAAAATTTGCAGTAGATTGCATTCAATCATATAGTGTTGAAGAAATAATTTTTTTAAGAGGACCACATGGTAGGTTCTTGAAATAATTAAATACGTGGATAAAGATGTTGTTGTGTGAAAACCACATTATGATAATGATGTTTGATGGCTAAAGGGGATTTGTGCACATAGGGGGAGATACAGGATGACAGGGGAATCATCTAAGACTGAGGATGCAAGAAGGCATCATATTGGAGGAAGAGTATGATGTTGCAGAATTGCATGGAGGAAGAAGGTATAAGAAGAAAAATACTGGGGCTGGGAGAGAAGAGAAACACAATGAGACAAAGGAAAGTGAGCCTTGCACACAAATCTAAATCATGGAGATACCATATGGTGGAGGAAAAGAATAAGTGTCTCAATTTAGTATAGTAATAGAGGAACCCAGAAGTCCCACTCAGAAAAGATCATGTGTTGAATCCACAACTCCATGTGCATCACCATAGTCAGAGATAACATTTGAAAACTTGTTAAGATCTATCATTGTTAATCAAGGATTACATAGTAGTAGTAGTCAAAATAGTGGGAATAGTATGCAGATTCAAAATTGGATTCCACCAACATCATCGAGAGGAGGGAATACACAAACCAACATGGAGGGAATAGAAAATACACTTAGACTTCTTGAATTCAAGGGAGTAGGATCAAAGGATCCAGAACAACATTTGTTTGTCTTCAAAATAGTTTGGGCCGCTAAAAACATACAAGATGATGTCGTAAAAATTGTGCAGCTAGAAACAACATTTAGAGGTTATGCGTTGGTATGGTATATGAAGTTACAGTGAATTATTCCTACAGGCCAAGCCAGGACGATGAAAAAGATAAAGAAATAAATATTAAAGGAGTTCAAAAATCCAAAGTTAGAGTCACAATACATCACTGAACTAAAAGAGATCAAACAGGTGCAAATAGAGTCTGTATGTGAGATTGACGTTCCAAATTCTAGATCAACAACATCAAGAGTGGTCTATTGTTGGACTTCTACAACAAATTTGGAGGCCCATTATTCAACAGAAGGTTACATCGCAACTCGAGGCACTAGATATTGCAACGAAACTAGAAGCATCACCGATGGATACATGGGAAAAATGACACGGTTTAAACACAGTTGGTTGCATTAACAATCCCATTGGCCGAGATTACCAAGGGAAGGGAAAAATGAGAACATGTTTGTTGTACGAAGTGCATAATAGAAGGTCATCACAAGGACGAATTCCCAACATTTGCATTGTATTTGGTAGTTGGAGCATCAAATACACTACCTAGAGGAGGATACTGCGAGATCTTTAAGAAATGGGGCCATCATCCCACTAAGTGTCCATTAATACAAAAATATCTGAGTACCCCAAACAATTTGTTTTGCAATTTTTGCAAGTCGGTAGGGCATGAAGAGAAGGATTTCCATGTATTTGACTTACTAAGAGAGCACCCATCAGATATATACATGATTCAGGAAGAGAATACTGGAATATATGGGAATAACACACAGTATAATGGTTAATGCATTTTTAGTCATGGCAACAAAGAAAATTTTGGCAGAGGCCAAGGTAGAGGGAATTTTGGTAGGTAGAGGGAAATTTGGTAGAGGAGAATGAGGCTTGATTAGCTATTATAACTGTAATCAACCTGGACACTTGGCCCGATATTTACAAAACCCGTGTACCACATGCACATATTATAGAGCACTAGATCATGCAATGAAGGATTGTCCCCAACTAGTTTTGAAATGGCAGGATAGAGGAAACCCAAAACATAATCAACATCAAAATTAGAATGTGCAAATGATATCAGTCGGAATATGAAGTGAAGGACCAAAAATCGCAGTTGTTACTCGTGGAGGAGCTCAGACATGCATAGATATGGAAACTCAAGGAAACCAAAATGAGCAATGGGTAAGAAAGTAAGCAGGGCCTATGCCAGCATTCAATCCATAGTAGGAAAACGAGACATATTAGAGTGAAAGAAATGAAATTCTCGAGCCACATGGGGAAGCATCAACATCATCTCTACCTTGTATAGAAGACCCAACAGTACCTGAAAATTCAAGTGTGCAAGTGAGTACACTAACTGAATTATTAAATAATTGTGTACAACTGATGAATGATAGAACTACTCTCAGTATATGATATAACATGATTGATCACTTCTCAAAAGGAAGGGACACCCCTGTCACATATTGAATGGTAAATCAGGTACTGCACAGGAAAAGAACCAATGGAGAATTCATGTTTAATGCGTAGATTGGGGAATACGATGTGGATAATGTTATTCTAGAATTAGGATCGGATTTGAATGTACTACTTAAGAAGACATGGGATATGATGGGAGAGCATGAGCTAATATGGTCCCTTGTTCAGTTAAATCTCATTAATCAACATAAGATAGTGTTGATTGGGAGACTAACAAGAGTACCTGTGAACATAAATGGGGTGCGCAACATGGAAGACTTTGAATTTATTGAGATCATAGACGATAGTAAACCATATCCATCTTTAATGGGATTGGAATGGGAAGTCGATAATCAGGAAATCATTAAATTGAAAAGGAGAGAGATGATCTTTGAGGTTTGGGATATAAAAATTGTTGCACCTTTGGACCCATCAGAAGGGAAGAGATACACAGAGTCAGTAAGAGGAAATGACATGGACAATTTATATAATATGACTACGCATATGGAGGATTATGTTGACCCAACAATAGATGATGTGCTCAGTTGGAGAAGTATCAATTCGTGTGCATTAGATTCAAAATCTGATCTAGAGATCTGACAACAGAGGATGCATGAATTATAAACTAGATGATGTGCGCATATAAACCAATCCTTGCACTAGATTGGCATAGAGATATGTGACCCACCTAGGTACGATGGACACATTGAGATTGATATGTTTATAAAAGAATTTGATTTGTAGGTACCTAAACATAAGAGGCTTTTGGCACTGGATGTCATCTTAAAAGCAATCCCAGCTAGATGGTGGCCCACTCACAAAAAGGGAATGAAGGACTAGGTATAGTGTAGTAGACTTATGCAGATACGCTTTGGGTCCGAGGAAGCAGAAGGTGTGCAAAAATACACTAGAGAGGGTGACCTGACGATTCTCATAAATAGATGTAGATATTTATGGTTCTTAGAATTAGAGACAGAGTGGACACACCAATTCATACACATGTTGGATACAATCTCGAGGAACTGGTATTTAGAATTGGAGATGTGCAAGGAGACAATAGAATGGTATGGATTGATCCATAGATTTCAAATCACATTTTCATTTGAACATGAAAACCCCTAGATACATACATCACTACAGGCCATCTGAACAAATATCTTCTCAAAGGTATAATCGATGGAACAGTACCCTTAGGTAGTGTGCAAAAAGACAAATTGACAATCCAGAAGCTATTGGAATTCTATAATGACACAAAGGAAGAATACGAGGAAGAAGATCCTAGGAATGTGTTGGTACTAGAAAAAGAAGGAAAACATATAGTAGACGGGCCAGAGATGGTATCTATTGCATACACATAGCCTATCAAAACAAAGAAAGTCAACATGGGGACAACGAAGAATCCTAAGTTTGCATAGATAGGAGACTATTAGCACAATGAGATAATTAAGAAGGTGGCCGAATTCTTACAGGAATATTAGGACTTATTTTCAACCACATTCTCTGAGATGAAAGGGATAGCAGGATATTTAGGTGAGATGAAGATTCCACCGAAACCTGGAGCCAAGGCAATACGACAAAGACCCTATAGATTGAATCCAAGGTACAAGGAGAAGGTGAAGTATGAAATAGATAGAATGCTAGACACATGAATTATTGGACGAGTAGAAGAGTCTGAGTGAATTATCCCAATGGTGGTGCAAGGCAAGAATACCAGAGGAATTCAGATTTGTGTGGATCTAAGGAAGATGAATGACGCATGCATACAAGACCCATTCCTAACAACATTCATGGATGAAGTACTAGAGAACATAGGAGGTCAAGAAATGTATTCATTTACAAATGGATTCTTTGGATACCATCATATAAAAATTGCATAGGAGGATAGACACAAAACCACATTTGCGACATAATGGGGTAGTTATCAGTACACAGTGATGTCATTTGGATTAAAGAACGCCCCTGCAGTATTTTCTAGAGTGGTAGTGGAAGCATTCAAGGAGTTCATTCCTAAATTTTTGGAATTTTATTTAGATGATTGGACGATGTTCATTTTACTATAGGATCATATAGAAATACTTTGGATTATGTTAGATAGATGCAAACAATGTCAGATTTCACTGTACTTGAAGAAATAAATATTTTTTGCATCATTTGAAATTCTACCATGACATCTAGTATGCAAACAAGACCTATTGGTTGACCCATCCAAGATCACAATTATTATGGAGTTGGCACATCCAACATCATTCATACAACTAAGAGCACCTTTGGGCCATACAGGCTATTACAGGAAGTTTATCAAAGGATACGTGAATATTACAAGACCCATGGAAATGTTACTGAAGAATGAAGCCGAGTTACAATGGAATGAGGACTGCCAGAAGGGGTTGGGCACATTAAAATAGAGATTGGTCACCACGCCCATTTTAATCTTTCCAGACTGGAACAAGGATTTGGATGTCCATTTTTATGCATCATCCATTGCCTTGGGCATAGTACTCTCACAACCAGAAGAAAGGGACATCGACCATACAATTGTGTTTGTAAGTAGGAAGCTATCTCTATAAAAAAATTATACCACTATAGAACGGGAAGTCTTGACCATGGTCTATGTGCTCCAAAATTTCATACATTACTTACTTGGGTTTCATTTCAATATGTATACATATCATTATGCATTAAAGTACTTAGTGAATAAGCCCGTCTTAGGCGAAATAATATGTAGATGGTTGTTACTATTTCGAGAATATGACTTTGAGGTCATAGTAAAACCAGGGAAGTTGAATGCAGGACTTGATCATATCTCTATTCTCCAAATATTTAGCCAAGACTTAACAACTTTATACCATTATCTCTTATGTTACAACTTTGGTTGGAACTTGAAGCAATGCTAGAAAACTTCTTATCTGTAATATTAGTTATTAGTTATTGTTTAGTTATACATTAAATACTTAATCATATGTATACTTTTAATGGATTAAAGACTAATATCCAATAAGAAGACTGAATAAATATATTATTTAAAAATAAAAATTTAAATAATTACATTGAAATTTTTTCTTACCAACCATAATTTCCAAAGTTGAAAATAATAAAATTTCACCCTTAGAATGACTTTAAATAATTATAATCATTTTTTTAACACATGTTAATGTTTAAACCACTTAATACCCAAAATAAAATACATCCCAAATATTTATTATGAAAGCAACGTAAAGTTTAATGTTGTTTCTTTTATTAAAGCCTTAATATAGTTATAAAGCATGTCTTGCTTCATATACCTAAGGAATGGGCCAATGTGGAGTTAATCATTTACAATGCAACGAACTTGATTAAACAAGGACAATAGCAAGTAAGCTGCTAGTCCATGCCTAAAGGGAACATACAATCAAAAACATCAAAACTACAAGAGTAGCATTTAATTATTTTAGGTGAAAGTAATTGCTTAGTTAAAGATTGATATGGGAATATTGTATGTATAGTCAAATGAAAATGCATCAATAGAACTTAATAGAACTCATGGAGATACAACTATGCATTTCGTCAAGTGGAAAACATCAATAGCCAAGGTAAAATAATAATAAAATAATAACAATATTGTTGTGTTTATCTGGACAAATAGATAGATTTTGGAATAAATTTCAATCCCCAAACACAATTATATATATAACCAAATATATGATTATAAAAAAATTTATAATTAAAAATAAAACACAATTATAACCAAATATATAATTATAATTTTTTTTATAAATAATAATTTTTTTAATGATACAATGTCATTGCATTTACACCTATTCTCTCATTTACATATATATATATACATATTAAATTAAAATTAAAATTGTATAATTAATTTCTTAATCATTAAGCAATGTACATTGCTCCAATTATTACCATATATTGATTCTTTCTTAAATTTCTTCTTTCTCTATGAGATGCACATATTGAATGACACTCCATAGTTAATTTTTTAATCATTATACAATGCATCTAAGTTATTACACACGTGGACACGGGACACAGAAATATGAGTGTCAGACACGGGCATGACGATCTCCAAAATCAGGACATGGAGGACACGTTATATATA
>SNQJ01S0002565.1:59439-73238 GCA_010110895.2 Picea sitchensis
AAAAATGAAATAATTAATAAAATTGCAAACATTTAAATTTACATGAATGGTGATGATGATATCATGATACATATTACAAATTCATTATTCAATCATACAATGACTCATGATACATCATACAAATAGTACTAAGTTCTAAGTGCTAACGTAAGTCATGAATCATGATAAATATTAAAATCATAATGACAAACATTGAAATTTGAAACACAAGAAATTCAAACCATAAACTACAATTTTCTCATTAAGTCATCAAAATCAAAATGTCAAAATCAAAATGTGTTACATAGACTCATTCAAGATACCAAAGAAAAATGTTGTCAACACTAATAGTTTTGAGAATGATATGATGACCTTTTTATCAGATGCCATGAAAAGGATGGAGGCTAGTTTTGCTAAACAAACAGAAACACTTCAATAGCAAAACCAAGCCATGCAAAAGAAGATAGTTCATTTTAAAAGGCAAGCCCAACAAAATAGGTTTCAATCAAAAGATGGTGATTGGGATAAGCCTAGGCAACCTCAACATAATCAAAATAAAAAAGTTCCCAATCCTCTAGAAACAAATAATGTGGTGGATGAAGAACCCTTACCATGGTGCAACCCTTGTAATCTACCACATAACCAAGAGAGTTGTATGGTTGTGAAAGAGGACACTCCACTGGCAAGTGAGATTTACATGATGGACCAAGTAATTCTATCAACTATGTGGGTGATTTGTTTGATATGATTAATAATATCTCCAACACTTCTAATGAACAAGTCAAAGGGGAAAAAGAGAAGAGTCTTGACCAAGCCACCATTTCTAAAGATTTAGTTCCCAGGCCAAATTAGGAAGAAATCAAAAGAAGGATTAGAGAAAAATATTGGGCCACATATCAATGAAGGGGTAAGCAACATCAATCACAACCTCAAAATCCACAAATCCAACAACCCCAAAGTGCACCTAGTCCACAATCTCAAGGTACTCAAGATCCCCAACCCCAAGTCCACAATTTGGCACGCTTTTCTGTGGGACACGTCTCCTGGAATTGTGACACAAATTTATGTGGTGTCGAACGTGATTTAAGTTCATGTCCCGTACACATGACACGTAGCTGCATCAAATATGACACGTGTCAGGTCGAATCATGTTGGATTTGACGAACACGAGACACGGAGGGGGTTTAGGACGTGTCCTGTGACTTAGCAATGCACATATTGAATGACACTGCATAGTTAATTATTTAATCACTAAACAATGATAATGACTTCAACTATTACCATATATTGATTTTTAAATCATTAAGCAATATGCATTGCTCTAACTATCACCTTACATTATTCTCTCTATTACCTTATATTGATTAACTAATTTGGATTACTAAATGTTAAATATAAGATTTATTGATTATTATCACTCTAATTTTAAGAACCTCAAGAATACTCCATCATCACATAGTTTCCATGTCAACCCACCCATAAGAAATGTGACAATGATTCCTCGTTCAATTTTAAATTCCAAACATGATGTGAAAATACAATGCACTATTGTACTCACATTGTAACTATTAATAATTTTGTTAAGTTATTTGTGTTAACATGGATTCTACCAAAACATTAATCAGTACAATAACTGAACAATAATTGTTCAGTTATTTATGTTAGTCTAGTCTTCTCTGTTAGCGATATGATGGATAGATGGTATTTGATCCTTTTGATATGACGACATAGAGCTTAAACATTAATCAGTTTTGCAATGGGGAGAGTAAGGAGCCTTTCTTCCATGGAGTCTCTCATTTCTCTTTTCCAAAAACCGTTGAATAGAAAATTTTGGAGTCGTTGGAGTATAGAGTGAATTTATATAATGAGTTTTATTTCTGAACTCTCTAATAGTATCAACAGACTTAAATTACATTTAACATGTCAATATAATTAATAATGCATCACTAACAAAGAAAATAAATCTACGCTACATCGATATCATAAAAACCTTGATAAGACAATATAATACCTACATAAGCATGATTATACAACCCACTTGAGGTGCCTTACACATGCAACCATACACTTGTATACATGAAATGCGATCCATTTGCCGATTACAGTTACCATCTTATCTCGTACTTGGACATGTTGGTTGAAAGCTTGAAAAGTGGATTTGCAAAATCAGAGGTTGTTAGTGTTTGCACCACTCGAACCCAAATCGAATATGATAAAGAGAAATTTACCCGTAAGTGCGTTCGAAGAATTTTACATTCTCTTTGATTTTATATCTACACTAGTTGTTCGGTTCAGATCTTGCGAAGATCATTCAAATCAGTAACCAACTTATGAAGAGAAAATTCCTCCCAGAATGTCTAACAACTACGTGAATTATAATTTGAATCCAAAGTTTAATTGACAATAATCTCCATTTGCGACCATGGTTGAATTAAACGGAAAATTGATACACAAATTGAACAGTGCTTGTTTTGTAAAGTCCATCATGATGCAGTTCATATCTTTGTGAGATGTGGGACCAAAAGAACCTATATAGCCACCACCACACTTAGCACCCCTTTCGGGTTTATCTCTTGTTCGAGATCCAGATTCTGCCTTTCCAGATCGAGACCCAACTTGTGTATGTGCCAGTCCCTTATGATCGAGACTTAGCAGTAGATCCAGAACTAATAGTCGGTCAAGAAGATGTGTGTTCAATTGATCGAGAACGAGGCCCACTCGACCTTAACTAATGCAAGAAATTGGACTAGATCAACCCTCGAAACACTCTTTGGACTCGGCAAGGAACACACATTTTCCTCTTTGACAACCTCTTGGAATGCTAGGTCAGCGGGTGGAAGAATCATTCCAACAATTGCACAGAATAAGCTTGAGTCCATGCTTCCACTGATTCTTCAACTAGGCAAGTTGTTATCTTTGTAAATTTGTAATTGAAAATATAGTTCCATGGTTTATATTACCAAAATGTTGTTGATGGTTCGAAGCATCTCACTATTTTTCTCCTTTACCTATTGCAATGCTCGTTGTCACACCTTTCTTCATTTTGATAGTAGGGTTAGACTGATTGTGTTGCTAACATGGGTTTGCGCAACTGTTGAGTTTGTATTGTGGTCATGCCTTAGATATGGTGTCTTCCTTAACCTTATATTGGTTAGAAACCCTTCTTATCCCTTACCTTACTTGGACTGTAATCTTTTTGTTTTGTTTGGGTATGAGAACAATCTCCTGACCCCTTTTCTGAGCTTCCAGATTCAACCTAGGCACTCCAAATTTTCAAAAATATTAGTAGTAATTTTCAAATTAAGCAGCGACCCACAGTTGAATTTTGCAAAGAAGTTAAAATATCAAGACCCTTAGATCCCCATCACACATCCTAGTAGGTGATAATTCAACATCCATAAGTGATGAAAATATTGTCTATGAAATGTTGGATCATCTATATGGTTTGCAAGGTAATGACAAATATTGTAATAGAAAACTACATTTGAAATGCGATGAAGAATAGCCCGTATGACCAGTAGAAGAATCAAATTAATCTAAACCTAGTCACCCATTTGCATTAGTTGTTGTACAAATATGCAAAAGGAAATAAGCACGAGGCATACTTGAAAAAAAAATAGGAGTGATATCATAGTCTCAGCAGTGGTTCTCGGGAGCCCCTGGCTCTGGATGCTAATTAGGATTGGACAGAGAGAACATATAAAATACATGGTAATTCATGTAGTCTTGGATCATCCTATCGTAGGCCTAGGCATGGGCGATAATCCAATGAACTCAGTGTGTGTTCCTATCACACACCCAATAGAGAAATCTCTTCTACAAGTTGTTGGAATAACTAAATTTGGCAGCCATATAGAGGAACCAACCCTCAATCCATACACAAGCATAAATAAAATGAGATGTTGTATTAGTTCCATGCAAATAGATGAAAATTATTGTATTAATTTATTACATTGCATGAAAATTACTATATCACTGTGCATTGTATTATTGTATTACTGTGCATGAGGAAGAAAAATTTGTGTTTCTTTGCATACATTTGCTTAGCTTGACTGCCTTGGCTATATTGGTTTCTTTGTTATATATAAATATATCAGTTTCTTTGCTATATAGCAATACAACAAGTGGCCTGGGTTAAACAAAGCTCAAAGTATGCCTAAAACAATGATTGAGGTATAAGTAGTATGGAGTTCTCATCCTAGTTCGTAGAGAACCAGAGAACGATATATTATTAAGTCACCATTACTTGCTTATTCCTTTATGCAAGAAATTCATCTTTAAATAACTGACTCTCATGCTTGACCACATATATTAACTTAGTTATTTATCATTATTGAGAGCGGTGAGGAGACAGTGAGGGTGAATAGGTGACTAGGCATTGAGTAGGTGGCCAAGCGGTAGCTAGGAGTTGAGCAAGTGACGAAGCAAATGTCAGTATGGAGTTATTCATTGCAAATTGTCAAAGCCTTAATTGTGCATACCAAGGAAATTTAAGTTCAATCTACATGATTTAACCAATAACAAATACATGGTTTAACCATAACAAATGGGATATTACAAATTTCATAAATATGAAAATAAATTTCCTTTTCAAAATAAATCAAGTTAATACAATGTGAGTTGATGAGGTGAGTGAAATAACACAGGGTTGAAGGATTTTGAACAAAACGCATTGATTAATGCAACAAAATAAACCAACTAATATGCATTCAAAGAGTGTTGACCGTGAGGCAATATGTTATTTAAATATCCCCTTCAATAGTAGGTGTTCAAAACCAATGTGAAACAAGAAGTTGACACCAGGGATCATGTTTTAAGAATTTTTGGGTTCATTTTATACCCAAACAATCAATATCAAGCTATCAAAAATGGAAGAAAACACATTTATACTCAAACAATCAAAATCTAGCTATCAAGAAAAAAGAAAACATGTGTAGCTATAAGAGGATTGGAGATGCAGGGTATCTCAACAATAGCAACATAGGAGCCATGAGAAAGATCTCATGATTTTGTCAGCATGGGAGTATGATGGAGGATCATCATTGCTACTCAGAAGCACCTTAGCAGCCACCGCAACAACGCACAGTGATGGAGTAGATCTTGAGGACAGAGAAACGCCAACCTTCTCATTTTTGGTTTTAAATACAAAATTATATGTAATTAAGTGTGTAAGGATCTAGCAAAGTAGAGCCATTGTATTTGTACAGGTTGCATGTAGGTCACCTTAAATGGTTGACAGGTAGATGAATCTAGATCTGATTCGGATGAGTTGTAAATTAATTGTAATTTAATGTAGTAGGTGGGGAAGGATCAAGAAACCCCTCTTTTATAAAAATATCAATGTATTTGAAATCATAATGCATGAGAAGAATATAGTTCTCAATAAGTATAGTGTATTAGGAGAATTCAAGAGAGGAGAGAAGAACTAAGACTTTGTTGCAGTCCAGTCTTGTAAACATTGTAAACTCTTGTAAAAAGCATTCAGATTAATAGAAAAGAAGATTTCCCTATATATGAATCTCTCTGTGTGTTCTATGTGAATGAGTAGGTGTTTTCTGAATATTTTCTGAATGTTTACCATGCATGTGTGAATTCCATGAGTGTATAAATTTTCCCTTTGCAAGAATAGATAGAATTCCCTATTTGTGTGAATTTTTTAGTGTTCTGGGTTCTCAAGGTTGTGTAAGGAGTGCACATTAGAGTTATTAGAAAAATCTAAAAGGCCAACGCAAGGAGTGTGAAAGAACTCATTCAGGAGTTATGTGAGGAGTGTGTCAGGTGGGCACACCAGAACCAGTCATAATATTGGAAGGGATAGTGTAGGGAGTGGACAAAGTGATGCAAGGAGTATGCCTACACTTAGAGAAGTGTAAAATATCAAGGGAATTCTAGTGCAAGGAGTGAAAAAAGAGAGCAAAAGGAGTGTGCCTAAACGTAGAGCGATGTAAAAGATTAACGGAAGGCCAGTGTAAGGAGTGCATGCCTATATACTTACAGAAGGTTAATCTCTGGAAGGATAGTGTAAGTCTGCATAGATTAAGTGCAAGGAGTGAATAGGTGAATCTCTAAAGTCTAAGACTCAGGAGAGTGAGTGAAAGGTGTGCACGAAACCAACACTTTGTTAAAGTGTTGATCAAGTTCAGGAGGAAAAGCACATAGTTCCAAGAGGGTGTTGAAGGAACACATTGATTGTGTTCATAAGATCAAGAGACAAGCACAAGGAGTGCACCAAAGAACTTATCATAAGTTTGAAGCTCGGGAGAGATAACACTAATGTGTGAAGAGCCTATACAAGGAGTTTAGAGGGAAAGAAATTTCTAAACTTCCAGATTGCAGTAGAAGCGCAAGGTGTGAGCTCATACTTTGTTTGAAGTAACAAGCTCATGAGGTGTAGCATTTGATAGAACGCAAGCAGAGGTTAAGGAGTTCCCAAAAGGTTGCACAGATAAGAACCCATTGGCATTTTTACCAAACAATTTGATATTCAAAGAAAAGACGTCGTCGCAATCGTTTTCACTTGCATCTAGTATATGTTTCTAATAGAAAATAATCTAGGCCATGGAATATATGGGATTTTCTTCCGTGCTAATCTTATGCGCATGAAATCCTAGGTAGACAATTCCAATGAACATTCATCTTGATGTTGAACAAATACCACAGAGACACATGAGGTATTTTCCTTTTTGTTCAGCCGATATGAAAAATTGCATTGTCCTCATTTAAGGTGAATTTGCTATGTATCCGAAGCTCCCACAACATGTACACACTTCTTGCCTTTTTCTGTAAATAAGTTTCATACGACAACTCTGCCAACTTAGGAAGCACATTTTGTAATAGAGATCGTACAATGCACGGTTGTGTTGCCAACGGTTCAGATAACAACATTGATGCAATGTCCATATATATATGGACATTTTTTATCGCATCACAGACAATCAATCGTATCATCACTTATCAAAGCGGAGGCAGAAGCAGGGGAGTTGCATTTTGTACATACAGGTTCAATGGGGGTCGAGTACACATTGGCTACAACTAAAACACCTTCAACCTGGGAACACGAGTATAGGAATTAATACATTGAACAATATAATACACAACTTCACACCCCCTTCCATTTAAAAAGAAAAGAAAAAAAATTAAACAAGCAGAGAAATGTGTGCAAGGCTATTTCTATAAGCAAAGTGAGGGTGATTTTGTGGATGTATACACACAATAGTTTTAGAGGTAGTTAGTTTCTTCAGATCCTCTACTATATATGCTCGCAACTCTGTTACAAACATTGCCTGGGTTGTTCGAAATATCCTTTCTCTAACATCCCTCTTCTTTGTTATATTTTTTAACAACATAAGTGGAATCTTCCCTTTATGCAATTGTTGTTCCATTGATGAAAACAAATATGAATACGTATCGAATAATTGTAGTTGCAACATGGAACAATGCAATATTTGTGTAACTTATCCAAGATACATGCACATGCGAAAGTAAAGGAAAAAACTGAATATGAAAAGCGGTACCATTGCCTTGTTGTTGTCCGACTCTCCATATTTTATATGGAGAATGTGTTGCAAGCCAAATTTCCTCTCCAGTGTGATAGTTGCCTCAATCATTCCGATTGGGTAAATATCAATGCTCTGTGCAAGTTGGTTGATAGTCGAATCTGGGATGAAACGATATTCTGAACAAACAACAAGAGTTTTTTCCACAATGCTTGTTTTGTTCAGCGAAATAATTCAATCGCAATCACCATGGTCATACAATGTTTTTGGAAATATATTAAAATTTGTAATGGATATCCCATTACGCGACAATATCTTTTCTGCATGTTTCTGGACAAGTTGTGGAGGAATAGTCAATGTCACTGTCATCATGGCCTCCTTGTCTGTCATGTCAGCATGCATAATGGATCTACTTTTGTTTTCCTTGTCCAAGTAGGTGATATAGACAACCATTATGTCCCCAATGAACACCTGTCCAGATCGACAGTTGTTCAAGCCCTCTATTGACAGTACTTTGGATGTCACAACTCTAGACCCGATTACATTTTTTGAACAGGAAAACTAAAGTAAATGGTACTGCGTTTTTTTTTTTTTTTTTGGGTGTATTTTTCTTTCAATGGCATAAATATACAAGTACACACATATCTTTGATGAACTATGGAACCATAGTTTCGCAAGCACACCTCTTAGTCTATGGAACATGCAACACATTTGGCATCTTGCTTGTACTTGTTGATACTTCTTGCGAGCTGCAAACCATGTATTGCAGATAACATCAACATTTCTGCCATCCCATAGATGAATATATAGCACATGATATTTGTTTAGTAAACATAGTAAGAGAAGAGCGTATGCATCTTTACCTTTGGCCTTGTTGGTTTGTTGACGTCTGGGATAACTGATTGTTCATGCCCATGCCACTAGTCTAATTTTTTCTGATGCAAGCATGTGCAGATGAACATCAATACTAAAGAAGCATATGCATTGTATATTGTGGATCAAAAGACTAAATAACCGTAAAACTGTTTGCATCTCATTTTTTTTAACTAGAGAAATGTTTAACAGTAAACAGGGAGTGAGTGCGGGGCACCATGGCCAATCTGTACATCGCGGACCCTTGGAAGCTGGCACCCACAATCGAGAAATTGGGTAACTATGGAATAAGGTAGAAGCATGACCACAGATGTGAATCCATTGGTCCGCCAACTGGCGCACGAAGGGATTTTCAGAAAGCACACTAAACAGATGAATTAGAAAAAAAAAAGGATAATAAAACTGGAAAAAGTAGAAATAGGGAGGGAAGAAAGGCCCATTACTGCCAAGTCATCATTTTCAAGTCTAATATTATATTCCCCCACTCGGTTTGCATATTTAATTTACCAACACACTTGGTATACCTTTTAGAATATTATACCACAAAACCCTCTGTTGTTGCACAAAACAATTCATCTCCCTGTCCAAGCAACCTGTTTTTTCCAAGGCAACAACGTCGAATATGCAATGCACAAGGAGGAAAGTTAGTATGAAGAAAGACATCTAAAATAAACAGAAACATATTTATTTTCCCACCAAAGAATCCATCGTCCTATCCAGCCATTATGTTTGTTTAAATGCAACAATGCAACAAAAACACAATGGACATGAACTAGCTTAGTATGTAGGAAGGCATGTATTGAAGATAACTTATAATGAAGACATACATGTAAAAGAAAGAGAAAGAGGGTTATTTACCCGCGAAAGAGCCCATCGTCATATCCACCTATTCTATTTGTTTAAATGCAGCAATGCAGCGAAAACACAACGAGTGAAGCAGGTTAGTATGCAAGAAGGCATGCAACAAAGACAACTTACCATGTAGAAAGGCACACAACATGTACATATAATAAACTAGTTGAGCACATATACAGACCATAAATGAAATAAAAAACAATGCAATATGAAACAACAGTACAAACATGCACCTTTTTATATCCTCTTCAACCGATGTAGTGGAGACTCCCTCTCTTTCTCCAGCTATTATGTTTGTTTGAATGTGGTAACACACAAAATACAATGAACATCAATGGAAGTTGGTATTCACAAGAGAACAAGCATTATGTACATACACTAAAACAGACTCAAAAAACAGTTTAGAAAGACAGAAACATGAACATTTGCGCTTCTCTATCCATTTCTCTGAACGTGTAATTTGTTTTTCCCTGCCCAAAATATGTTACAAGACACAAAATATCACACAATTTCATGGCCATAGTTAAACACTTTCTACTTTTTTGTGGAAATTTATCCAGATATGCTTCCACCGATGGAAATACATGTTCTTTATCCTCTACATAGACTATTGTGCCCAGGATACAAATTTTCAGTTTTTCGTGGCAAACCACCCAGACATGCTTCCAGACATCCAAATATAATCTTGCAGAAACTTTGTTGCACATATCATATCTTCAGCACAACACAAATTGTATCGTGTGCACACCAGTCTATGCATAGGAGAAAGAACATGTAATGTCATATTGACACATCTAACCGTACATGGTTTATAAATGTAACCTACATACATATTCTTTATTCCAACAAAAGAACAACGAATATTTAGGGGGGTGCCTTTGTTGTTGAGGGTTTGGCTCGGTCTTGATAGATCAAGTTTATCTTGGGTCTGTGATAAATCTGGGTTTAGTGGGATATTTTGAAGTGGTGGTTGGAGTGTAGAAAGAGGAATGGCGAGCTCTTTTAGAATCGATATAGATAAGTTCAATGGTAGAAACTTTGAGCTATGGAAGCTCAAGATGGAGGACCTTCTTTTAGACAAAGAACAATGGATCATTCTGGATCCTGGTACATAGCCTATTGTCACACATTCTACTGGTACAACCTACTAGTACACAAACTACTAGTACACCACCTATTGTTATGTTGAAGGAATATTGGCAGAAGTTGGATAGAAGAGAAAGGAGTACTATTCGACTATGCCTGGAATATTTGGTGTTGTTGAATGTCTCAAGAGAATCTACGACCAAGGAACTATGGGATAAGTTAGGGAATTCGTATCAATCAAAGTCCCTGGTAATCAAGTTTTTTCTTCGAAATAAGTTGTATCATCTTAGGATAGAAGATGGAGATTCTATGACAGAACATCTAAATGCCTTTAATACTATGGTAAGTCAACTGGTATTTGTTAATATTATGATTGCAAAAGAAGATAAGTGTATTACTTTGTTATGTTCTTTTTCAGACTCTTGGGATAATCTGGTTGTAGCAATTGGTAGTACCACTCAATCTACATTGAAGTATGAGGATGTAGTTGCATCCTTGTTATCTGAAGAGACGAGGTGGAAAAGAATGGATAGTCAGAGCACAGATTCTTTGTTTGTGAGAGGTCGTACCTAAGACAGGAATTCGAGTAAGTCTTCGGGGGGGGAGATCTAAATCTACAGGTAGATCTAAATCTCTAGGAAAATCTTTGAGGAAATGTTGGAAGTGTGGTAAACGAGGGCACTATAAGAAAGATTGCAAGTTTAAGAAGGTTGATAAACCAAAGGGATATGGTAATACCTCTTCCACAGAAGAGAAAACCTCCATTGAAGAAGGAGGTGATGTTTACCTGGCATCTACAAGTACACATGCAGACCGTGGTGTATGGTCAATCGACTCAGGTGCGTCAGATCATATGACTCCTCACATGGAGTGGTTCTCTGAATATGAAAAATATGATGGTGGTAATGTATTCCTAGGAGATGACTCGAAAACTAAAATCATGGGATGTGAAAGGGTTAAGTGGTTGCTAAAAGATGGAAGAATTAGAACTCTCCCTAGGTTTCTGCAAATTTCAAAACTAGCCAGGAGCCTAATATTTGTAAGCAAGTTGGATGATGCAGGAGTGGATACTGTATTGGGAAAGGGAACTTGCAATATGGTACGAGGAGCAATGGTGTTGATGAGGGGAGTTCGATGTAGAACTCTATACAATTTTTTGGGAAGCACTTATACTAATGGGTGTAATAGTTTTGTTGTCCATGAGTAGAGAAATAAAGAAGATAAGACCAATATTGTCCTTGGGAAGAAGACCATGTTGTGGCATCAAAGACTTGGGCATATTGGAGAAAAGGGCCTTCGAGCACTACATGGTAAAGGTATGGTTGAAGGTATGTCTAATTGCACTATGGATTTTGATTTCTGTGAACATTGCACATATGGTAAACATAATCGAGTAAGATTCTAATCTGGTGCTACAAGAGCAAAGGGGATCTTAGAGTTGATACACCGTGATGTGTTTGGACCTATGCATATTCCATCACTAGGTAAATCTGTGTATTATGTTTCATTGATAGATGATTTCTCAAGGAACACATGGATTTATTTTCTTAGAAAGAAATCTAAGGTATTTGATAAATTTAAAGAGTTTAAGGCTCTGGTAGAAAATCATATAGAGAAGAAAAAAAAGGTATTGAGGACAGATAATGCAGGAGAATTCTGCGGAAATGAATTCAAAGAATTCTGTAAGAAGTGTGGTATAGCAAGGCACAAGACTACTCCATACACACCTTAGCAGAATGGAGTTGCAGAAAGGATGAACAAGACATTGATGGAAAAAACAAGGAGCATGCTTAGTGGTGTCGAGTTAGAACAAGAATTCTGGGCAGAGGCAGTGGGTACAACATGTTACTTGGTCAATCGATCACCCTCATCAGCGTTGGATGATAAAATTCCACACAAGGTATGGAATGGTAAGAAACCCTCTCTTAAACATCTCAGAGTGGTTGGTTGTGATGCTTATGTACATGTTCCAAAGGAAAATAGGAGTAAGTTAGATAATAAAGTTGAAAAATGTATCTTTATGGGTATTAAAGATGGTGTGAAAGTTTATAATATTTGGAACCCATAAAATAAGAATATTGTTTACAATCGGGATGTTGTTTTAGAGAGGTAAAAGATGCTTTCAAATATGAATTCCTACCAAGGCAAGAAGAACCTGAGAAAATAGAACTTGAGTTGGATGATGCAAAATATGAATCATCTGAAGAAGATGAAGTAGAATAAGAAGAACCTCATACCCCAGTATTGAGGAGATCACTCTGGCTCGCACAGTCAAGGCAAGTTGAGCCACAAACAAATAATATGGGATCCTTCCTTACTGGTTATAATGAAAATTACCAACATTGTAACTATGCAGATGTCACCTGGTCGAGTATGATGGATTCATCTTGTTCCAAATAGATGTGAAGGATGATGCCCAAATGAAACCGCTTGCTTAAAAACATGAACATGAATAAGAGGATCTTGGATTTAACATATGATTTTGAAAAATAAAAATAAAAATAAAATCATGCATGTTTGTTGCTCGTTGTGGTTATTTTTCCCCGTCGTTGTCAATGATTCTCTATCACCCTAATCCTTGAAGGGGATGCTGCAAAAAAATCATGATTCTAAGTAAATGTAAAGAGAAGTTGACTACTAGGTTGACAAATTAGAGAGAAGTCGATTATTGACTACGAGTCGACCGCGAAAACCACCATTTGTCTAAGTCGACTTAGTTACTAGTCTATTGGCCTTCTGAATACGATCGCCCAATGAAAATTCGTCCTCTTGTCATCTTGGTTTGCAACATTTGACCATGGTTTATCTCTCCCCTTCAAACATTAACGTGTGCCTGTGTTTAACATTAGTTGGTTATGATGTGCTTCATGTGGAAGTGATTTAATACCCTAACTCTATGATTCCTTCACAAACAGTCAGGGTGAGAGGTCACGAAGATTTTGTTTGCAATTACTATATCCCGTGATGATTTCTTTGTCTATTTTTTGGTGATGTCAGCTTGCACCTTGTCGACTTGTTGCTTGGGTGCATGGGTATAGTCTTCTTGTATTCTGATAGTTAGTTTAGTATCCTAGTGCATTGAAATTTCTTGGGTCATTGGTCTAGATAGGTGGTGTTATGCTATGGTTATTGTCGCGCCTATCGCCTTGTGATGGCATGACTCCTAATGAGGGGATCATTGCGCGCCCTGATGGATAGATGCAAATGATAACCTGGCCGGAGTTTGTGCTTCCCGATGTGGGAATTTGTTCATTGTAATTAATGTTGGTACTTGGTTTTGTAATGCCTTGATGCGTTGGGTTTTGTGTGACATAGAGGTATCTAGTTACTGGTCGTCGAAGTCGGGGTGTCGGGTTTGTTGATGTTGACCTCTAGCAGGTATGCAATGTCTTTCTTGTGTCAGGCAGGTAGCCGTTGTTATCTTCCTATTGATTATCGCTTGTTTCGTCCAGTTTCCTAATGTGCTAGTGTCTGAGTCGTTGTTTACTGTTGCCTGATCTGTGTGCATTA
>SNQJ01S0002565.1:73438-84017 GCA_010110895.2 Picea sitchensis
CATTACATATGGTATCAGAGTGGGTTCAACCCTGCGAATGTGGATCGTTGGGATTTCCATTGCAGTAAACCCTTGAGTATTAACCTAGCGCTATTTAAAACTTAAACGTGTCCATGCGGTGATCTCGATTAGAGGACGCCATAGAGGTTCACAACATGGTGTTGTGGAGGGAGGTGTGACACCTCTAAAAGTGCCCACGCCCTTGGAGTCTAACCCCCAAGGGGAATAACAAGTCCTTGGGTTGGATTTGAATGTTGTAAGGGATGATGATGGTCTAACAAGGCCCTTCCAAGGAATTTTAGAGGCCTTGATTCACCATCTGTGATGAGTTGAGGCCAGGGCTCTTGTACCCCTGAGCGTCCACAATGTGCCCCAACCAGTACCGTTAGCTTTCACCGCAAAATCGAGAAGGTCAATTTTCCTGAGTTATTTGGTGCCCTAGACGACACAGTCACCAAGTCATGGTTGGAGAATATGGCAATGTTCTTTTCAATTTGCGAATATACCTCCAACATGAAGGTCCACATGGTGGTGTTTCTACTGAAGGGGAGCGTTCTTCTATGGTGGAAGATGCTCCTGCCGCAATTGAACATGGTCATCGAAGACTTGTCCTGGGAAATGTTCAAGGAACGGTTCCGAGAGTGGATTCTATCAAACGAATTCATTGAGTGTCAACTCAATGAGTTAAACACCTTGCGACAGGGCGGTCATACAGTGCTCGAGTACGAGGCCAGTTTTGGAGTTGTTTCATTATGCTCTGCACCAAATTACAGAGACCTTAAGGTCAACAAGTTCGTGTTTGGCCTTAGTGTTAGGATTCAGCTTCTACTTTGGGTACCAGTATTACTGGACCGAAGAAAGTGTGTTGGAATGTGGGGAGCCACATTTCTAGTGCGACTTCCTAGTGGAGAGGACTAGAGCATCTGGATCATTCGGACCCACTACCGTGGGATATTTGGGCAAGGCCCATCAGATTCATGCAGTGGTGAATAACCACCAGTCAGAGCACCAGTTGACTATGCTCGAGATGTCAGGTACCGTCGCTAACTAGACCCTTAGCATTTTGATAGATCTAGGTGCTACTGAAGGTTATGGTATGTAGCCTTAACCTAGGAGAGTTTTGTCACTAGGTCCAACCTATACGTCATGACCTTAGGATCTTGTGACGTTGTGATCGGTATGGACTAGTTGGAATCACATGAGGCAATACTCAACTGTAAGATGAAATGGTTGAGCTTGGTCGATGATGAGAGACAAAGACGCGTGATTGTAGGTTGGAACCAGGGAGTTTCCCTGAGGTTCATATCTTCCTTACAACTATGGAAGAGCATGCGCAAGGGATGTAATCTTTATGTGATCCTTGCGTTAAACGAGAAGGGAGTAGTGAAAGGTCTAGAACACCTTCTGGTGGTGAGAGATTTTGTGGACGTCTTCCCTAAGGAGTTACCTGAGATGCCTTCAGAGAGGGAATTGAAATCTACCATAGACCTAAAACCAGGGACTGAACTGATAGAAAGAACGCCTTCTCAGATGTCAACTCTGGAGTTACAGGAGTTGAAAATGCAACTGAAGGAATTTTTGGACCTGGGACTTATACATCCCAGTGTGTCACTATGGGGTACACATGTTATTTTCATTCAAAAGAAGGATGGGTCGTGGAGACTTTGCATTGACTACCATCAATTGAACAAGGAAATGATCAAGAGTCAATATTTGTTGCCAAGGATTGATGATCTGTTTGATTGGATGAAGTGTGCGACAGTGTTTTCAAAGATCGACTTGAGATCAGGGTATCACCAGTTACAAATCAAGGAGGATGACGTCCCTAAGACCTCCTTTAAGATAAGTTTTGGACATTATGAGTTTATTGTTTTACCTTTTGGACTGACAAACGCTCCTGGGGTATTTATGAGTTGATGAAAGGGGTGTTCCACGAATACTTGGACAAGTTCGTCTAAGTATTCATTGATGATATTTGATTTACTCTCAGACGATGCAGGAGCAGGACGAACACTTACGTTGTGTACTACACTGTCTGAGAGAGAACAATTTTTTTGGAAAATTGTCTAAATGCTCATTTTATTAATCGAGGATTCTTTACTTAGGACACGTCATCTCCATCAAAGGTATCGTCGTGGATCGGGAAAAGATCGAGGATATTATGGAATGGCATGCACTGACAAATGTCTTGGAAGTGCGTAGATTCATGGGTTTAGTGGGATACTGTCGACGACTCATCAAGGGATTCTCAAAGATAGAAAAACCGATTATGAAATTGCAGAAGAAGAATAAGAAGTTTGTTTGGAATGAGAAATGCACGGTGAAATTTCAAAAGCTTAAGGAGTTGTTGAAAACGACACCGATAGTGAAGGTCCCTGTCATAGACGCGGACTTCTTGGTATGCTCTGACGCATCCAAAGAAGGCTTAGGTGAAGTCTTGATGTAAGACGATCAAGTGATCGACTACATCTCGAGGAAGCTAAGAAGGCATGAGGAGAACTATGTGACACACGATTTGGAGTGGTTAGCCATTCTTTATGCCTTGAGAGTTTGGATACACTACCTTATTAGACAAAAATTCGAGCTAAAAATGGACCACTATGGACTACAACGCATCTTTACGCAAAGAGACTTGAACGCATGACAACAGAATTGGTCATAATTGTTTAGCCAGTATGATTTTGAGATTGCTTACATAAAAAAAACAGTGAACCGAGTGGCGGATGCGTTGAGTCAAAGACCATGCATATTTTCGGTGTTTCCTCTTGAGACAAATCTACATGAAAAGATTCTAACCTTACAACACAACAATGACTGGTACAAAGAGGTCAAGGATTTTATCGGACAAAACACAATGATGGTACCAATATTTGAAGGACTTACGTTTGACGATGAACGATTATTGAGATTTAAAAATTGAATTTACGTACCACCCAACGATGAGTTGAGGAGTTTGATCCTAAACAAGGCTCGCAGATCCTTGTGCATGGCTCACCTAGGAGTCACGAAGATGAGGGCATACCTTAAACCCTTATTACTCTGGAAAGGAATGAAGGCATACATAGTTAACTACGTGGAAATATGTCTAATGTGTCAGTAGGTGAAGGTTGAACATAGACATCTGACAGGATTACTACAACCACACTATTCCTGAATCAAAATGGGAGGTAATTTTGATGTATTTCATTGTTGGATTTCCACTGACGACAAGAAGACACGACTCAATTTTTGTGGTAGTCGACACTCTGACGAAGAGTGCTCATGTATTCATGTGTGTACAATGTATCAGGCATTGGGCATAGCTAGAGTTTACTCAGTGATATTTTGAGTGAATGGCATGCCTAAGAGTATTATATCTGATATAGGATTGGTGTTTACAGGACAATTTTAGACTAGTTTCCAAGAGGCCTTGGGAACCCAACTTAACTTTAGTACTGCATATCACCTGGAGATAAATGGGAAGACCAAACGAACAAACCATATCTTAGAAGACATGTTTCACATGTACGTGATGGACCAACAAAATCATTGGGAAGAATTCTTGCCACTGGTATAATTCTCATATAACAACAGTTATCAAAGCACCATTAAGATGGTGCCTTTCGAGTTTCTTTACGGGCGACCGTGTCAGACGCCTTGAGTTGGGATTGGGTTGAGGATAGGGTCCTGGTGGGACCGGAAGCGATCCAAGAAATGGTAGATCAAATGAAAACTATAAGACAAAGGATCAAGGGAGCACAGGATCGACAGAAGAGTTATGTCGATGCGCATCATGTCGACCATAGTTACAATGTTGGTGATCGAGTATTCTTGCGGGAGAAACCACATAAGAAGTTGATCAAGTTTGGAAAGGGTGCTAAGCTATCTCCTAGTTTCGTGGGATCCTGTGACATTGTGGAAAAGGGAGGGTCATGGCCTATTGACTAGCTTTGCTTGATCCTTGAGGCGTATGCACGATGTCTTTCACGTCTCTGCTTGAGACATTATGTTAGTGATCTTACACATGTTTTGACTTGAGTACCTTGCAGTTATCGGATGAGGGTGCTCTCACGGCTGAGGAAATCTGCATCCTAGACCATCGCATTCGACAGCTACAACATTGAACACTAGATCAATTCAAGGTCCAGTGGGACGCCTATAGTCCGCACTCAGTGACCTGGGAGGACACATATGATATGCGTCAGTAGTTTCCTTTTTTATTGATAGAGAGACTTATGATACTGTGATACACTTTATTTCGGCACTTATACTGTGAAACTTTGGGATGAAGTTTAAACCAGTAGGAGGTGTATGTAACATCCCACTCTTGCGCGCACTGAGCAAACCTATTCTTTGAGGACACTTGCTTACAAGTGATCCAGGTTATTATATCTATTGGTCATTTTTTTATTATGATTATGATACATTATGTGTTTGACGATATGTTATTTGGTTGTATTACATAGTTATGTCCTATTGATTGGGTTCGCCTAAGTGTCCAGGACTTTGGACATTGAGGATGCAGAGGCATCGATGAAACCCCTTGGACTCTAGATTGAGTCGGGGAGAGGAATGCTGGTTTTGAATGTTATTTATGGGACACATGTACATATGATTAGATGTTATCATGATTGATTATTGTTACTGACATGATTTGTTGATGGATGCAGGCTGACGATAGCTTTTCGACCAGACTCATATGTGGAGTAGAGGGGTCACACAGGACAACTAGAGACTTGAGGGAGAGGTGTGGATAGTAGCCCTGTCACAACCTACTACGACTCTCGTCGTGGCTCGAACTATAGGTTAACGATTACCTAGTTCGAGAAGACCCGTGATGTCATGAGGGAAGACTCTGACAGTCGCTCACGATGATTCTAAGGGGTGCACAATAAGAAAGGGGTCTTATTCCTTAGAGGCCCTTAGTCTCCCACAATATCACCTAGCGGAGTATTGACTCCATGGGTTTTTCATGTCTACCAAGTCAGTCAAGAGGTGAGTGGCACCCTTGGAGCATGTAGTGCATCCTTAAGGGAAACTCACGCAAGGAAAATGAAAAGAGGCGAGTGGAACCCTTCGAGCACGTAGTGCGTCCTGAAGGGCATGTCACGCAAGGAAAACAGAAAGATGCGAGTGGCACCCTTGGAGCACGTAGTGCATCCTGAAGGGCACGTCGCGCAAGGAAAATGGAAAGAGGTGAGTGGCACCTCTGGAGCGCGTAGTGCGTCCTGAAGGGAATGTCGCGCAAGGAAAACGGAAAGAGGTGAGTGGTACCCTTGGAGCACCTACTGAGTCCTAAAGGGCACGTCGTGATTTTAATTGGTAAGTGAATAAACCTAGTTGGCCTTAAAATGAATGATGTGATAAGTAAGAATTTAAAAACATTTTTTCACTAATAAAAATGTTGCCTAGCCTAGTAAAATTAAAACCTAGGTCTAAGTAGAACATGTGGTCAAAAAAATAATAATAATGAATAAACATGTAACAAGAAGGGGGGTAACAAATTCAATTTATTTATTAAAGTCAAGATTATAATGGAGGATTAAAATTTAAAAAAGGAAATGGTTGTTTTTATCTATTTTTACTAATTTAATTTTAGTTAAGAAAAAAAAGGGTAAATGGTTGTTTCATCTACACTTGCTAAATTAATTTTTAATTAAAAAAAAGGGGGGTAAATGGTTGTTTTATCTACACTTGCTAAATTGATTGTTAGTTAAAAAGGAAAAAGGAGGAAACTTAAAATAAATAGGAAACTTAAGGAAAAGGGGAAATGTAAAGAAAAAGTTGAATGTCTAACTTAGTAAGGAATATTGCCATTAGAACTTTCTAATTATGAACTCAACTAGGAATTAAGCAAGGCGTAAGTCATTTAAGAAGTGTAAGGGAATTTTTGGACACCTAGGAGCGATTTTAGGAATGCTTTTAGGTGGGTGAGGAAAATAGGAATAATTAATTAATTAATTAAAGTAATTTTCTAGTGCAACTAAGGGATTGGGCGACATGTGTACGGGGGAGGTTTTTCCTAATTAAAATTAATGAAAAAGGAAATTAATGAGAATTTGGGAAACTACTTACTTAAAAACTCTATAAAAAGGATGGAGGAGGGGGAGTATGGATCTCATCTTTATGCGTAACGTTACGCTACTGAATTTTTGTCTTGACTGAACTTCTCTTATGGGAGTTGGGATACCCAACTCAGGTAATGAGTGGTAGCTCGACCTTGCGAGGTGAGTTGGGTGCTATTTGTTCTCTGGTATTGTGTGTGTAGTCCCATTTCACTCTGGGGGCTCAGGGAGGAGAATAGTAACCCTATCATTGGCTGGTAGGTATCAGCGAGGTCACATCGGTCGGCAAGCAGGAGTTGGACAGAGCGCACGCGAGACAGAAACTATGGAGCTTACATGTTTGGCTAAGGTATGCTTGTTTAAGTTGTTACTTGCAATGAAATTTAATTTACACATGTTATTTCTCTGTGCTCAGTTGAAGATTTCATTGCCATAAGATGTATTGCACTTGCTTTCCTATGGTATTTGTAATCCCCTTGCTTGTTGTACTATGAATTGATTTCCCTTGGCAAACCCAACTCCTCATATCAATGACTTCTCTGTGTGGGTTTTATTGACTATTATGAAGAGATTGTGTTTTTATCTTTCGTCCCTTATCCCTTTAGTCGTCAGTTCATTCCCGAGTATTCGGCCTGGAGCCGAATCAACGGTCGTCAATTCGGTGTTTAAAGACCTATAGATTCCAATGCCCTGCATTTTTATGCATAGATGATGAGTGAAGGATAAATTATTGCCCAGTTGTCTATCCCTTACTTGTCTCGATGTTTTTATTTTCTGATTGATCTATAATCCTTGTGCCCTTCTTGTGATTGAGTATCCTTGTGTTTATTGATTCATTGTCGAATGATTGGTCCTTGTGCTTTCTTGTGCTGAGTATCTATGTGTTTTGTTTGATTATCTCAGATCTTTATTTCTGTGATTTCTTGGTATATCCCAACACCTTGTTTGGTATCATCTCTGCGATTTAATGATGTATCCCAGTGCTTTTTTGGTACACTGAGTACGATTTACATATTATTTTTTGTGAATCAACATCCCAAGAATGATTTAATATTTAGGTATGATTTTACTATTCAGAATGATTTAATACTCTGAAGCACTATACTATTCAGAATGACAGTTTTTAATATTCATAAATGATTATGATTTTCATATTCTGAAATGATTTTATATTCAGAAAACGTTTTTTTTAATATTCAGAACAATTTAAAACATAGATAGTGAATTTACACTTGAATGATTGTGTTTTTAACCCTTGAATGGACAGTGTTGAATACATATATCATGGACAACATCTGAATAGATATCATAATGTTAGACAAGCAGTGTTGATCATATTTCATAGGCAGCATTGAATATACATCTTAGACAGCGTTTGAATATTTTCATATTTAAAAGACAACAATAATATTGTGATGTTAACCACAACAATTTTTTATGATAAAACTCAGCGATTTCATCCTTCTACACAGCAAATTATTTGCATACACCTGCACAACAATCTCATCCCTTCTACACAACCATTTATTTGCATACACATGCATAACGATTTTGTCCTTTCTGCACAACAATTATTTGCATACACATGCACAACAATTTAATTGCCTACACATACACAATGATTTATTTTCATACACGTGCAATTTTTTTACTCTAGGAATTTAATATCTATTGACTGCGTTTTTACCATGTGAATGACTGTGTTTTTACCTTGTGAATGACTGTGTTTTTACTATGTGAAAGACTGCAAATTTATATTGTTTCATACAACGAATTATACATTCAAATGGAAGATATATTATCCATATTGATATTTACACATCAAACGATATTCATATCCATGTTGTTATTACATAGTAAACAATATTGTTATTTATTCACACAGTAAGGGTTATTCACCTCAGAGTCTTGATTGCATTCGAGTAGCAATTAATATGGTATGACTACCTCTGGTTTGCAATTGAACAGCATGGATTGATTAGCTATGAGTTGCGATACCATTCTTTTTATGATAGTGATTTAACATTTATTTTATTATTAGATATCATTATCAGATAGTGATATCATTATTAATTTTGTTACGCAACCATATCATTATTAGTAGTGATACCATTATCAAATATCGATAGATATTAGTTTTAGATATCAATATTAGTTACCTAGGTTATACACTTAATACATACATTGAATGGAATTGGAGATCAAGAGAGAAGGAAGGTTAAACCCTAGCCTGATGCCCATGCGCACCTCAGCTTGATCGCTCCAGCACACGTTGCAACTCTACAACCAACCAGCCCTGTGCGAACCACTACCGGCTCTGGTTTGCAGACATGGGCGCCGAGGAGGGGGGGAAACCCCCCTCTTACAGTAACATAACCGCTAATGATAGATCAAGAACGAGAACGAAGCGACCTGCGTTTGAGCCGCTGCAGCAAATCCGGGAAGAACTCCTTGCCAAGGAATAGGGTTTTAGAAAGGAAATGGAAATGGACGCCAGCACATCCCGTCCCAAAGTGCCTCAAGGATGGGAGCCCAACAAATGCATCCCACAAATGGAAAAGGTGCCCAGATACCTCATAAGCTCAACCAGGGTTGGTGAACACACTCAGTTCATGCAAGAACATGCTCTCATTGGTAAGTTCCTGGGACTCTGGCCATCAGAAAGGGACATGAACAAATGGATCAAACACTGGTGGAATCCCAGAGGCGACTATGAGGTTCAGCTTAGCTCAAAAGGCTTTTTCACAATCATACTATATAACCTAGAAGACAAAGATCGTATCTTTGAGAATGTTCCTTACTTTTACAACTCAGCAAGGCTATTCCTAAGGTTCTGGACAGAGCGCTTTAGCCCGGATAAGGAAGACTTCAAAATGGCACTCATCTGGATCCGCCTCTATTCCCTCCCGTAGGAGTTCTGGTTGGAAGAGATTCTCATGGGAATATGAAACACAATAGGTCAATATGTTAAAGCCTCAGAGGCCACAAAGCAGCGAAAATACACCTCATATGCTCGAATATGTGTGTACATGAACATAGCTCAAGCCTTACCAGGGGAAGTAATACTGGAGTATCAGGACAAGGACTGGTCACAAACCCTCGATTATGAACACATCTCGTTTAGATGCAGAAGATTCCACGAGCATGACCACTTGTTCCAGGACTGCCCGCTCAATCAGCAAGCTCCCAAAGACGATCAAAACATGCAGAAAGACGGCTTCACAACGATCCAAACAAGGAAGAAGATTCCCCCTCAAAAGCAAGCAGCCGGCCCCAAACCTGGTATCTCGACCAAGAATGCCTATGATATACTAAGCCAACTCCCTGAGGATGAGGAAATCCAAGATCCGCACAATGGATCACAGATAGGCAAAGATCGGAGCTCCACACTTCCCCCCTCTGGCCCGAACAAAGAGATCAATGCAGAGGAAAAGGGGGACGTAGATGGAGACACACCAATGCAATTGGACGCCCAAGATCTGGCAGGCATCGACCTAGAAAAACTGGAAGAAGACCTCAACCTAAGAGACCTGCAATGCCTCCCAGAAGAGAAGCTTAGAAAGGTGCACAAAGTCTTCCTTGACTCAACGGCGGGATCCACAGCCCGCCTTGGTATTTCCACAGAATCAAGCTCCGGCTCTAAGAAAATCCCGTGCGAAAACAAGAGAAGAGGGTGGAAACCAGTACATCAACTAATCAAAGAAGCTGGGAATCTCATGATTAACTCAGGCCAAATTCAGAAGCTCTCGGAGGGATACCTCCACCCACACCCCTCCTCCTAATGATGAAGATCATCACGTGGAACATTAGGGGACTCAACGGCAGATCTAAGCAAATAATCCTCCGGGATTGTGTCAAGGAGGAAAGTCCAGACATCCTAATGCTACAGGAAACAAAATGTGTGGGAATGGAAGCCGAAAACATCTTCCAATGCATTTGGAAGGGTTGTAACTACATTCACATGGACTCAGCGGGAGCCTCGGGAGGTCTAGCTATTTTATGGAACCCGAACCACACTATCCTTAGTGAGCCCTTCTCTACCACAGGAACCCTGTCAGCCCACTTTGAAGTAATAGGCTCGAATCAGGAGGGGACCATCACCAATGTCTATAGCCCTCAAGGACAACAGGAAAAAATCAAGTTTATGGACAAGTTGACCCACGTTACAGCCTTGGTCAACACACCCAACTGGATCCTGGGAGGGGATTTCAACATGATCATGTCACTAGAGGAGAAAGTTGGTGGAAGCAAAAGACTTGAGCAAGACAGCGGTAAGTTCAAAACTCTCCCCGAACAGTTAAATCTAGTAGATATAGAAAATAGCAATGGAACTTTCACCTGGTCTAACCGCAGATCAGGGAGTCAGCATGTTGCATGCCGACTTGACCGCTTTTGTTGGAAAGATGGCTACAGCAGAGATGATGCAGATGATCAAGGTTGTCATTGATGGCAATCGGTTATGGAGCAGTCAAGGATGTCAACACGCACAAGGAATGCTGAATCACAGATGCTGAAACACAAATGCCGAATCACAG
>SNQJ01S0002565.1:103578-127714 GCA_010110895.2 Picea sitchensis
ACTTTTTTTTTTTTTTAACAAAAGGATGTGACATTTACTTGTATTTTTAATAAGATGATTGATAATAAATATTAAATATTAAATATATTTTTTTTATATATATCCAGTGTCATGCTTCCAAGTGGTATCAGAGCCAAACCTACATCAAAGTCACAACGACATCAAGTTGAAGTCATGTGAGTTAGTATGGACACCATAAATGCCATGGAAAATATGAGTGACCCACCTGAAGAAATGAAGAATTTTGTGAACGAAATAATGGAAAAACAAATAGAGAAAGTAGTCTTGGCATACTTGAAGGAGAGGGGTTTTCACCAAACCCAAATCTCGTGTTGTTCCCAAATCTCTCATTCTCAGTTCATTAACGTTGTGACCAAAGGACATGAAGATGAGAGCAAAGAAAATATCATCAAGGACGCAGAGGATAATTTACAAGATGAAGAGGATATTAGAATACACCACCCTCATCCTTTCCTTGCTAGAGATGAACAAGAGAAAGGAGTTGAATATCGGGAAATATTGACCCAGCAAAGCTATGTTGCATGTTTGAACCATGAAGAACATGAAGCATCCATGTCCCTTGAACATGAGGAACGAGAAAATCCTCACATTCACATTACGGAATTTAGAGAATTATTAGCTCATATGAATCCTGACATTACGAAATTTAGAGAATTCTTAGCTCAAATGCAGGAGATTATAAGAGAACTTGGAAAGCTTGATCTACGATGGTGGCAGGGTCTTAATCCTCAACCCACTCAGGAGATAGAGGAGAGGGTAATACAAGTTATCGATCGATAGCAACGTTTTCCTCATCAAATCCGCGAAAATGCGACTGATTTCAACCTTTTTCTTAGATTGGACATCCTTCTTGACTCATATTCGGAAATGAGAGAACTGGGAGAACAATGTCAAAATTTACTTTATCAATTCCCATTATTCAGGTGGTCACAGCAAGTATCTGACTGGCTATTGTGGTTGCCTGGCGTAATTGATGCAGAGGAGGATTTTAATCCAGATGAGCATCTCAATAATCAAATTTTCATATTTTGCAAACATGAATTTCTATTCGACCAAGTGGTACGTGACCTTCGATGTGGCCACATGTACCACCTGACATGCATCTTCAATCGGGTGCTAATTGAACCAGTTTTTCCATGATGCCAAAAATACAAAGAAGAATTTCGACCATCACTCGTGTGTCGACTCACTTATCCATGGATTCCCTTCGAGGTCGCAAAGCCATTGCTGGATGATTCACAACCCATTTCAAGCTCTGATCATGGGGACGATGAGAAAAGCAGGGATTCGGGCTCCTCAGAAGAAGGTGACAAAGAAGAGAAAGATAATTGGGGTGATGCTTTTCAGAAGCAACCAACAAAGCTACCTTCAGTGAGAAAGTCAATTACTCAAATCAGAGGGTATAAATACTTGTTTCGGGTAGTAGATGGGAAGTTTCATTCTTTCTGTCATCAGCACTCCTCTTCGTGTGATTATGCCAAGGAAGTTTTCACAGAAGTGGGCAGGATCCCATCGGTTTGAAGGATAGCAATTTTCCTCGAGACTTTCTGTTTTGGATTGCTACCATCTCACATTGCCACCCTCACTCTTCAATGTTTATCATTGCATGTATTTTTGGCACGCAAACAAAATCATTTTATAGCATGGACCGCCACCTTTTATCTAATTTTAGTTCTAAATTTAAGCATAGAGTCGGATCTTGCAAAGGAAGCCCCGGTGTTCTGGTTATTCTTGGAAGAAGCAAGGTACCCAAATGTGGTGAAAAAAATAGCAGACTATTTAGATCTTGTCCTTAAGTCGCGGTGGGAGGAGATCATCCCCCTTAAAGAACCCTGACACCATTGGACAAATAGCACACTCCTATATCTGAAAATTCCAGTCCTAGACACTTTCCTTGTGGAATACTTACACGTCAGCCAAGAAATGTAAATACCTTCTCCTTCCATTCAATATGGAATAGATACCTTTCATGTTAATGAAAAACTTGTTCAAGTAAGGAAAACATCGTTGTTGACTCCAAGGCATGTCACTCAAAGGTCAAGGATCTACATGCATTCATGGAGATATAATCCCAAGAAGGATAGTCCCAAGGTATCATTTTTCAATGATAGTGAAGAAACACCTGCCACTCCAAAGGTAGATGCCATGTTCACCCCAAAATAAAACATGTTCACCCCAAGAAAAAACCCAAGGGAACATTTTATTCGGACCTCATGCCTATGTTGCAAGAAAACCAATAACAAACATGATGGAAATGGCCATACATATTATTGATAATCGAGAGTGGACAGATGATAAAAGTGGCGCATCATCATTTGAAAATTCGTGTATACAAGAGCCTAAAGACAATGTTGATGACTAGTCATGTGGAGGTCATGATACAACCCTCCAGAGTAACCCACTTTCATCGAAGCTAATTGATGGAAAAATAAAATCCACTTCAAGGAGGAATGGTCTCCATGAGGAGCATAATCATAGAGGAAATGGTTATATCTCAATTTCGACAGAACGTGAAAGGGAAAGGGCACATGAACGTCAACAGGAACATGAACATCAAAGATGGGATCGTAATCCTATTAAACCTCCTCCTCGAGTTCAGGGAAAATTTTAAGAACCCCCCCTAAATTTATATGAATAATAAATGGGAGAATCCCCATGAAACATGGGAAAGTGTGAAGGATATTTTATCAATAACATAATATGCATATATAATTTTTTGGCGAATATTTCATCAAATTATATAATCTTGTAAAAGTTTGGTGAATCTTTCACGGAATTATAAAATCTTGTGAAATTGTGGCAAATTTTCACATAATTATAAAACATTTTTAAAGTCTTGGAGAAAATGGAGAATCTTTCATGGAATTGATGCCAGGTGTTTCATAGGATTGATGGTCTCATACGAATTGATGTTGGTGCTAAAACATTGTGTTGAAACACTTGGCTAAAACATGCACGAAGAAGACTATGCAGAATTAATAAGAATGAATGCAAATGTGGCGGTGTTGAAACACTTAGATGAAACATGTTGCATGCACGAAGAAGACTATGCGGAATTAATAAGAATGAATATAGATATGTTGGTGATGAAACATCATGCTGAAACATCTGGTTGATTCCTAAAACACCTGGTTGAAACACGCACGAAGAAGACTATGCAGAATTAATAAGAATGAATGCAGATATGTTGGTGTTGAAACACCATGATGAAACACCTGGCTGAAACATGTTGTACGCACAAAGAATACTATGCAGAATTAATAAGAATGAATGTAGATATGTTGGTGTTGAAACATTGTGTTGAAACACTGTGTGGCTTAAACACACACGAATAAGACTATGGCCCCACCGATTGACTCTCCTTGTCCAGCTAGCAGAGTTACTCCACCATTTTCATCTGTAGTCGTCAGTAATAAGTATATATTAATGGAAGGTACCGATAACACTGATTAGACAGTTGAACGTGATCTCCACCTCATATTTTTTTTGTCGTCGGTAAGTTCCCACAAGTTCGTGTCTGTGGTTTACAGGTGTGATTGTGTTTGAAAATTGACATGATATTGTGAAATAATGACTGCTCCATGCCCTTCCACATCAACAACATACGGCCAATACCATCAGTTGGGGGGTATCCCATCATCCCTGAATAAATTAACCAATCGTCGCCATAAACGTTCAATCAAAATGGTTGTCAGTTTGACTTTTCCCACGAAATTCAAATCACCACCACCTTTCCAAGAATACCAACAAATCTCCTTCCATTGTTCCTACGCATTCATGCATTCTAAAGCTCATGGGTCTGTCTTGGGAATTTTGAACCTGAAATTCCTTTGCAATATTGTAACAGCTAATTACATAGAAGAACGTTTAGCATGGGAGGATATGCAGTCTGTCATGAACCAGTAACCCTCGACGTCCTGCGTCGGTGCCCAAAAGTCTACAAAATATTTGAAAACGTAGGGTGGGTAGCATATTTCAAGCGGTTGGATGGGTTTGATAGTGATATTTCCCTAGAATTCGCCCAGAATTTAATAGAAACACATTCACATGTTATAGGTTTGGAGATTAGTGTAATAGAGGCGGTTATATCATCTATTATGGGGCTTCCCACGACTGACAGAAAATGGTTAGGATGAAGGAAATTCATTCTTAATGCAAAGACCAATTTCTTGGAGGAAGGAGAGAAAGTTCATCCTAGAGGACGTGGCACATTAATAGAGTCTTTACCTCAACCTTGGGACCAGGTTGTTGTTTTCTTGAAGAAATATATTACATGTGAAGGTTGGTACAAGGTTGTTTACACATATGATTTTGTTTTTTTGTCACACCTTCGTCATGGCTCATTGATAAATATGCATTATTATCTCTTAGAATATTTGCATAATATGGCACATTATGTAAGATAATCTTGTTTTCCCCAAGGTTTTATCACACGCCACTGTATGATAAAATTAATAGTGCTAAGAGCCTTGGAACTACAAAACCAAACATGGACTCAATTAATTGCCAGGGGAGCAGTAGAAGTTGAAGAAAATGATGGAAATGAATCAGAAGAGGAGGCAGGAATTAGTGACAGGAGTATTTCAGACAGGGAAAGAGAGGAAAGAGAAGGAATTAATGAAGAGTTGGGACAAGATAATGTTGTTGGAGAACTAGGATAGGGCAGTGGTCATGTAGAAATGAGGGATAACCCTGGAGTTTTGATTGCATAAGATGTACATATGGAAGATCTTGGAGTGCAGATGGAGGAATATCTACACCAAAACCATGAAAAATCACCTACCATTATAGCAGACGAAAATGATCAGTTGATAGAGGAGAATGAACCATCAGAACACGAAGGAGGGGATACAGAAAAATAAATAAAAAAAATAAATAAATAAATAAAAATAAAAATAAAATAAAATAAATGAGTGTGGAAGAACCCATGGAAGAAATGAGGGAAGAATTAGATAAAGAGATTCATTCTAGAGATATAGTGAAGGAATTAAGTCTCGATTAGGAGAGTCCATCATCGCCTGAAGGGGTAGAAACTCCATCAGAACAAATTTTGGAGGTTGAAATAGTGATTCCAAGCGATAATGTAATTGAGTTGTAGGAAGAATCATTTGCTTTGAATGATGATTCTTCCCATGTTACCCATGATTATGAAGTTGAAATTTTCTAATAGAAACCTCCCCAAAAAATCTCAAATCTATTAAGGAGGAAGAGGCCATTGCCAGCGTTTCCATCAACTTTCCCAAGTACAAGGAGAAGAACCATGGTTGTTGTCGCAGCAAAAGCAACTAAACTGAAAATGGAAGAAATTGAGATTCTTGTGTTGTGTCCTCTTTCACCCACAGTTACACAAGAAACAATGGGTGATGAACAAAAACAAGAAGTTGTCATTGTAACACAAGAACCAGTTGACAAACTGAGCCTAAATCAAAGAGTTGTTGAAACACAAGAACATGTTGTTGAAATAGGTAAAAGTCATATTCATGCCCTGTTATTTGAGAATGATCAATTAAAAAGAGAAGTTCATAGGCTTACGGGGGAATTGGAAATGTTAAAATTATAAAAGGGATCCCAAAGGCCTCTGCCTCATGATCTAGATTTATTAGTGCAAGCAACCCATATTTTAGGAGGACAAATTGTGCCATCAGAGGAGGCTGAAACACAGAAAAAATTTAAGGAATATTTTTGTCCTAAGTGTGGGGATATTTATATATTGTTTGGGTATGAGGTGACCCTTCTTGAGCCCTCATCTTTGGGACTAATCAGAAGATAATAAGAGATACTTGAGGCATCACAAAGAAATAAATCCATTGCCACACAAGAGCCAGTGGTTAAGGAAGCAGAAAAGAAGATTGTTGAAACACCTGAGAATGCCATTGTAACACAAGAACCAGTGGTGCCTGATTTAAATACGCAGTCTAATAAGGATATACATGAATTTTTTACTATAACACAAGAACCACTGATGGCTAAGACTGTTGAACCAGCCCACCTGAAGAGTACCACTGCTACACAAGAACCAGCGGTACCTAATTTAAAGCAACAATTTGATGAGGCCATGGAAGAAGCCATTGTCACAAAAGAACCAGTGGTTGAGGAAGAGGAATTACCACAGCAATATAAATTCATTTTTACACAAGAACCAGTGACACAAGCTCAAATTCCTCTGGAAATCAGTGATGAGGATTAACAGGTAGTTGACCATCACGACACATATGATAATACTATATTTTTGCTGGCAGAGATTGATAAATGGAAGCAATAGGTTGCCATGTTTGGAGAAGGAATGATTCTCGTGCCATCCCACAAAAAGGAAATAAAATACCTCAAGGAGAAATACGATGAATTTTTTACGTCTCATAAATTTAAATGGGAAGAAATGAAGAAGGAATTGGGAGAGTTGAAGAAGTTGCAAGCTAAGTGTCAGATTCTGCAACGGGATAAAAATCAAATTTATTTGTTAGCAAAAGAGTTGTTGAGATGTAGAATCTCTTATCCCTCATACCCAGTATTACTTCATGAACAATTAACTCTTTTTAAGATTAAATCTATTAAGGAAGGAAGGCCTTATAAAACTATTAGTGCCTCTGAGTTTTTAGAAATGTTTTCCCAGAGTGATTTCTCATATCAACATTTCTTGTCTGATATTTATTTGCATGAATAGGCATGCCTATTGGATATAAACTTTAATCATGTTCCCTATGTAGGAGATGTGCAGCTGAGAGCCTTCACTTGTTTTGTGAACAATCAGGAAAAATGGTGGAATACCTTCCACACAATCAAGAAGAATGAAGGAGAATCAACATTATGGATTAGGGGTGAACCACGCACTCATATTAATTTTTTTAATATACATTGGCATCTACTCTCTTCATCTTACAAGACTAGAAAAGTGACAGACCTTCAAAGGTTTTTCATAGATTCTTGTGTTAAAACAATTAATGGTCAGAAATTTTTTGCACTAGAAGGTAGTAGATTTAGATGGGAAGCATCCTCTCTAGCCTTGAGGACCAAGGATCCGTACAATCATGATAATTTTATCGATGCTCTGTTTCAGGTTCCTATCTATATGGAGTGCATTAAGATTTGTGTCCCACCATGATTGGGGATGAAATTTAATTTCCTTCTTATTTGGATGCCAACATAGAAGTATCAGCATAAGTACAGATTGACTAAAAAGACTGAAAGGGAATATTGGGCAGAAGTGATTTATTCTAGGGGCTACATGAATTTAGAAGATAATGTTGCATCATCCTACAATATTTCTAATTTGCATTGGAAAATTTCATTCCCCGAATCGAACTCTGATTCTGAGTGAGTGAAGTTGCATGGGGACATGCACTGGTGCAGTTGGGGGGAGATGTTGGGTGCTAAAATTGCCCCTTTTTCCTTATCATTTACATGTCATTTTCATCTCATTCTCTTTTATTAATTCATCCTTGGACCCTATTGTTTACATTCCCTATGAGAACATCAATATTGGTCCATGGAGCAGGTACAATTCATTATTCATTGTGTTATGTTCATTCATAATTTACTTGTAAACTAGGATGATGTTTCCTGAATCCTAATTTGGGTAATTACAGATGAATTAATAAGAATGAATGCGGTCTGTAGATATATTGTTGTTGAAACACCTGGATGAAACACGCATGAAGAATACTATGGCACCATCGATTGAATCTCCTCGTGGATATAACATATCTAGCTGACAGAGGGAAATCTTCTGGAATTAGCACAACTTACATAGGGAATCGTGCAACTTGCCACATCATTGGATAAAAATTGGAGCGTCGATTTCTAAGTTTCTAATTTTTGTTATTGTAATCTTAATAGTATATGTTTTAATAAGTTATGAACATCTTGAGAATCGAAAGATTCTCAAGACTATTTGAACTAATATTAGTTTCATTCTATTTTGAGAACAGGGCATGGTTTAAAAGATGTACAGAGTGTTTACGCTAGGGAGATAGCCAGTGTTTTTCCATTGAGCACTGGATAATTAACCTTGTATCTAGAAATATGGGGAGTTTACACTAACAATGATCATATCAGTGACTAGGAACAAATAAATTTTGAAGTTGTGGGCGTGAAGCAGGACGGTGAACCCTAAAAGTCTCATACCATTGATGGAGAGGATGACGCATGTGTGGTTTATGGGAGGAGTCAGTAGCACCAACCAGCAAAAATCGCATTCTCTGATGGAATATTGGAATTCCTATGTTGCCTCCAAGTCGTAAGATGCAGATCTGGAAGCTACGGTTTATGAATCATTTGCCCCTTTGATCAGAACTGCAAATGATACAGTTATGGGCACATTCAACATCCTTGCGTCACCCAGGAAAATCCCAACTTCAACAAAAAGGAGAGGTTAGACACCACTGCTACTACCTAATCATTCTTCACCTATTAGAACCGATGCAGTATTGAATCAAGAAACGTGAATCAAGCTACGGTTTCTGCAGGGCAGGGAAGGTCAGGAAAAAATGATGGTTCGCAGGGATCAAAAGAAACCCACCATCAACTGACATAGCAATATTTGAAAATGAAGGGCCTTCCCTCATTGTGCCGCAGCTTGCTCCAAGACCAATGAAGGCTTTCCCCTTTTTGCAAATACCATTTTTGGTTCTTTTCTATGTTTGCATGCTCATGATTCACACTCTATTTTTTAGCTCAAATTCCAGATCCACCTAGCGACAAGTATTTTTCCTTGATTTCAACGACTCATCTTTGAAGGTCGGAAGCTTTTGGATGGTTCTCTATTGCGGGGTTATGGGAATCTAAAGAATGAAACCATTTCTCTCGTTTCACGTCTGCTTGGAGGAGCTCCTTCCTCCACTCAACCAAGCTCTTTCAAGCACATCGTGAAAACAAGGATTTCCGCTTCTTCGGGGTCCAAGGCCAAAACTTCAAGAGAAAAGGAGTTTTTTGTCTCTGCCTTCATTGTGGAGAATTCCACAGAACCTCCAACAGAAAAGGTCAAAGATCCCCATGTCTATGGCTTTGCATTTATCTACCATCACAAATCCCTCATCTGTCGTTTCAATGGACTATTACCCTCGTCTTTTGTGCTGAGAGAATGGGTAAATAAGACCTAGTCGTCAGGTCACGGGCTATTCTTTTGCTCCAAAGGGTTCTTCATTATTAACTTTTCCACGGAGGCAAACTACCAACGCGTGTTGGAGTAAGGTCCATAGTTCTGGGGCATATTTGGTATTTCTATGTAGAGATGGTTCCCTGATTTCAACCCATTGATTATGACTGCTAAGACTACACCGGTCTGGGTAAGACTCCCCAATTTACCTTTGCATTTTTATACTCCAGTGTTTTTACCTACCGTGGGAAATGTGTTGGGTAGGTTTATCAAGATTGACACAGACTAGATAATGAAAGACTTTGACACCTTCGCCTACGTATGCGTTGAAATCGACCTCATTCAAGGGATACCATATAGGATTCTTATAGATTTGATTGAGGATGATCCTTACATGCAATTCATCGATTATGAGAACATTGCCTTCAGGTGTTTCTCCTATGATCAAATATGACACCTTTAGGCATCATTTCCTTTATCCCCAACCCCATTCTCATCCCCTAGAGCATGGAAAAGGAACAATGGTTGGAAAGACCCTAAAAATCAAAAAAATTGCTCGAACTATTCATATGAAAACAAGAAGCATCACAAAGACACCTCAGCTGCTCAACCTTTTAGAGAACCATCGCAGTTTCCAAAAAATGCACAACAGCCAACCGCAGACCCAAAACACAATCCTTTGGCTTCAGCACAACATCCTGAAGCTTCAAAAATTTTGACTATGAATCCCACAGTTCAGCCTTTACACACTCCCCTCGAAAAGGATGAATCAAATGACATGATCATGGCCACAGCCCCACTCTCAGGGACTCAAAAACTTCCTCATGAATCGAATAATTCAGACAGTGATAAGGAAGCACCCCTAGCCTCCGCAGCACAAGATTCTGGCATTTCCTTAGATCATCTGGATTTGGTGGAAAAGGTTTATGAGGCTATCAGTTCCTCTGGTTGGATTGATGTTCGTAATAAAAAGGTAGAAAGGATCCTTTCCGTCCAACACAATGATCGGACCCTTTATCCTTGTCTTTGTATTGTTTCATTTTGTTATTCCCATGCACTCCTTGTGGTTCTCTTTTAGCATAGGTTAGCCTTCAATGTTCCCATGTTCTCCTCCTAGGGGGTCTTTTTCTGTCAGCCAGTCTATGTATCACTTTATACGTTTTTCTTGGTTGAATAGAAGGATTATCATCTAGTTTATTTACAAAAAAAAAAAACATTGTATCTGGAAATTTAATCTCTTAATAAGAAGTGACAAATGTTCATCTAAATTTATGTTAGTGATTAATTCTTTTTAGTTTTTTTATAGGCATCTTTGTTTGCAGGCAAGGGCCCACCTCCACACAAAGCTCACTTGAGGCCTCCATCGATTATTAGTTTTCTCTTACTATGCATGTCACATGATAAATCAACAACTTAACCTTTGTCTGCAGTCTATATGATTAATGTTGTTGAAGCAATAATTATTTTTGGATTGATGTTGTTGAATAGATTGCAATTGTTGTTGTAATAGTTTGTTATCTTGAAAGTGTAATATTTCCCAAATGGTTCAATTATTCCTTGATGATTAGTATTGTTGTTACACCTCAACCATCTCACTGAATGATATCATAGATTAAAATTTAAGTTCTCTATTGTTTATTTATGAGCTAGATCTAGATGGAGGTGTGATTGTGGATTTATGATTTAATGAAGTTATAATTTCTTTGAAGTGTGAATTTTATTTATGCAATCATAGAGTATATCTTTTGACAGGATTTAAATTCTTCCAAAAGTAATATAGATCTTTTAATTCATTTCATCTAAGTGGTTTATTTTATGCAAGGAATGGTTTAGTGGTGAAGGATTAATTCAGCAGTTAGATTTAGATGTGTTCAATGAGAAGGAAATATATAATAGTCTCAGTAATTATCAGAGTTTGAGTAGGTATTGATTAGCTTGGGTGATTGCAAATGAATTAGTGTCATAAGACTCAATGTTTATGCATAGACTGTGCTTGATTTCCTTTGAAATAACTAGACTAGATTACAAATCATTTCATAACATTTTTATTGAGAGGATACATGTAAAGTTATTTTATTCATGAAGTTAAAATTATAAATGCATTAGAGGAATGTTGGTCTCATTGGCAATAGATTTCCTATGATGACTGTGTAGGAATCTAGTAGGCCAGTACATAGACCATTTTTCTCTTCTCTTAGCAAGTCGTGGCTCATTTCTTTTATGAATACCAACATGTCTTCTCAAAGAAAATATAAATAAACATAATATATTCTAAATGGTGAAGATTTTTAAGTCATTATACAAAGAGAAAGGAAATAAAAGTACTTCTCCACGAACTAGAAGCATCAAATGAGAACTAGAATCATTCAAGGGACTAACACAATCTTTAATCAAAATAAAACCAAAGTTCCAAAGATGAATAAATGGTCCCAATGAAAACAAAAAACAAACCATTAAAATTTTCCAAGATATCAAAGTTACAAATCCAAGAAGTTTTATGTACTTGAGTCTTGAATGAGTCCATTCTTGCTTAGCGAAAGTCTTGTTAATTAGTCATTTAGTCTTTGATACTAGGACACTATCTATGTGAAGAGATAGGTCTCAAATTCATCAAATACTAGCTTCATTTCTTGTCACAGATAGGAAAAAGAGAATGGCTTAGTTAACTATCAAACCATCAAACTTAAAATAGCTTCAATCAAATAAATGTAGTTTCAATGTTACACTGTTTAATACAAAATAGAGAACCTATTTTTACCTTAAATGCAATCTCAAATTTACAGATGATAATCTTGCTCCCATAAAGAATTACCTTTTTTCAATGTACTCCTAAAATAGAGGAACAATTAAGTCAATAAACTAATAAGAATCACATCACATGTGTCATTCCATTCAGTATTTCTACAACACCAATCATCAATGGAACATCTAAGTCAATATAAGAGTCCCCTCATGTATAATGGCTTAAATAGCATCTTGGGGTATATTAATGTCCTAGTTCACATCAACATGTCGACCCTCACTTTCTATATTTTGAACAAGAAAATATGTAGATGAACTATTATTATGATCCTCCAAAATATTATCTTCCATATCAAGTTCATTAGAGGAATTTTTTGTGTTGTATTCTGCCCTTCTATCACAATCTGATCGGCAAAGAGCTAGTGCTCTATCGAATGGAAAATTGTTTATGTCATACTTTGTTACATATAATAGTAAACATGTATCCATATGTTTATCAAACTTTTTCCTCAACTTTGACTTCAAGAATGATAGTGCACTAAAAATTCTCTCATCCTCCACCAATCCCAAAATCATGGTTTGACATAAATCTACTAATTTGAAATATTCTAACATGTTTTCTTCTAGGTATTGGCTTTCACCTAATTTATTCTAGAATCTTGTTATTGCACCATGTTCTAGAGGTTTCTCCAAAACAAAATATTGATCTAACATTGTTTGACCAAAGATATTGTCTTGTTGATACAACTTTAATTAATCTAATATACCTTCAATCTCTTCTCCTTATACATTGCAATTCTTGCCAAATTGGTGCACTAAAATTTTTAATTTTGCTAAAATGCCAACTCTTTTAGCCTCTCTATTTTGTTCAGGGTTCCAATATGAGGGTATACCACAGACATGGCCTCCAATAATTCATCTCGAGGAAATTGTTCCCTTATCTCTGATGCTAGTCATTTTGAAATTTCTATCAAGTTGTGCTTCACTGAAATCACAACATTGTTGAATTGGTCTCTTGAGACATGGAATTCTTCAGTGATTCATCCCATCTAACTAACATAATGAAATGGAAGCATATACCTACTCATTGCCATACATAGTATTCATTTTCATCAAACTTCAAATAACTTTCAATGTTTTCTATATCGATGATAGTAGATCAACCTTTAAATGTTCGAATGTGAAAGACTCTAGCATTGTATACAAATTATCTAATTGAAGACATGCTAATTTTCTTGTATGTATTTATTATGCAATATACATTTTGTGACTCTGAGACATTTTCACAAGGACATTCATTTCATAAAGCATAGGAAGAATTCCAGCCAATGTTAATAATGTCTCTATATCAGTTAATCGAAATAAAATATCTTAAGCTTTGTATACACTGAAGCGGTGCTCATACATAACCCCTACTAAGGATCAGTACTCACTAAATAGTATTTGAGTTGGTCCATTCAATGAGATCCATATTGTATCAACGTATTTTAGTAGTTTTTTTCCATCTGTAACACCCTCAACAAATTGTTGAAACTCTTTAAATCACTTGGGACTACGACAAAAGTATGCATGAGTTTCAAGTACAAGATCTTCAACTTTTGAAACCAGTGGAAACTTGCTTAATATTTTAAATGCAAGATTCATTCTATGAGTCATACAATGAATACTAATCATAAATGGTGAAGTTAATAGTTGTAGTTTGACACAAAGGCCATTCATTTTCCCTTGCATGATTGTTTCTCCATCCTATGTCAACACATACCAACGTTTTTGCAATCACTAAATGATCCATACCACCATTTTCCTTCAAAGTCTTGATGACAAGTTCATAAATATTTTGAGTTGTACAATTCTCCCTCACTTTATCAATCCCAAGTAAATATGAATGCCTAACATGATCATTAACCATATAAATGTTCATGCATATCCATGAAGTATCATCAATAGATGTAACTTCATCCAAAGACAATGAAAAAAATCTAACATTTGCAATCTTCTCTTTCAAATCATCATTTTCTACTTGAGCTAGATATTTTCCCATTCCCAACCACTCGTTACTGACCAATGAGAAGATGGAAAATATGACACTTCAAGAAAAGATATAAAGTTATTGTAATCTGGATAATCTGTCATAGGACGACCTCTAGAAAAGATGTGAAATATAATGCTTAATTGCATCGTCTTGGATAACAAATTTATTTCAATCGTCTTTCCAAATAGAGATGTGATGGTTCCTCCACTTGCCTCGAGTTTTCTCTTACTGATTAAGTATTTATTATATTCATCTTCATATTTGACATGTCAACATTCCTCAGAAGATTTCCCTGTAATAATAGATTTATCCTCGCCATTTACAATTTCCTTATCATACACCTTTCCTGCATGCTTCTCATATGCCATTTACAATTTCCTTATCATACACATTTCCAAGTTTCCAACTACATATAATGCATATCACTTCTCGTGAAGCCTCTTTCTCATTTTTTGGAGGTATTGGTTCAATAAATGGAAATTTTGAGACCCATTCTAATTGGAATTGTCTCCCTATGTCTCATTGGATTTTTTTTCATTTTTCGTGATTGTGAATGGTTTGTGTTTCCTTCCAAGGAAAAACCTTCAACATCGTTATTGTCAATTTCTAGTGAAATTTCATTCATCTCAATTTGATCTCTAGAGGAACCTATTTCATCATCTATTATATGGATATTAGATGCATTCTCATAAGAGTTGACATCTCTTTCATTGATGGGTTATTCAAAAGATATTGAATCATGAAGAGAATATGGGTTATTGGATTGAGGCTTTTGAAAGTATGAAATACATCCCTATGTTTTGATGTTTTCTTGCCACGATATTTGTTTGACATCTCACTGAAATTTTCACAATTAGAATTTCAAATCGATCTAGAAACCAAAAGTGAAACCTGCATGAGAAAAATAATATAAAATTAGTCATCCATTTGGCAAGTCAACACAAATGCAATAGATATATCAATTGTAAGAACTCAATTCTTCTCAACAAAACCAACAGTACTTATCTAAAAAGAAATCACTTCAACATACAATAAGTCATTTTCATCTTGCATATTATTATTGGCTCAAAATAATGCCACATCAATAAAAATCCATTTTTAAAAACTATTTTTCCTATGATAGGTTGGTTTTAGGTTGATAATTTGTTAAAAATTAGAAACTTAGGCCATACAATTGATATATCATCATATATCAATTGTGATCATATGTTAGGATTTTCCTGATATGCCATGTCAAACAGTGATTTGATGATTTGTAATTTTGTAAATTCACCTACAAATAATATCTATATAGTACATTCACCTACAAACGCATATTACTGATAATATGAACAACAAACTTGCAAATCTAAAAACAGTAAACTAAACACATGCAAGAATCATCCTCAAAACTTAATCTTGTTGCTTAATCAAATGGATAATAGTGCCTGAGTTAATGCATCCCAATTGGAGAATGGTTGTGGCATGTATACATGTACAACTACACTGAGCAGTCCTAGTCTCCTCCTTAAACTCTGCACCCTCACTCAAATACTCATGCATGCACACTAACTACCTAGGGATTGGAGCCATTCTCTAAGAATAGATCATGCATTTTTGTAACTGAACTGAACTGAAATCTAGACTAATAGAAAACTTAACTGAATTGGCAATTACTAAATCTAGAACAATAGTGAACTAAGGTGAAAAAACATATGCCCATTATTTTGCTTGCTAAATTTTGAATTATCAATAAGCCTCACTTTCAACCATTCAAGCATGGAATTTATGGTGGAAAACCTATAAATAGCACAAGGAAAGAGAGTATGAGAGGGAGCATACTTCCATTCATTGTAACTGGGAATCTAGTCAAGGTGTATGCAGGTTGAAAGAGAAGATAGTAAAGGGAAAAAACCCATTTTTTTGCTTACTAAATTTTTAATTTTCAATAAGCCTCACTTTCGGCCATTCAAGCATGGGATTTATGGTGGAAAAGTTAAAACCTATATAATAACTGGAAAATTGGGGATAAGTTCATTGCATGTAGATCCTAGCTACAAAATTCATGGAGATTATCTGCACTGTAGGAGTAACACTTTCTATCTCCATTTGATTTCATGAGTATGTGATTATTTGAAGTTTACAACTTGAATTGGCATTTGAAAGTAGATTTAGTAAGGTTGGTTTGGGACCTGGGTTCTTATGTGTTTGGTTATAATTGGGTTGAAATAGTAATAAATGGTCACTGGTGAGTTAGGAAAAACCTAGAGTGGACTGTGGAAAATTTTGGTTAATTGATTTTCATGGTAAAAAATGGCCATACGGATAATTATTTTTCATTATTTTTATGTTATTAGCATAGTAAGCAGTACAATATGATATAGGCTATAGAAACGGGTTGAGGAAATGTTTGTATGAAATTATAATACTAACAACTTACTATATTGTATGAGGATGCATATGAAGTGTTTGTAGAAATGTATGCATTAGATTTTTCATTCTTGCTCATTGTTCGACACAAACTCACTCTAGGCATGTCGCATCTATCTAAAAATATCTATAACTATGTTTATCTCGATGTGTGACATGATGTTGATACTGCAATATCCACACAACTATAGGCATGCATTTGAATGGAATTTTCTCTATTAAAATGGATTTAGGAATGTAAAATTGTAGCTTTGTGGGCAGAATTGCATTACTTTTTCTTTGGATTATATTCTTGCTTGAAAAGCTAGTATGATCGGTGGGTGCTCTATCACTTGTGCATGGAAACACACAAGCATTGGGATTTGGGAAACATGGTGTTGAAACACTGTGTTTTAGCATTAGCTTGTGAGAATGATTTAAAAATGCCCAAATAATTTATCCAAATAGTGGGTAAGCTCAAAAACTTAAACACAGTCTACAAAACTACTGATCTACTCCAATCAATAACCCAAACAATCACTCGTCATGACCTGAAGCCTCTGATATCCTGGAGGCTGGAGCCTAGGTGGGATCTATCACTGTCACTGATCAAGATGACATGTGTGCATGGAAACACACAAGCAATGAGCATTGGGAAACACTGTGTTGAAACATCATGTTGAAACACCATGTTTCAGCACCATCTTGTGAGAATGATTTAAAAATGCCAAGGTAATTTATCCAAACTGTGGGTAAGCTCGAAAACTTAAAGTCTTAAACACAGTCTACAGAACTACTGATATACTCCAATCACTAACCCAAACAATCGCTCGTCATGACCTAAAGCCTCTATTATCCTGGAGGATGGGTGGGCTCTATCACTGATCAAGATGACACTTGTACATGGAAACACACAAGCAATGAGCATTGGGAAACACGGTGCTAAAACACTTTGTTTCAACACCATCTTGTGAGAATGATTTAAAAACGCCTAGGTAATTTATCCAAAATTTAAACTATGGGTAAGATCAAAAACTTAAACACAAAACTATTGATCTACTCCAATCACTAACCAAAGCAATCATTTTTCATGACCTGAAGTCTTTGCTATATTGGAGGCTAGATGGGATCTATCACTGATCAAGATTACACTTGTGCGTGGAAACCGACAAGAAAATTGCAATGAGCATTGGGAAACACGGTGTTGAAACACCGTGTTTCAATACCAACTTGTGAGAATGATTTAAAAACGCCCAGGTAATTTATACAAACTGTGGGTATTAGGTAAGCTCAAAAACTTAACCACGGAACTATTGATCTACTCCAATCACTAACCCAAACAATCACTCATCATGACCTGAAGCCCCTATTATCCTAGACCCTGGGTGGGCTCTATCATTGATCAGGATAACCCTACTAGCATATGCACTAAATGAATGCCCAAAACAACTCTGCTACTAGCGGAGCAGAGAACCATGAGCCCATAAATGATAAGATATTAAGATTATCCCTAAGTTGCAGAGAGGGCTCAAAAGCCACTTACCCGATATCAAGGTGCTACAGGCTGGCAACCAAAAATGTTGACACAAAGCGATCGGGAAGATGGCAAGAACTCGACGCTTTCTCCTCCTGTAATTTGCAAATTTTGACGATAAAATTTCGAGTTGGAACTTGGCCTTTGATGATTTCAAGCTAGGCATGGCTGAAGATTTCAAGGGGAACCACTTAGATCTATTAATATTATGAATCACCATCAAATTGGGGAAAAAAATTCGAAACCCGCGGCCAAATTCATGTAAAAATTCCAAATGAGGGGCCTCCTCTGTAAAAACTCCAAATCGGTGGGCGAAAAAGCCATAAGGCCAATGGCCATTCCCAAATCGAGGCGAATCATGGTCCTTGGCCCTATGAAAATCTAAAACTGTGGGCTAAACCTTGGAAGATCAATGGCTACTCCCATAAATCGGACGAAAGGGAGGATCCACCGCCATTTTACCAAGGCGAAAATGTAATTAATATTTAAAATTTGACCGTCATTTTGGGGCTAAATATATAATTAATATTGTTTTAAAAATAAAGGGGGGGCAAATTGGGATTAATATGGTTTTTTTTAAATATTTAAAATTCGCCCTAACAAAATTTGAAGGGGCTAAATTTCTCCCATGGGCGAAATTTCTTCCCTAAATTTTTCCATGCTCAGATTCATAAGGAGTTTTCTTCTTCCCGGAGAGATAAATATAGCTACGACTAATAAGCATTTGTCCTTGCATATGCTTCGAGGACGAAGCTTTTGAAGGAGGGATGACTTGTAATATACCTTATGTATATTACAATGTTTATTAATTACTAATTAAATCATTAATGTAATAATTATACTTTTAATGTAAAGCTGTGTTTTTTTAGACAAAAAGACGTGATTCTACTCATTTACGACGTTGTACATTGAATAAGATGACGAATAATAAATATTAAATATATATTTTATATAAATCCATTCCATGCTTCCACCCACCTTGGGGTCATACGAGTTTCATAGTCAAAAACAAAAGCTCAAGGTTTTACACAACTAAGTTAAAATATACAGCAAAACATGGAAGAAGGGGATATCAAATGATGGTGGAGAAAAATTTGAAAGTTAACATGTCCTCTTAAATATTGGAATTTCTAATAAAATACTTGCATGGACAATGGTTAAAAAAAAAAAAAACATGGGCGAGCATGGTGTATAATATGTAAAAAATATGGAGAATCAATCAACTATTTATTTGCATATTGTCCATATGTAAAAGACACATGTGGAGTCAAAATTTACAACTTTAATATTCAAATTCAGAATTTCAAAATTAAAATTTACATTTTTGAAATCAAAATTCATACTCAAATTCAGAATTTCAAAATCAAAATTGATATTTTTGAAATCAAAATTCATACTTTTTGTATTTTAAATTATTCAAAATTCATAATTTAACTTTCTTAGTCTAGATTTTTCTTTTTATTTAATTAAAATTGAGATTTAATCTTTAAAAACCTCTAAGGATAGCCTTACTAAATTCAGAATTTCAAAATCAAAATTGATATGTTTGAAATCAAAATTCATACTTTTTGTATTCGAAATTATTCAAAATTCATAGGTTTGTATTTGAAATTATTCAAAATTCATAATTTAACTTTTTTAGTCTAGATTTTTCTTTTTATTTAATTAAAATTGAAATTTAATCTTAAAAAACCTCTAAAAATAGATTTAATAAATTCAGAATTTCAATCAAAATTCATACAATTCATACTCAAATTCAGAATTTCAATCAAAATTCATACAATTCGTACTCAAATTCAGAATTTCAATCAAAATTCATACTCAGAATTTCAAAATCAAAATTGAAATTTTTGAAATTCCTCTGGGGATAGACGTAATAAAACATCAGCAGTTAAATTCTCTTATGGAGGAATGAAATAGATCATAAAAATGTTTTTTTTAAATACATATTAGCAATTACTGTAAATATGCCAGTAAAAGTTAAATTCTCTTATGAAGGAATGATATAGATCATAAAAAATTTTATTTTAAATACATATTAGCAATTACAGTAAATATGAACCTAATTTTATCCAGTAAAAGTAAACGCCGTTGCCGGGGATCGAACCCGGGTCACCCGCGTGACAGGCGGGAATACTCACCACTATACTACAACGACCAAGTTGTAATTTTGACAAAGTAACTTTAATAAGAAATCATTTGACAGAATACAATAAAATTCCTCGCTTACGCCAAAGACAAGTATGGTTTATATTATCAAAAATCCTGATGTTGGATATGTCAAGATGGCCGAATTGTCTCATGCGCCAGTTTCAGGTACTGATTTGAAAGGGCGTGAGTTTTGAATCCTATTATTTCCAATTCTCGGTTTTGTATTACTTGATCATTGTGATAAAACTGTTTTGTTTTGTCCATAATATATTCCTAATTCCATTCGATTCAAAGCACAGAGATAATTGAAACTTGGGCCTTCGGAAAAAAAAAATCGGACTTTAATTTACAGAGGTTATTGAACTTTGTGCTTCACAGATCGATGAAGACAGTAAATCTTTGCAGGAAAGAGGAAAGGAAGCTTTGGATGGTGGACGACTCTTGCCGAGGAGGAGAGCCAGAGGAAAAGGAGAAATCTAATACTTCAGAAAAGCGTGGGAATGGTGGAGATCAGTGTTCCTCGACCACTTATTTTATATCCTACCGTGAGGAGAGTGCTTTATGTTTATGTTTATGTTTATATATATATATATAAAGGCAAATTGGCACAGAAGATAATGATCATTTGTAAATATTTGCTATTGTGGTTAAATCAATATTATTAATAAAAAAAAACAAATCACTTGACATGATTTAATGGTGATTTGTAAGTGTTAGACATCAAAATTACTCACTTCAATAGTGTCGCCATTACAAGTGTCGTAAATGTTGGAGTGTCGCAAGTGTCGTAAACATCATATTGTCATCTTGTCTATGTCGTGTCTCTAACGACATTATAAGGACACTTAAGACACCTTCAAAGACTAGTTTAAGAAGGAGAAATCATCTGATGAGGAGTACAAATCATTTGCCATGAAGAAAACCACTCAAAAATGATTTTTTGAAGGGGAGCGCTCCCCTACCCATTGTTAGGAAGTGCTAGCGCTCCCTAGCCTCCTTTGGGGGGAGCATTCCAAGCACTATGTGCACCCTTTTGTGGGAGCGCTGCCCTTTCTGAGCGAATTTTGGCTTGTTGAGATAAATCAGGGAAGAATCCTCTCAATCTCTTAAGGTAGTTGGATTCGAATCTGAGGTCAAGGCATGATCTTAGGGAAGATCCTCAACTGAAGGAGAAGAATCCTTAACTTATCCCAAAGATCTCTCAAGTGGTTGGGCCTCTCTAAGCTTATATAAGAAGGCCTTCTCATGGTGAAAATAAGGAGGATAGAGATTAAGAGATAACAAACTTATGATCTCATAAGTGGTATTGGGAGAGACATTGTAAAGCATCTAACTTATGATCTCATAAGGGAGATATCATTGAAGCATTAACATTATGTGTGTGGATTATTTGAGCAAGGGTCTCGACAAAGGGAACTTGGTGAAGCTACTGCACTACATCCATGGCTGTAAGAAACACTTTGTTCTCATTAATATAAATTCATGTTTGGTCTGTTTCCTTTAAAGTTTGTGTATATGAACTTATTTCTTTCATAGATTCATTATAAAGCTAATCATAGTAGAGCAAGAAGTATTGTTGTTGTTTCTCATTGTACCACAGGACCTTCAACTGAACTTGGAAATCAAGATCAGCCTGGAGCGAACAAGGACAAACGTCAATAAAAAGGTACTTGCCTTTCTTCCCTCTTCTTCTTTGATAGTTTAGCTTTATGATAAAGGAATGTCAGTGTCCATAATAGCACTTTTTATCTTGGAGTTAGGGGTCTAGCATCCAAGAGGGAATCCACTTGTCCGCAGGGGGATTCTCCTGTAACAGAAATTGGTGACTCCCGGTCAGTCCGATTGATCAGGTGGTCAATCTAGTTTCATCCTTGATTGAACCACTCACCAAAGTAGTTGATCCAGTTCTGTCATCGATCAGCCCCACTTTTCATCTGAAAAGTGAAACCCAAGTGACTGATCTAGTCTCGTCATTGGTCATTCCCACCCTTCATCCAAAGAGTTCCAAAGTGGTCGATCCGATTCTACCCATCCAAAGAGTTCCAAAGTGGTCGGTCCTCGATTCTACCATCGCTGGATCCTAATTTCTCCTTTGAGAAGTGCCAAAGGATCGACGGTTCCTTCTTCCTACGCTTCCACCCTCTTCATCCAAGAGTGCTAAAGTGGTTGTTTCGATTACTTCATCGGTCAATCCCACTCTTTCTCTGAAGAGTGCCAACGTGGTCAATCTGATCCTATCATCGATCGACCCTACTCTCCCTCTAGAGAGTAAACCTGATTATGCCCATGTCTTTCTCATTGATACAAAATCTACTGTGACGGGGGGCATTCCTTCTTCTCCTGCGAAAACCCCTCCAAGTAATGAGGCCATACTTTTTGATTGGGGTACGCTAATTGAACCTCGTCTTCCCTCTCACATTCCTTTCAAGATTACAGTACAGGTTTGTGGTCAGGACGTTCCCCATGCACTGATAGATGAAGTTTCGTCCGTTAGTATTTTGTCCTCTATCGCTTGGCAAGCTTTGGGTTATCCTCAGCTTGTGTCAGTTACCCAGACTTTGTTCTCTTTTAATAGAAGAACCAGTCACCCTTTATGGATCCTCCCTCAGTTTCTCGTACTTTGGGAGGGAAAACTATCTTTATTGATGTTATGGTAGTCCAGGACCCCTTGGATTTCGATTTACTCCTTGGGAGAGATTATGTCTATGCCATGAAAGCTATTGTGTTCACTCTTTTTCATGTGATATCTTTCCCGCACGATGGAAAAATGGTGACTATTGATCAACTTTCATTTGTTGGCCCTAACTTGACCATCAACCCAATGACCTCCCTAAACAGGTCTCATATGCAGTCGGTATCACCCCTGCCACAGGTCAATTATGTGGCGTTGTCTCCCATGACTTCAACTTCCGATGACTTGGATCCGGTAGTTGACATGGTGATCTCTTCGGTAGGGCTATTGGAGCCTGATCTCCTTACCCCCGACGCGGCCCTCGACATGTGTTCCTTCCAGAGTATTCTTCTTCCATCCAGTGAAGATCTCTTGGAAGCCATGACTGAGTTTTGTCCCTTGACATGTACTCCTTCCAGAGCGTTATCCTCTTGGAAGCCATGATCAAGGAGAGGCCACGAGCATAGTTTTCTTCTCTGTGGCAAGCTCGTTAAAAAATAAAACATAGTTCACGAGAATATTTTTTCCTCTCTGTGGCAAGCTCGTTCAAAAAGGAAACAGAGATCATGAGCATAGTTTTCCTCTCTGTAGCAAGCTTGTTAAAAAATGAAACAAAAATCTGGGGTTTCAACCCGGAGCCTTGAGCATAGTTCTTTTCTTGTGTCAAGCTCGTTACAAAATGAAACAGACACCTCTCCTATCATGTTGAGTCTATCGCCAGATCTCGTAGATGTCAAGTCAAGTCTTTCGTTAGGTCTCTTATTTGAACCTTCATTTCATCCACCCTTATCCTTTTTCTCTATCTAGTACAGAAATTGGTGACAACCTCAAAGTCGGTGAATGAATTTATGCTTGGGGGGCATGTCTCCAGCCTTTTGATGATCATTCTGAAGCTAAGCCACTAGTTTTTCAAGATGGGGGCATACCGAGCTTAGTATTTGTTCTTTCTTGCGCTCGTAAATACATGAGAATGCAACCGACTAGACTTTTATCACTTTTTCGGACTCGTAAAGGATATACAAAAAATGAACCCTCTGGAATCTTCTTTAAGCTATTTTCACACTCTCTAAACGTGAAAATATTGTCTAGTGATCTTGCTTCCTTTCTCACTAGTCAAAAGGTTTGAAAGGGCATCTTTCGAGTGATAATTTATCTCTTTTTTGGCCTCGCGAGACTAACATTACGAAAAAGGAGCACGCTGGAGTCATCTTTAAGTTCTTTTCAGACTCTCTAAATATGAAAAATCACTGAGTTTACCTTCTCTAGACGCGTTAAACAATCATACATTGAAGGGCTCATATGGGATGGAACCCTTACTTCTTCCAGTTTGTTAAACAAAGGAAGAGGGACTTACCAAAGGTGAGTTATATCGAGCATGTGTTACCCTCCTCGAGCTCGTTAAATTAAAAAGAGGTACTCATCTATCTGGATGGGGGAAAATTGATGGAAGCAAGCCAAATAGTTTTTTAGAACACTACCAGTAACTCTTACAGTCGCCCTTGAACA
>SNQJ01S0002565.1:127831-146758 GCA_010110895.2 Picea sitchensis
TTCACCATAAAAAAAAAAAAATCCTATGACATAATTCAATTTCGTTTAAGCTTAGAAATTAAGAGAAGGTAAAATTCATTTATGTCCATAATATCATTTTTACACCAGTCTAGATTACTTTGAACCGAAAAGCTTATGTGGGTAAATTCTTTCCATAATTCTATCACTTCCCTTGAATCTCAAACTACTCCAACATACTTCTTTGTATATAGGCGATGTCTAAACTTAGGTCGAAGGAACCTTTGATGTTCAGAAAGATAAATCTCAGAAGGGATAGCACCTTTGAAGTACTCAAAGGGAGGTAGAGATCGAAATCGTCTCGCAGAAGTCAAGTTCAGGTGGACAACGCTAAGTCATTTTGGCCAGAGATCCTTGAGCAGAGTGAACGAATGGTGAGATTTCTTCGTGGGGAAGTACCGAAATCCCATGGACCATTGGATCTCGTAGATCTGTGGGAAGGTTAAGATTGATCGTCTTTTAGCATTTAGAAGCTCAGGAGGAGTAGCAACCATTGGATGAGAAACAACAGGAGTCGTTGATCTCGTGCTTCGAACTTCGCTATTTCGGAGTTCGGGGTTTGGAGCAGCAAGGGATTTTGGAGTTGTTGCATCGCGAACTCCCGATTTGCGAAATCTCGAAAGAATCAGGACCATTGATCTCATGCGAAAGGGCCAAAAACCCGTTAAGCCCCTTTTCGGCATTTCGGGTCCCGAGAGTTCGAAGGCCTAGAAACATTGCATCTGTAGTCGCGAAATCCTGAATCGCGAAACCCTGAAATGTGAAAAGGCCAAGACCCGTTAAGCCCCTTTTTGGCATTTTGGGTCCCGGGAGTTTAAAGGGCCTAGAAAATTTTTCGTCGGAGTCACAAAATCCTGAATCACGAAACCTTGAAATCCTGAACTTCGAAACTCTGAAGTGTTGGGCCCACAGTCCTTTCGCATTTCGCAATTCGACACTTCTTGTTTCATTTTGTTTGTGCATCGGGGGTTTGTAAACCCCGAAATCCTGAAATCCTGAAATGTTGGGTCCTAAGTCTCTTCGCATTTCGTGATTCGGCAAACAGCGTGGTCTTTTGTCTTTTGTGTTCGGTGTTTGTAATCGCCAAAACCCGATTGACTTCAGCCTTTCACACCATTTTGTTCTCTAAGGTTTAAACCATTAAACAAAAGTCTAAGTTAATTTTTCGGTACAGGTCCTGATTAAGCGTCTCTGAACTCTTGTGCTTACGGAGCATTACAGCTGCCAAATTTAAAAGGGGTCATTCAAATTCGATTCCCTCAGACTCTTATCGGGTTTGGAAAAAGGGAAAAAAATTCTCAAGGGTAACTGGGGATTTGGTCTCGGTGGTTACACTATAACTTTTGCAAAAATTTCTTCTATAGGATTGTCCTATTCATTAGAGTAAAATGAAATATTTGATAACCGATTACCGTTCGGTCTCGTTATGCCCTAAATTTTAAATACCAGGGTTATTTCCTTGAAGACAGGCCCTGTTTTTTCAAACACTAGATGTTGGATTGACTTATGCTAGATCTAAATACTAAATCATTTTATCTGATTTTGGCATTCCTTGTAATTATTACCAAGGTGGTTTAAATCTACAATAGCGATTATTTAGATTGGATATAATGGTCCAAGTAAAGTTCTGATTCTATGTTTTTCTTCTAGAATAATATATGTATATATATATGTACTTTCTTCATTTTTTATGCCAAAGGACTGGTAGGAGTTTTAAATCGCATGTTGCATACACAGAACTGTAAGGGAAACTGGTGTAATAGTCGGTCTTCCTACCTCAGCTACAGATCTGCCTCTACACAGTCTGTTTAATGGAAAAGAAAATGTAGCATAGTTTACAAAACTCAGAATGTTGTTCCCGACATTATCCATACAGTTAGATTAATGAAATTTCAGCATAACTTCCACTCCCCATATGCCAATCTCAACATTGGTTTCACTCAAAAAACAAATAAAAAGGAAAATAGCAGTGAAACTAATTTAGAAGAGATTTCTTCTAGAATTTAACCATGCAAAAATACTTTTAATTATCATAACTAATAAAAGGCCAATTCTATCATTCGTTCAGATTTAATAAATACATGACATCAGATATCAAATCATTCAAACAGAAAATGGAAATCATTTCAGTTCTGATTTAACAAATATATTGCATCAGATATAAAATCATTCAAACAGAAAAGGAGTAGAGCAACATATCTGAACCCGATCGTGAGAAGACAAAGGGAACATCCACGTTCCTCCCAACCGTAGAATAGGGCAGCCAAATCACTTTCCCAGTTCACCCCCTAGCCTGACCATGAATCCATGAGGGCTAACTCTGAAACTCCTCCTCAGCAATGTCCTTCAATTCCAGCAATTATCCTCTTGCCTCACACTTACTCAACAGTGCTCATAACAACAAGGAAAATCCATTTCAACAGACTCCTCTTGCCTCATACTCAATCCGTAGTGTTCATAACAGCAAGAGAGCTCAAAAATCTTTTTCCCCGGCATACTTGGCAGTGTCCTGCCTCCTTTCATATGCTATTTATCAATTTTTCCCAGGTCTTTTTCCTTCCCTTGGGGATTTTTGTAGCTTTCTAAATCCCTGATTTTCAGGAGCTTCCAATGGCCAAATCTCTGATTTTCCACTTGTAATAACCAGCCCAAAGGTAGTTCCAACATGTTCCCCACTCATGGAGTCATGGTCAGCTAATTTTAACATGGTTGTTCCATTTGTCCTCCTGCAATTAATATAAATATTTTGTTTTTATACAAGTGTCATAGTCAAATAGTTAGTTGATTCCAATCAAAACTCTGCCCAACAGTCATAATAATTAATCACAATTATCAAATTCAAAATTCGGAATTGCCATAATGGCAAAAAATTTCCAAATTCGAATTTACTAAAAACGGAAATAAATTTCCAGCAAATTAAAATTCCAAAAATATTTTATTTTGGGGGGATATCACATCCTTTCCCCCTTCAGTAAAACACTGTCCTTAGTGTTTGTTCCTTTCTTGGAATATGGTTGGATGAGATTTCCGCAAATCTCCTTTCAACTCTCAATTGGCCTCCTCAGAACTAAAGTGCTTCCATTCCACCTTTACCCGAGTGACGACTCTGTTCCGAAGTGTTATTTCTCTCCGGTCCAGAATGCGCAGGGGTTCCACCTGGAACTCACCCTCTAGTTCCACTTGCACCAAGTCCCAATCAATCCTATGAGTAGGGTCATGAATATACTTTTTCAACAAAGAAACATGAAATACATTATGAATTCTTAGATTAGTTGGAAGTGCAAGTTGATACGCTACAGGTCCAATTCGAGCTAGTATCTCGAAGGGCCCACAAAACCTGGGTGCCAGCTTGGCACAGTTCCCTAACTTCAACGAGATTTTTCGGGCTTTGACCTTCAAATAAACATGGTCCCCTACTTGAAATTCCAAGTGTCTTCTTTTCTGATCTGCATAGTTCTTTTGTCTATACTATGCTTCTTTCAAGTTCTGTTGTACCTTCTTTACGATGTTCTCCATTTCTTGGAGCATCTCTGGTCCAACCATGAGTAGGTCAGCTGAATTATCCCAGCTAATTGGAGTTGTACATTTTATGCCATACAGTATTTCGAAAGGGCTCAACTTAGCCAAAGTTTGGTACCCATTGTTATATGCAAATTCTACCAGGTGTAGGTAGTCTTCCCACTTGTTCGGTTTTGTTCTTACATACATGCGGAGCATATCCTCTATGATTTGGTTTGTCCTTTCGGTCTATCCATCCGTTTGGGGATGATAACTCGTGCTGAAATTCAAATTAGTATTTATCCCTGCAAACAATTCCTTCCAAAAAGCGGATGTGAATTTTACATCTCTATCTGAAATCACCATTTTAGGAATACCATGCAGTCTAAAAATTTCTTTCATGAATATTTTAGCAATGTTTATAGCTTTAAAAGTAGACTTTATAGGAATAAAGTGTGCAGACTTACTGAGTTTATCGATTACAACCATGATAGAATCATTATGTTTCTGAGTTTTAGGCAAACCTGTTATAAAGTCCAGCGATATGGTTTCCCATTTCCATTCTGGTACTGGTAATGGCTGTAATAGGCCGGTTGTATGCTGGTGTTTGGCCTTAACCTGCTGACAATCTTGGCACCTAGCCAAGTATTATATTGCTTCAACTTTCATATTAGGCCAGTAAAACAGTTTTATAAGTGCTTTTATCATTTTTTGGTAACCTGGATGACCAGAATACAATTTCTTATGCACTTCATCCAAAACTGTTAATTTTAACTCTGTTGAATCTGGTATGTAAAGTCTGTTTTTAAATCGTAATAATCCCTTCTTGTCGATACTTAGATCTGGTTTATCTAAGTCTGTGGGACTGTTTTGTAATTCTGCCATCATCTTAGTATAATTTTCGTCGCTAATACCTACCGTCCTTACCTTTTGTTCCAGATCACTTTTTTCCCTGTTGATATTTACCTCAAATAACCCATGGACTCTTCTGCTTAAAGCGTCTGCTACTTTATTTTCTTTGCCCTTGATATGTCTGACTTCGAAGTCGAATTCGCTCAAGAAGGCTAACCATCTAGCTTGCCGTGCATTGAGCTCTAGTTGACTAAACATATATTTCACACCACTATTATCCGTCAATAGTAGAAATTTTCTTCCCATTATGTAGTGTCACCACATTTTTAATGTGTGTATTACCGCTGCCAATTCTAAGTCATGAGTGACATAATTTCGCTCATGTTCCTTTAATTTCCGAGACTCATAACAAATAACGTGTATTTCCTGAGTTAGGACACCACCTAGTCCCTCTTTACTTGCATCAACACATACTGTGAAGTCTTTATCTGGGTCTTCTACCTTCAAAATGGGCACCGATGTCAATAATTCTTTCAGGTTACTAAAATTGTCTTGACACTTTTGCGACCAGTTAAACTTGGCCCCTTTCTTTTGTAATGATGTGATAGGGTAGGCTATCTTGGAAAATTCTTCTATAAACCTACGGTAATATCCGGTGATTCCCATGAATGACCGGATATCTGCTACATCCTTAGGTACTGGCCATTCCATAATGGCTTTTGTCTTCTCTGGGTCTACGACAATGCCTTCTGCTGAAATTACATGTCCTAGATATTGTATTTCTTTTGATAAAAGTCACACTTGTCAAATTTGGCGTACAGTTTGTGTTTTCTCAATGTTTGCAGCATTATCCTTAAGTGTTCATCATGTTCTTCCTTTGTTTTTTAATAGACCAGAATATCGTCGATAAATACTACCACGAACTTGTCTCAGTATTGACTGAAAATACTGTTCATCAGGCACATAAATGTGGTTGGCACATTAGTGAGTCCAAAAGGTATGACTACGAATACGTAGTGTCCATATCTTGTCCGAAAAGTTGTTTTGTTTATGCCCTCATCTTTTATCCTAATTTGATGATAACCGGATCGTAAATCCAACTTTGAAAAGATCTTGGCCCCACCCACTTGATCGAACAGATCATTTATCCTTGGTAAGGGGTATTTGTTCTTAATAGTCATTTTTTTCAGTTGTCTATAATCGATACATAGTCTTAGAGTACCGTCTTTCGTTTTTCATAAAGAGGAGTGGTGCTCCCCATCGCGAGACACTCGGTATGATGTACTCTTTGTCCAATAATTCCTGTAATTGTATTTTTAATTCTGTCAGTTCTGGTAGACTCATTCGGTAGGGTGCTTTTGAGATAGGGGCTGATCCGAGTAGTAAGTCTATGGAAAAATCTATTCCCCTTCTAGGAGGTAATTCCTGTATCTCATCCACAAACATGTCTCTGAATTCACATAGGACAACAAAGTCTTCTAACTTGGGCTTATCTTCTTTTTCTAATAGATTCGTCACTTGGATGGCGTAAACTTGACATCCCTTTCTAATACATTTCTTGAGTTGCATCGTTGAAACTTGTCTGACTAATACAGGTTTTGGTATGCCTTGGGCTATTCTAACAATGCCAAAATTATCTTTATAGCTAAGTATCTTTGTATAATAGTCTAGTATTTCTTTGTGTTGTTCCAACCAATCCATCCCGATAATCATATCATAAGATCCTAGTGGTAGGATGTTTAGATTGGTCCTTATCCTTTGACCATCTAAGCTGAACTCAAGATCATAAATAAAGTCAACTACTTTTATTTTAGTACATGTTGCTAGTTGTACAAGCCATGATTTTGCGTGCTTTAGTTTCTTAAGTTTATTCGACTCTACTACATCAAGAGTAATATAACTTAATGTAGCTCCAGGGTCAATTAAAAAATAAATTCGAGTGTCATTGATTTTACCTTTGATTTCTACCACCGAGGACTGGTGGTCAGCTTTTCAACCATCTATGGCTGCATTTATCTGATGCAGGCTTCTGCCCACGTCTCCCACTGTCGAGGCTTCCTGCAAATTGTGAACATCAGTTCTGTTGGTTGCAATTAAACGTGGATAGTTCCTCCTTAGATGAGGCTCTCCACACTTCCAACACTTTAGTGGCTTGCAGGAGTTGTCCCCAAACTTCTTCGTTCCTAGGTTTACTGGTTTACCGCTACCTTGTGTATTCGGATGATTGGAAGGAAAATCCTTCCTTGGGAAACTTTGTGCTGCATTTTGATAAGGAGTTGGTTGGTATCCCTTCTTCCGTTGGTTCATTCGATATTTCTTCTTATCCTTCCAGGTCTTGGGAAACTCTACCCACTGTTTATACTGGTCATAGCACATTTGTGCTTTCCTGAATACCTCACTCAAGGATTTGGGGTTGTCAAACTCAATTCTGTCCCGGTAGGCCTGTGGTAAACAACTTAAGAATCACTGGATTTTTACCTTATCCTCCCAGATGTACGGTACGAACCTTAGTAGTTCCAGAAATTTGTTTATAAGGTCCTCCATTGTCATCTATCTGAGTCATAACTCGTAAAATTATTTCGTCTTCCTTTCATAATAGCTTTCAAAAAGGTATTGTTTCATGAAATATTTCTTAAAGTCGGACCATTCCAATTGTTTCTCCTTTAGGCCCTTGGCCAACTTCAGGTCCTGCCACCAAATGTTGGCCTTCCCCTTCACATTGTAGATGGCCATTCTGACCTTCATGTTGTTGGAATAGTTGTATATCTGGAAGTATTTTTTGATGTCCAACAACCATGCCTCAGCTTCTTCTCCTATCCTTGATTCTCCATCAAAGGTAGTTGGTTTAATCTTTTTAAATTCTCCTTCATGGTGGTCTACTTGTTTTCTTTTCTGTCTGGTATAGTTTTGTCCTCATCCGAAGGTGTCCCTTCAGACGAACTGTCTCATTTTTCTATTTCCACACCAGAATTCTTGGAGGCCCTTTTACTGACCTCCTCATCATGGTTATCATATTTTGGGATTTTCTTAGTTACTATACTATGCAGCAGGACTTCATTTATCTCTTGTTGTTCCTGTTGTGCTTTCTTCAATTTTTCATTGTCGGCCTTGAAAACCTACAGTTCAACAATAAGATTCCTCATTGTTTCCAACACCTCTGTGGGTGAGCTTCCATCACTTTTCTGCCTTGGATCTCCCAGAGGTCCTTGCTACAGATTCCCTTCCATCCTGATTTCTGCACCTTCTTGAGCTGCCATAATCAACACAAAATAGAAAGGCTTTCTGTTTGTAACCACAAGATTTATTAGTTTTTTCATAAATCGGAATATATACTAAGAAATTAATGTGGCCCTGTTCAGGCTCATTGTTGTAACTTTTTCTCTAATACCATATGTAATGAACCTCAAATTCACCATAAAAAAAAAAAAAAATCCTATGACATAATTCAATTTCGTTTAAGCTTAGAAATTAAGAGAAGGTAAAATTCATTTATGTCCATAATATCATTTTTACACCAGTCTAAATTACTTTGAACCAAAAAGCTTATGTGGGTAAATTATTTCCATAATTCAATCACTTCCCTTGACTCTCAAACTACTCCAACATACTTCTTTGTATATAGGCGATGTCTAAACTCAGGTCGAAGGAACCTTTGATGTTTAGAAAGATAAATCTCAGAAGGGATAGCACCTTTGAAGTATTCAAAGGGAGGCAAAGATTGAAATCGTCTCGCAGAGGTCAAGTTCAGTGGAGAACGCTAAGTCATTTTGGCCAAAGATCCTTGAGCGGAGTGAACGAACGGTGAGATTTCTTCGTGGGGAAGTACCGAATTCTCACGGACCGTTGGATCTCGTAGATCTGTGGGAAGTTTAAGATTGAACGTCTTTTAGCGTTCAGAAGCTCAGGAGGAGTAGTGACCATTGGATGAGAAGCAACAGGAGTCGTTGATCTCGCGCTTCGAACTTCGCTATTTCGGAGTTAGAGGTTTGGAGCAGCAAGGGATTTTGGAGTCGTTGCATCGCGAACTCCCGATTTGCGAAATCCCGAAAGAATTGGGACCATTGATCTCATGTGAAAGGGTCAAAAACTCGTTAAGCCCCTTTTCAGCATTTCGGGTCCCGGGAGTTTGAAGGCCTAGAAACATTGCATCTGGAGTCGTGAAATCCCGAATCGCGAAACCCCAAAATGTGAAAAGGCCAAGACCCGTTAAGCCCCTTTTCGGCATTTCGAGTCCCGGGAGTTTGAAGGGCCTAGAAAAGTTGTCGCCGGAGTCACGAAATCCCGAATCGCGAAACCCCGAAATCCTGAACTCCGGAACTCCGAAGTGTTGGGCCCACATTCCTTTCGCATTTCGCAATTCGACACTTCTTATTTCATCTTGTTTTTGCATCAGGGGTTCGTAAACCCTGAAATCTCGAACCCCAAAATCCCAAAATCCTGAAATGTTGAGTCCTCAGTCTCTTTGCATTTTGCAATTTGGCAAATAGCGTGGTCTTTTGTCTTTTGTGTTCAGCATTTGTAATCGCCGAAACCCGATTAACTTCAGCCTTTCACACCATTTTGTTCTCTAAGGTTTAAACCATTAAACAAAATTCTAAGTTAATTTTTCGTTACAGGTTCTGATTAAGCGTCTCCGAACTCTTGTGCTTACATAGCATTACAGCTGCCAAATTTAAAAGGGGTCATTCAAATTCGATTCCCTCAGACTCTTATCGGGTTTGGAAAAAGGGAAAAAAATTCCCAAGGGTAAATGGGGATTTGGTCCCGGTGGTTACAGTATAACTTTTGCATAAATTTCTTCTACAAGATTGTCCTGTTCGTTAGAGTAAAATGAAATATTTGATAATCGATTACTGTTCGGTCTCGTTATGCCCTAAATTTTAAATACCAAGGTTATTGCATTGAAGACAGGCCCTGTTTTTTCAAACGCTAGATGTTGGATCGACTTATGCTAGATCTAAATACTAAATCATTTTATCTCATTTCGACATTCCTTGTAATTATTACCAAGGTGGTTTAAATCTGCAATAGAGATTATTTAGATTGGATATAATGGTCTGAGTAAAGTTTTGATTCTATGTTTTTCTTCCAGAATAATATATGTATATATATCTGTACTTTCTTCATTGTTTAGGCCAAAGGGATGGTAGGAGTTTTAAATCGTGTGTTGCATACATAGAACTATAAGGGAAACTGGTGTAATAGTCGGTCTTCCTACCTCAGTTACAGATCTGCCTCTACACAATCTGTTTAATGGAAAAGAAAATGTAGCATAGTTTACAAAACTCAGAATGTTGTTCTCGGCATTATCCATACAGTTAGATTAATGAAATTTCAGCATAACTTCCACTCCCCATATGCCAATCTCAACATTGGTTTCACTCAGAAAACAAATAAAAAGGAAAATAGCAGTGAAACTAATTTAGAGGCGATTTCTTCTAGAATTTAACCATGCATAAATCCTTTTAACTATCATAACTAATAAAAGGCCAATTATATCATTCGTTCAGATTTAATAAATACATGACATCAGATATCAAATCATTCGAACAGAAAATGGAAATCATTTCAATTCTGATTTAACAAATATATTGCATCAGATATAAAATCATTCAAACAGAAAAGGAGTAGAGCAACATATCTAAACCCGATCGCGAGAAGATAAAGGGAACAACCGTGTTCCTCCCAACCGTAGAACAGGGAAGCCAAATCACTTGCCCAGTTCACCCCCTAGCCTGACCATGAATCCATGAGGGCTAACTCGGAACTCCTCCTCATCAATGTCCTTCAATTCCAGCAGTTATCCTCTTGCCTCACACTTACTCAATAGTGCTCATAACAACAAGGAAAATTCGTTTCAGCAGACTCCTCTTGCCTCACACTCAATCCGTAGTGTTCATAACAGCAAGAGAGCTCAAAAATATTTTTCCCCAGCATACTTGGCAACGTCCTGCCTCCTTTCATATGCTATTTATCAATTTTGCTCAGGTCTTTTTCCTTCCCTTGGGGATTTTCGCAGCTTTCTAAATCCCTGATTTCCAGGGGCTACCAATGGCCAAATCTCTGATTTTCCACTTGTAATAATCAACCCAAAGGTAGTTCCAACATGTGCCCCACTCATGGAGTCATGGTCAGCTGATTTTAACATGGTTGTTCCATTTGTCCTCCTGCAATTAATATAAATATTTTGTTTTTATACAAGTTTCATAGTCAAATAGTTAATTGAGTCCAATCAGAACTCTGCCCAACAGTCATAATAATTAATCACAATTATCAAAATCGAAATTCGGAATTGCCATAAATGGCAAAAAATTTCCAAATTCAAATTTACTAAAAACAGAAATAAATTTCCAGCAAATTTAAATTCCAAAAATATTTTATTTTGGGGGGATATCACAGTGTTGTTGTGCCTCAGTTTTCAAGGGAAGTATCTCCCTCAAGAGTTAGCCATCACAAATATCTTGTTTCAATACCCGTGTCAGTCCATGTTCATTTGATCTACCAATTTACATCTTTGTGTCAGTTTCGTGCCGTTGATGGAGGATACATCAAGTCCCTCCTGCGACGAGTCTATTCTTGTCGACCTCAACACATTATCCAGGAACTAGACTTAGAAACCAGTTAGTACCTTGGGACCTGCATGCCTCAATGGCAGGCCTCCTCACTTCCGAAAGTGGGTTTACATCATTGACCTTTGATCAAATGATTCCACAGATGTTTGAGTGAGAGAATAAGACATCCATAAAATGGCCTTCCGGTGTCATTATGGCCATTATGAGTTTTTAGTTATGCCTTTTGAGATAACTAACACACCAACTACATTTCAATCTTGCATGAATCATATTTTCAATAAACAACTGAGGAAGTATCTCTTGGTTTTCTTTGATGATATACTAATCTATAGAAAAACTTGGGAGGATCACCTCAAGCATCTGGATCAAATCTTGAACATCATGGAGGAACAATCTGTGTATGCCAAAGAGTCTAAATGTGAGTTTGGGATGATAGAAGTATTATATTTGGGGCATATCATTGGAGCAAAGGCGGTATAGGTTCATCAAGAGAAGATACAAACCATATTAGATTTTCCAACACCCAGAAACATCACAGAGCTATGAGGATTTAAAGTCATTTGCACCTACTATAGGATGATTCATTAAAGGGTTTTCACAACTTTGTGCACCATTGATTGATTTAACCAAGAAAGGAGGGTTTAAGTGGATTGAAGTATCCCAACAAAATTTTGACAAAATGAAGAAGGTCATGAAAACTTGTCTGGTTCTAGCATTACCATATTTTTCTCAGCCATTCATACTTGATCCAGGTGTATATCGATGGCCACCCACCTTTTCCAACTGGCTCAAAACAATTTTCTGGCAATTTTGGTAACTCACTATTTTTAGCAGTTTTTAACTTCCAGGGCCATTTTGAGGGCCTAAATGAAGGTTTTTCAAGATCGAATTTCTCAATGATATATCAAGGCATTCATTGATCCCCCAAAATAAATCTCTTCGACGATACCTTTCCAACGAGCTATTGTGCGTCCAAAATGAAGATTGTATGCCAAAGTTACACCCCCAAGAAGTTGATACACCAAACTACCCAAAACGGGGTCTACAAAACTGTTGGTTTTTCATCTTCCAGGGTTAGGGTTTTGGATTTTATTTATGAGAAGAAGGCCTTTGGATCCTCATTGTAAAATCATATTCTTGCGAATGCGAGTAGCGGACACATCTCTTCTCAGAGATAAGCTGCCACCATTCTAGCGAGTCTTTCACTCTGTATTTTTACATTCTTTGTACATTCTCGCTCATTAATAGAACAGTGTGTATTACTGTATCTCTGTGTTTATGGTTTCATATTTGATACATTTTTGTTATATTATTGGATATCTGATATATCTATGTACATTTTTTTATTATATCTCCGCTCTCATTTCATGCCGAAAATAATCTGGATCAATGGTATCAGAGCAGGTTGCTCTTGATCGTTTTTCAATGCATGTCCCCGACGAGGTCTGAGTATAGAAAGTTGGGTCTCGAGCTTGTCTCTATTGAATACGATCTCTCTCACACACCCAAAAAACCCTCCATGGCAGAAGAAAAGAAAAATGACAGAGCAGACGATTCTATTAATCTGTTGCTTGAGCAAGCTCTCACGCGACAGAGGTACGAAATGATGGAGAATTTTTTCCACATCCTTCAATGCCTGCCGATAACAACAGGTGTGTCTTCATCAAGTGACCACTTTGGAGGCACCTCTCCTTTCAAGGTACAAGTTAATTTTGATATTCCCATATTTGAAGGACATATAGATGCAGATGCCTTAGAAAAATGGTTAAATCTGCTAGAAGGTTATTTCTCTGTTCATAATTTCTCCGGCAGGGAAAAGATCACCTTAGCACTCCTTAAGGCTCTCCCCCATGTCAAAAATTGGTGGGAAACTTACAGGGATAAAATTTTCACAGAGGAGTCTGGAATATATGGGGCTGAGCCCACTTGGATTTTTTTGTGGATGTAGTAAAGGAACAATATTATCCTGTTGGAAACTATGAGGACCAGTACATGAGATGGACCACATTGCTGCAAGAGAGTGTCCAAGAAGTTATGTATTTCACCAATACCTTCCATACCTTTCTCACCAAGCTAGGTATCAAAGACTTCGAATGACATTTGGTTCTAAAATAACGTGGGGCTCTACACAGATACATCCAAACGAAAATGGATTTTCTAGACATCTCATCACTTAGTGTTTCTTATCGATATGTTGTTAAAATCGAGTAGAAATTTAAGCACCAAAACAAACGAGAGTTCCGGTCTGCAAATCCACAACAACCAAAGTATGATAAAGATGACCCTAACAAACAGTCTCCTAAAAACTAGTCCAAGCCACAAGAAAATAAGGGTCACGGAAAGACGAAGAAGGACACTAGAAAATGTTGTGATTTCCACAAAAGCCTCTAGCATAAAATCAATGAATGTCACTCAAAAATGTCATTGGTGGTCGAGATCAAAGACAAGCCAAACCATGATTCAAAATCTGATTCAGAAAATAATGATAGAAGACAGATCATGGACGGAGACCCCACTGCTATTGTCGCAACCGCAGCAATTCAACCAGAAGAACCCATAGATCCTGAAGAGGGGGAGCGCCTTTTTCATTCACAGATGTGGGTGAAGGGGACCCCACTGCATTTTATTGTTGATAGCGAAAACTAGAAGAACTTCATCTCAACAAAGGTCACCAAACAATTGGGATTGTCAACAACACCACACCCACAACCATACAACATTGGGTGGCTTCACCAGGGACGAGATCTTCGTGTCAGCCAGCAGTGTCGATTGTCATACGACATCCAACCCTTCAAGGATGAGGTATTATGTGATGTTTCCCTAATGGATGTATTTGATGTTCTCTTGGGACAATCATATATGTGGAAGCACCATGTTATCTATGAGTCTCGACCACATCCTGTCATTGTTACTTTGGGGAGTCATCTCTACAGGATACCAGAGGTAGTTCCAACTACTATCCCACATAAACAATGTCGCAAGGTAGTATCTCATACCACAAAATTTAGCTTCTTCACAATCTGTTCAAAAGGTGAACAGAAGGATACTGCAACCACTACAGCCTTGGCCCAATCACCTTCTATCCAACAAAAGAAAGTCAACAAGATTGCAACAAAGTGTAAATATTCCTACTACACACAAGCATTTCATGTAGCCATACTGGTTAAAAAGTTCTAGCCATTCCATCCACAGGTTCGTGACAACCTTTAACAAGCTAAGCAACGCAACTCCTCCAACAAGGCAAGCACCTCATCAAGATGCAAATTCAACAAATGCTTCTCCCTCTCCCCGGGGAACTCAACATAATGGAGACTATTGCTTCCTAAGGAGGGAGTATTGATCCAAGTAAATATCGGTGGCCACCCACCATTTCCAACTGGCTCAAAACAATTTTCTGGCAATTTTGCTAACTTAATATTTTTAACAATTTTTAACTTCTGGGGCCATTTTGAGGGCCTAAATGAAGGTTTTTCGGGATAAAGATTCTCAATTATAGTCAAGGACTCTAATTGAACCCCCAAAATGAATCTCCTCAATGATACCTTTCCAACGAGCTATCGTGTGCCCCAAACGGAGATCATATGCCAAAGTTACGCCCTCAGGAAGTTGATACACCAAACTACCCAAAACGGAGTCTACAAAACTGTTGGTTTTTCATCTTCCAGGGTTAGGGTTTTGGAATTTATTTATGATAAAAAGGCCTTTGGAGCCTCATTGTAAAATCATCTTCTTGCGAATGCGAGTAGCGGACACATCTCTTCTCATAGATATAAGCTGCCACCATTCTAACAAGTCTTTCACTCTGTATTTTTACAATCTTTGTACATTTTCGCTCATTAATAGAAAATTGTGTAATATTGTATATTTGTGTTTATGGTTGCATCTCTGATACATTTATGTTATATTATTGGATATCTGATATATCTCTGTACATTTATTTATTATATCTCCACTCTCATTTCGTGTCGAAAATAATCTGGATCAACACTAGAGTGTGATGCATCAGGGGAAGGAATTGGGGATGTCCTCATGCAGAAGAGGCATCCTATTGATTTTGAAAGTAGAAAAATAATAGGACCTAAGTTATTATACACTGTATATAATAAGGATATGTTAGCTATCATGCATGCACTAGCTAAGTTCAAACAATACTTGGTGGGAGCCAAGTTTATAGTCAAAATAGTTTACAATAGCCTCAAATACATTTTGGAGGAAAAAGACCTCGATGAAAGGAAACAAAAATGGGTAAGAAAAATCCAAGCCTATGATTTTTACATAGAGTTTGTCAAAGGGAAGAATAGTATTGTAGCAGATGCCTTGTCTAGGAGGCCTTCAACTTATGCCTTGTCAAAAATTACGGTTGAATGGAAATCACATATGTTAGTAGAGTACTCCAAAAACAAGTTTTCATGTGAGTTAATGGATGGGAAAATTCAGGATGAGAGGTTTTGAATTTTCGATGACCTTATCTACTATAACGGAAGGATTTATGTGGTACCAGAATCCAAATTCAAGGAAAGGGTGTTAAGGGCATTCCATGATTCACCACTAGTTGGGCACCAAGGGTTCCTCAAAACTTACAGGAAGATTAGAGAGACGTTTGCATGGAAGGGCCTCAAGGAAGACGTTGTGCACTATGTTAAAGAATGCACAACTTGTCTGCAAAACAAGGTTGAGAAAACCCATTTAGCAGGTTTGTTGTAGCCACTTCCCATTCCATCATATAAATGGGAAAGCATATCTATGGATTTCATCACAAGTTTTCCTAAAGTACAGGGCAAGGATGGCATTTTTGTAGTTGTGGATTGCTTGACCAAGTTTGTACATTTCTTCACCATTTCCATGGAGTATAGCACATCTCAAGGAGCATAATTGTTCTTCAAAGAAATTTTCAAATTGCATGGTTTTCCCAAGAATATTGTGAGTGACAGGGATAGTAGGTTCATGAGCACTTTTTGGAAGGATTTATTCAGACTTGTTCGCACCAAATTGACTCCTAGCACGAACTATCACCCTCAAATTGATGGAAAAACAAAAATAGTCAATAAATGGGTGGAAAGATACCTCATGATTATGTGGAAAGACAATAGAGAGCATGGGTCAAATGGATTAATTTAGAGGAGTATTTTTATAACACTACCCATCATAGGTCCATTGACATGACACCCTTCAGGGCATTATATGGCTATGATTCACTCACCTTCATGGAGGTTGCGCTTGGGGACAAAAAGGATCCTATGGCTAAGGATTGGGTCCAAGAAAGTCAAGAAATCCTTAAGGATCTTAAGGATCATTTACAGAGGAATCAAAACCAACAAAAGATCTATGTAGATAAAAATTGGGTGGAGCGCAAGTTTGAAGTCGGATACTTGGTCTATTTGAGGTTACATCCATATCACCAGACATCAATCAAGAGAAATGGTGTGGAAAAACTCAAGCCTCATTTCTATGGTCCATACAAGGTGAGTACAAGAGTTGGGGAGGTATCATATGAGATTTAATTGCCACCAGGGAGAAAAATCCATAATGTATTCCACATGTCATGCTTGAAGAAGGCATTGGGTCAACAAGTGTCAGTTACAGAGGATATTCCACCACTTAATGAGGAGGTCCAACTGATTTTAACTCCTAAAGATGTTTTTGAGGTTAGGGGAAAAAGTTGAGAAACAAAAATATCAAGGATTATTTGATTAAATGGAAGAATCTACCAATTGAGGATGCTTCTTGGGAAGGTGAACATGTCTTGCAACACATCATTTCAAAATTGCTTGTGGGAAAGCAATTTCAGGAAAGGGAGACTGTAGGATCCCTTTCCATATGACCAAAGAACTGGAGGACTTAGTAGCCTAGTTTTTCTCCCTAGGCTATAGCCTCATCGAAAAAAAGGGGACTAAGGTGGCCAAAATATGTTATTGAGGATACTAAAGTCAAATTATTAAAGTAACATTGGCTAATAAGGAAATATAAGTTAATTGGATAAGTGAAGAAAAAGACTTTAGAAATCCAATTAATAATTTAAGTGAGAATTATAATGTTGGAGTATAAAAGAGGATGAGGGAACCTCACTTTCTCATTCTTGTTCATTTCTATTTGCAACTTTGAACTCTGGTAGCTTGAGTGTTTTGAGGGTTTTGACTAGACAAACCTTAGAGATCAGCATGGAGGTGAAATCTCTCTCCTTTCCTGGTTCAAGCTTGGCCAAATAGGTGAAATATTCCACCCTCACCATTATATTCAGATCAGATCATTCTCAGCTATCATTTTTGAAGAGGGACACACCAGTGAAGGGTTTCCTACAAGAAGGGCACACTGCTCAACCTTGAGGAGTTCGATTTGGCCTTTGGTGGTTGGATCTGGAAGAGATATTTTCTTGGGAGAATTTTCCATCCCTGAAGGAACCTTTATTGGAATTCTTGGGGGTTTTCATCCTCCATAATTATTTATTATCAGAGCTAGGAGAATTTCCTGAAGGAGGGTGTACTTGGGGTTAGAGATCCATTGATTTGAGGTCATTTTTATCATCTACAACAAGGGGAATTCCTCATATGACTCAACCATTCTCTTCCCTACATATTAACAACCATTTCATGAAGTTTTGGGGCCATATCTAAGCCATGTCAATTGCTAGGGTGCACTACAGCTAGTGAGGGTGCAACTCGGCTAGAGGATTCAATGTTTTGGAGGAAGGGAAAGAGATTGATCTTGAAGATATTTTTCATCTAGCTATTGGAGGCTCGGGTAAACCAATATATCTCCTTTCTATTGCATCTTGGAGTTGCTATCAACCACATCTTCCATTGTCCTATATATATTTCCAGATCTGCTCTTCTTTTGTATTGAGGTCGTCTACATATTAAATAAAATAAAGATATGATTTTGTGGCTATTTTGTTCTTGTTTTTATTTGCTTCACTATTGTTTAAGTCCATGTCTATCACTGCAAAACTATTTGTGTTATAAACTTAATAACAAACCACAAAATAAGCACAATAAAGCTACATATGCGAATTATTTGACAAAACCCCTCAATCAGTAAGGCATACAACCAAAAGATTTCACACACTTTCCCTTGGGGATCTTACAGAGGTGAAGCATCCACGTGTTGTTGATATTATGGTAGTTGCGGGAGGTATTTACCTCCACGTGTAAACCTGACGAGGATAGAATACTCTGGGAAGCAACAAGAAACCCTAATGAGTTGGCTAATAACCCTAGAAGACTTGTCGACTCAAGAAGATAATTTATATTAGGTTATTAGCCTCCAAGAGAAGAAGTCGGCCAAAAATAATAATATATACTGAATAGATAGATACCCAGAATGAGAAGTCGGCCCAAGCAGTTAGCTAGAATTAGTATAAATACAGGAGGCCAGTTCTCATTCTGGCAGGTAGTCTCAGAATTGCAGAGCAGCAACTTGTGCGCACTGCAGTGCCCAGTTTTGTGCGTAGGTTTGAGGAGAGCTGTCGGTGCAGATGTTGCAGCTAGCAGTTACGTTTTGGCTTGGAATATCTCTTGTCTAGGGTTTGGACTATCTGATCAGCTCTTGTTGGTATGCTATCCTTGGGGAAAGGTGCGCTACCCTTTGTTTGGCTATCTAGCCTAGGGTTTGCTTCCAGAGTGATTCTCTGTCAAGGTTAAGGTGCTCGGGGGGTGGCTTCGGCCTATGGTTGGGTGACAATAGTGATATTGTTAATGGTAAAACGAGCACATCCATTATATTCTAACAGGTTATGGGCCCACAACTCCTTCATTCAGTCTAACCGCTGGAAGGAAACATAGCCAGAAGGATATTAAGCTCGTTGAGGAATTGTCACTAGGTTTTCTAGCAGGAGAAGTCACCAAAGCACTGTCACTAGGGTTACTAGTAGGTGCAGTTGTAGAAACCCTAATCCTCTTGTTGAGGCATCTTAAATGAAGGGATTGACCTAATCTCTGGATAGATTAGTGTGCCCTAGCTTAGCGCATCTCCTGGTACTCTCAGCAAGCCA
>SNQJ01S0002565.1:173716-245821 GCA_010110895.2 Picea sitchensis
ATCTTCATGTCACAGAGCTCATTCTTCAGACTCATTACTTGTCCAATGTTTCTGACTGAGAAGAGGTTTGTTAGGGCATCGTACATCTTCTTCAATGAGTCAAGATGGGAGATGTAGGGTATCAAGTGGTCTTTTATATATTCCACTATGATACTCATGGCATTGATGTCACCGTCTTTGAACTTCTCCATAGCTGCAACGTTATGCGGTTCCTTATCTTTTCCTTCTTCAAACTTTGGTTTCACGATCTTTCCTTTCACAATATCCATCACTTTATTCTTGGCAAGGATGAGGTCAATCCTTGTCTTCCATGCTTTGAAGTTAGAAGCTCCATCTAACTTGTTCTCTGACTTCATAGAATAAGTCATGGCTTCTTTGACTTGGTCAAACCCTAGATTTGACCAAAAACTCAAACTTCACGTCTTGGCTTGCTGAGAGTACTAGGAGATGCGCTAGGCTAGGGCACACTGATCTATCCAGAGATTAGGTCAGTCCCTTCATTTAAGATGCCTCAACAAGAGGATTAGGGTTTCTACAACTGCACTTGCTAGTAACCTTAGCGGCAATGCTTTGGTGACTTCTCTTGCTAGAAAACCTAGCGGCAGTTCCTCAACGAGCTTAATATCCTTCTGGCTAAGTTTCCTTCCAGCAGTTAGACTGAATGAAGGAGTTGTGGGCCCATAACCTGTTAGAATATAATGGATGTGCTCATTTTACCATTGACAATATCACTATTGTCACCCAACCATAGGCCGAAGCCACCCCTCGAGCACCTTAACCTTGATAGAGAATCACTCCGGAAGCAAACCCTAGGCTAGATAGCCAAACAAAGGGTAGCGCACCTTTCCCCAATGATAGCGCACCAACAAGAGCTGATCAGATAGTCCAAACCCTAGACAAGAGATATTCCAAGCCAAAACATAACCGCTAGCTGTAGCAACTACACCGATAGCTCTCCTCAAACATGTGCACAAAACTGGGCACTGTAGTGTGCACAAGTTGCTGCTTTGCAATTCTGAGACTACTTGCCAGAATGAGAACTAACCTCCTGTATTTATACTAATTCTGGCTAACTGCCTGGGCCGACTTCTCATTCTGGGTATCTATCTGTGCAGTAAATTTTATTATTTCTGGCCAACTTCTTCTCTTGGAGGCTAATAACCTAATATAAATTATCTTCTTGAGCCAACAAGTCTTCTAGGGTTATTAGCCAACTCATTAGGGTTTCTTCTTACTTCCCGGAGTATTCTATCCTCGTCAGGTTTACACGTGGAGGTAAATACCTCCCGCAACTACCATAATATCAACAACACGTGGATGCTTCACCTCTGTAAGATCCCCAAGGGAAAGTGTGTGAAATCTTTTGGTTGTATGCCTTATTGATTGAGGGGTTTTGTCAAATAATTCGCATATGTAGCTTTATTATGCTTATTTTGTGGTTTGTTATTAAGTTTATAACACAAATAGTTTTGCAATGATAGACATGGACTTAAACAATAGTGAAGCAAATAAAAACAACAACAAAATAGCCACAAACTCATATCTTTATATTATTTAATATGTAGCTGACCTCAATACAAAAGAAGAGCAGATCTGGAAATATATATAGGACAATGGAAGATGTAGTTGATAGAACCTCCAATATGCAATAGAAAGGAGAGATATTGGTTTCCCCGAGCCTCCAATAGCTATATGAAAAATATCTTCAAGATCAATCTCTTTCCCTTCCTCCTAAACACTGAATCCTCTAGCCAAGTTGCGCCCTCACTAGCTGTAGTGCACCCTAGCAATTGGCATGGCTTAGATATGGCCCCAAAACTTCAGGAAATGGTTGTTAATTTGTAGGGAAGAGAATGGTTGAGTCATATGAGGAATTTCCCTTGCTATAGATGATAAAAATGACTTCAAATCAATGGATCTCTAACCTCAAGTACACCCTCCTTCAGGAAATTCGCCTAGCTCTGATAATAAATAATTATGGAGGATGAAAACCCCCAAGAATTCCAATAAAGGTTCCTTTAGGGATGGAAAATTATCCCAAGAAAATATCTCTTCCATATCCAACCACCAAAGGCCAAATCGAACTCCTCAAGGTTGAGCAGTGTGCCCTTCTTGTAGGAAACCCTTCACTGGTGCGTCCCTCTTCACAAATGATAGTTGAGAATGATCTGATATGAATATAATGGTGAGCGTGGAATCTTTCACCAATTTGTCCAAGCTTGAACCAAGAAATGAGAGAGATTTCACCTCCATTCTAATATCTAAGGTTTGTCTAGTCAAAACCCTCAAAATACTCAAGCTACCAGAGTTCAAAGTTGCAAATAGAAATGAACAAGAATGAGAAAGTGAGGTTCCCTCATCCTCTTTTATACTCCAACATTCTAATTCTCACTTAAATTATTAATTGGATTTCTAAAGTCTTTTTCTTCACTTATCCAATTAACTTATATTTCCTTATTAGCCAATGTTACTTTAATAATCTGACTTTAGTATCCTCAATAACATATTTTGGCCACCTTAGTCCTGTTTTTTTCGGTGAGGCTATAGACTAGGGGGAACAACTAGGCTACTAAGTCCTCCAATTCTTTGGTCATATGGAAAGGAATCTTATAGTCTCCCTTTCTTGAAATTTCTTTCCCACAAGCAATTTCAAAATGATGTGTTGCAAGACATGTTCACCTTCCCAAGAAGCATCCTCAATTGGTAGATTCTTCCATTTAATCAAATACTCCTTGATATTTTTGTTTCTCAACTTTTTCCCCTAACCTCCAAGACATCTTCAGTAGTTAAAATCAGCTGGCCCTCCTCATTAAGTGGTGGAATCTCCTCTGTAACTGACACCTGTTGACCCAATGCATTCTTCAAGCATGACACATGGAATACATTATGGATTTTTCTCCCTGGTGGCAATTCAATCTCATATGATACCTCCCCAACTCTTCTACTCACCTTGTATGGACCACAGAAATGAGGCTTGAGTTTTTCCACACCATTTCTCTTGATTGATGTCTGGCGATATGGATGTAACCTCAAATAGACCAAGTATCCGACTTCAAACTTGCGCTCCACCCAATTTTTATCTGGATAGATCTTTTGTTGGTTTTGAGTCCTCTGTAAATGATCCTTAAGCTCCTTAAGGATTTCTTGACTTTATTGGACCCAATCCTTAGCCATATGATCCTTTTTGTCCCCAAGCACAACCTCCATGAGTGAATCATAGCCATATAATGCCCTGAAGGGTGTCATGTCAATGGACCTGTGATGGGTAGTGTTATAGAAATACTCCTCCAAATGAGGCCATTTGACCCATGCTCTCTGTTGTCTTGCCACATAATCATGAGGCATCTTTCCACCCATTTATTGACTATTTTTGTTTTTTCATCTGGCATCAGTTTGAGGGTGGTAGCTCGTGCTAGGAGTCAATTCGGTGCGAACAAGTCTGAATAAATCCTTCCAGAAAGTGCTCATGAATCTACTATCCCTGTCACTCACAATATTCTTGGAAAAACCGTTCAATCTGAAAATTTCTTTGAAGAACAATTATGCTCCTTGAGATGTGATATACTCCATGGAAATGGAGAATAAATGTACAAACTTGGTCAAGCAATCCACAACTACAAAAATTCCATCCTTTCCCTGTGCTTTAGGAAAACTTGTGATGAAATCCATAGATATACTTTCCCATTTATATGATGGAATGGGAAGTGGCTACAACAAACCTGCTAAATGGGTTTTCTCAACCTTGTTTTGCTGACATGTTGTGCATTCTTTAACATAGTGCACAATGTCTTCCTTGAGGCCCTTCCATGCAAACGTCTCTCTAATCTTCCTGTAAGTTTTGAGGAACCCTTGGTGCCCAACTAGTGGTGAATCATGGAATTCCCTTAACACCCTTTCCTTGAATTTGGATTCTGGTACCACATAAATCCTTCCCTTATAGTAGATAAGGTCATCAAAAATTCAAAGCCTCTCATCCTAAATTTTCCCATCCATTAACTCACATGAAAACTTGTTTTTGGAATACTCTACTAACATATGTGATTTCCATTCAACCGAAATTTCTGACAAGGAATAAGCTGAAGGCCTCCTAGACAAGGCATCTTCTACAATACTATTCTTCCCTTTGACAAACTCTATGTAAAAATCATGGGCCTGGATTTTTCTTACCCATTTTTGTTTTCTTTCATCGAGGTCTTTTTCCTCCAAAAAGTATTTGAGGCTATTGTGAACTGTTTTGACTATAAACTTGGCTCCCACCAAGTATTGTTTGAACTTAGCTAGTGCATGCATGATAACTAACATATCCTTATTATATATAGTGTATAATAACTCAGGTCCTATTATTTTTCTGCTTTCAAAAGCAATAGGATGCCTCTTCTGCATGAGGACATCCCCAATTCCTTCCCTTGATGCGTCACACACTAGTGTTGATCTAGATTATTTTCAGCACGAAATGAGAGTGGAGATATAATAAATAAATGTACAGAGATATCTCAGATATCCAATAATATAACATAAATGTATCAAAGATGCAACCATAAACACAAAGATACAATAATACACATTTTTCTATTAATGAGCAAAAATGTACAAATATTGTAAAAATACAGAGTGAAAGACTTGCTAGAATGGTGACAGCTTATATCTATGAGAAGAGATGTGTCTGCTACTCGCATTTGCAAGAAGATGATTTTACAATGAGGCTTTAAAGGCCTTTTTATCATAAATAAAATCCAAAACCCTAACCCCAGAAGATGAAAAAACAACAGTTTTGTAGACTCCGTTTTGGGTAGTTTGGTGTATCAACTTCTCGGGGGCGTAACTTTGGCATATGATCTTCGTTTGGGGCACACGATAGCTCGTTGGAAAGGTATCATCGAGGATATTCATTTTGGGGGTTCAATTAGAGTCCTCAACTATAATTGAGAATCTCTATCCCGGAAAACCTTCATTTAGGCCCTCAAAATGGCCCCGAAAGTTAAAAACGGCTAAAAATAGTAAGTTAGCAAAATTGCCAGAAAACTGTTTTGAGCCAGTTGGAAAAGGTGGGTGGACACCGATATCCACCTGGATCAATCCTCCCTCTTTATGAAGCAATAGTCTCCATTATGTTGAGTTCCCGGGGGAGAGAGAAAAGCGTTTGTTGAATCTGCATCTTGATGAGATGCTTGCCTTGTTGGAGGAGTTGCGTTGCTTAGCTTGTTAAAGGTTGTCACGAACCCGTGGCTAGAAGGGCCAGACCTTTTTAACCAGTATGGCTACATGCGATTCTTGTGTGTAGAAGGAATATTTACACTTTGCTGCAATCTTGTTGACTTTCTTCTGTTGGATAGAAGGTGCTTGGGCCAAGGCTGTAGTGGTTGCAGTATCCTTCTGTTCACCTTTTGAACAGATTGTGAAGAAGATGAATTTTGTGGTATGAGATACTACCTTGCGACATTGTTTAGGTGGGACAGTAGTTGGAACTACCTCTGGTATCCTGTAGAGATGACCCCCCAGAATAACAATGACATGGCGAGGTCAAGACTCATAGATAACATGGCACTTCCACATATATGGCTGCCCCAAGAGAACATCAAAGGCATCCATTAGGGAAACATCACATAATACCTCATCCTTGAAGGGTTGGATGCTGTATGAAAATCGACACTTCTGGATGACATGAAGATCTCGTCCCTGGTGAAGCCACCCAATGTTGTATGGTTGTAGGTGTGGTGTTGTTCACAATCCAAATTGTTTGGCGACCTTTGTTGAGATGAAGTTCTTCTAGTTTTCGCTATCAACAATAAAATGCAGTGGGGTCCCCTTCACCCACATCTATGAATGAAAAAGGCACTCCCCCTCTTCAGGATCTATGGGTTCTTCTGGTTGAATGGCTGCGGTTGCGACAATAGCAGTGGGGTCTCTGTCCATGATCTGTCTTCTATCATTATTTTCTGAATCAGATTCTGAATCTGGGTTTGGCTCATCTTTGATCTCGACCACCAAGGAAATTTTTGAGCGACATTCATCGGTGTTGTGCCAGAGGCTTTTGTGGAAATCACACCATTTTCTAGTGTCCTTCTTTGTCTTTCTGTGACCCTTCTTTTCTTGTGGCTTGGACTGGTTTTTAGGAGACTGTTTGTTAGGGTCGTCTTTATCATACTTTGGTTGTTGCGGATTTGCAGACCCAAACTCTCGTTTGTTCCGGTGCTTAAATTTCTACTCGATTTTAACAACATATTGATAAGCAACACTGAGTGATGAGATGTCCAGAAAATCCATTTCTATTTGTATGTATTTGTGTAGAGCCCCATGTTATTTCAGAACCAAATGTCATTCAGAGTCTTTGATACCTATCTCGGTGAGAAAGGTATGGAAGGTATTGGTGAAATCCAGAACTGCTTGGCCACTCTCTTGAAGCAGTGTGGTTCATCTCATGTACTGGTCCTCATAATTTCGAACATGATAATATTGTTCCTTTACTGCATCCACAAAAAAATCCTAAGTGGGCTCGACCTCATATATTCCAGACTCCTTTGTGAAAATTTTCTCCCAGTAAGTTTCCCACCAATTTTTGACATGGGGGAGAGCCTTAAGAAGTGCTAAGGTGATATTTTCCCTGCCGGAGAAATTATGAACAAAGAAATAACCTTCTAGCAGATTTAACCATTTTTCTAAGGTATCTGCATCTATATGTCCTTCAAATATGGGAATATCAAAATTAACTTGTACCTTGAAAGGCGAGGTGCCTCCAAAGTGGTCGCTTGATGAAGACATGCCTGTTGTTATCGACAGTTGTTGAAGGATGTGGAAAAAATTCTCCATCATTTCGTACCTCTGTCGCGTGAGAGCTTGCTCAAGCAACAGATTAATAGAATCGTCTGCTCTGTCATTTTTATTTTCTTCTGCCATGGAGGGTTTTTTGGGTGTGTGAGAGAGATCGTCTTCAATAGAGACAAGCTTGAGACCCAACTTTCTATACTCAGACCTCATCGGGGACATACATTGAAAAACGATCAAGAGCAGCCTGCTCTAATACCATTGATCCAGATTATTTTCGGCACAAAATGAGAGCGTAGATATAATAAAAAAATGTACATAGATATCTCAGATATCCAATAATATGAAAAAAATGTATCCGAGATGAAACCATAAACAAAAAGATACAGTAATACACAATTTTCTATTAATGAGCGAAAATGTACAAAGAATGTAAAAATATAGAGTGAAAGAGTCACTAGAATGGTGGCAGCTTATCTCTGAGAAGAGATGTGTCCACTACTCACATTCGCAAGAACATGATTTTACAATGAGGATCCAAAGGCCTTCTTCTCATAAATAAAATCCAAAACCCTAACCCCGGAAGATGAAAATCCAACAATTTTGTAGACCTCGTTTTGGGTAGTTTGGTGTATCAACTTCTCGGGGGCATAACTTTGGTATACGATCTCCATTTGGGGCGCACGATAGCTCGTTGGAAAGGTATCATCAAGGAAATATATGACCTTCGTTTAAGCCCTTTAGGAAATATACGAAAGGTATATACGACCTTCGTTTATGCCCTCAAAATGGCCCTGGAAGTTAAAAACTACTAAAAATAGTGAGTTACCAAAATTGCCAGAAAATTGTTTTGAGCCAGTTGGAAAAGGTGGGTGGCCACCGGTATCCACCTAGATCAAGTATGAATGGCTGAGAAAAATATGGTAATGCTAAGACAGGACAAGTATTCATGACCTTCTTCATTTTGTCAAAATTTTGTTGGGATACTTCAATCCACTTAAACCCTCCTTTCTTGGTTAAATCAATCAATGGTGCACAAAGTTGTGAAAACCCTTTAACAAATCATCCTATAGTAGGTGAAAATGACTTTAAATCCTTGTAGCTCTATGATGTTTCTGGGTGTTGGAAAATCTAATATGGTTTGTATCTTCTCTTGATGAACCCATACCGCCTTTGCTCCAATGATATGCCCCAAATATAATACTTCTATCATCCCAAACTCACATTTAGACTCTGTGGCATACAAGGATTGTTCCTCCATGATGTTCAAGATTTGATCCAGATGCTTGAGGTGATCCTCCCAAGTTTTTCTATAGATTAGTATATCATCAAAGAAAACTAAGAGATACTTCCTCAGTTGTTTATTGAAAATATGATTCATGCAAGATTGAAATGTAGTTGGTGCATTAGTTATCTCAAAAGGCATAAATACGAACTCATAATGGCCATAATGACACCGGAAGGCCATTTTATGGATATCTTATTCTCTCACTCGAATCCGATGGTAACCTGAACAAAGATCAATCTTTGAGAAGTAAACTGCGCCATGGCGCTCATCAAGAAACTCATCAATCCTGGGAATTGGATACCTGTTTTTAATTGTTTTCTTGTTTAGTGCCATGTAGTCAATGCACATTCTCATTGTACGATCTTTCTTCTTAACCAACACAATAAAAGATGAAAATGGGCTTGAGCTAGGCCTAATGTGTCCCATGTCCAAAAACTCTTTATTTCCTTCTCAATTTCATCTTTGAACCTTTTTGGGTGTTGGTAAGGTGTGGTGATGACCGGTTTAGCTCCTTCTTCTAGCTCAATGGTGTGCTCAAAACTCCTATCCGATGGTTTCTCTAGAGGAATTTCCCCAAAAACCTTCTCATGCTTTCCCAATATCCTTTGTATGTCCTTTGAATAGTGTTGGCACCCTTCATGAGTGGTTTGGACTAAAACTAAACACTCTTCTACATAAGTGTTACGCAGTATTTTCGTCACCTTGATGATGACTTTGCAAGCATGTGGTTAGGGCCTCATGATCATATTTTTCCTGAGAAGAGTGACCTTTTTTCTCCTCTGCAAACCTATTTTTGAAAGGGCACCGCAGGCTGCCCATATAGTATAGTGCAGAAATCGATGATTTCCACAGGATGCTCTATAGTTGGCCCGCAGGATTTCTGCAGGCTGCTATACAAGCAGACTGTGGCGGCATTTGAAAGCCAAAAGAGAAAAGAGGTTCAAGAGGTTTCTAGAAGAGGAATCTTATGGAATGTGAGGTGGCATCTGTATGGTTATGATCCTACTGACTTCTCTGATATGGTGGGATCATCCTCATCTCTTTAACCACTTCGACTTCTCCTATATAATAATGGGCTTCTCATGGAAAAGGTTAAGCACAATTAAGCAAAGTTGAACAAAGGATTGCTGGAAGAATAGGCTGGAGATTGTGTGGAGAATACTATTTCAACTGATGCTTGAGGTCTACATTCACAAATCAAGCTTTTGAATATCATCTTCATGCAAGCTCCAAAACAACTATATGTGTGTGTTGGGATGAAGGACCACTAAAAGGGAACTTGCGACATCAAGGCATTTCGGTTGTATCTTCCACTTTTATTCATTCTAATACAGTGGCATGTTCCTTTCCCATAAAATCATTCTCATTTTATTACATGACTCCTTGATCACATGTTTAAGTTTTCATTGAATCTATCGTAGTTTCTTTCACTTTGGTTGGTTTGTGTCAGTGCAGATCCGATTTCACAAGAGCACTAGAGCGAAGCAGGAACAACAAATATATAAGGAAGCGATCTCAAAGGTAAGTCATGAATTCCTTCTTTGCTAGTTAGATCAATGATTGTAACTTAGGGAAAGCGTCATGTCCTATCCTGTTTTGTTCTAGATCCAGGTGGATCTAGGAAGATTAGTTCATGTCCGCATACACCAATTTATCCCATAAAAAAATTGGCAAATCCACTGGGGATACGACTTGATTGTGGTTTTTCGTTGGCTATTTGTTTTTGCCTACTCTTTTTTATCTGATTTTAGTCTCTGAGTCTATGGGAGATCCATTCAGACTCCCTGAGTTTAAAAGTTCACAGATATTTTTCTTTTTCCCTCAAAATTCTTTGATTTTTCAAACGTGTCCCCATTGCACACTATACCTAGCCTATGGAAACCTTCAATTTCGGCACCATAGTAGTTTTATTCAATGTGTACTTTTTGCACTCTGCTGGTTTTTGGCCTGCGGAAACGCTAGATTTCCACACTGTAATATGTTGTTGACCTGTGGCGGCGTATGAGAAATTTTTTGAGTGGGGTCTTGACCTATGGTGATGCCCAGTTTTTGTTTCAATCAACTGGGGGCAACCTTTAGCCATTGTTTGACTTCTTTCTCACGCTTAACGCACTGTTGATTGGGGTTCAGAGATCGAACACCTCTCCTTGTCTTTTTTAGTTTTCATTCTTGATCTTTAACAACAAGGACATAATCTCTGATCTTGTATCTGAGTGCTTGCTTGATTAAAGGTCTTGATTTGGATTGATTATGCATTCTGGATTGCTTGATGTTTGAGAGATTGTTTGTTCACTTATATTTAGGGAGATACTTCCTCATCATTTTTTGTTTTTACCTTCATTGAAAGATTGATTTGGGTTCTCGTTGAAGGTATAAATTTTCTTGGATTACTTGTCTTTTCTCTGTGATGCCCTTGGTCTGGTCTTAGAAAGGAAGAATTTGAAGTTATCCATTATTTTGAAAATCATACATAAGAAAATTTATTACATTTAAACGAAGACAATGATTGAAGATTTTCATTGTTTATTTGGTTGTTTGAAAGTGTGTTCATTCAAAGAAAGAAAGAAAGTATATTTCGTAGTTTACACCATTCCGAAAGTACCTTCTCCTTGCTGTAGATAGAATTCATCGAATAGAAAGTTGCATCATTCATTTTCTATTTGCATATTCTTGGGTCAAGTTCATACACAACATTAGTTTATTCCCGTCTGTCTCTTGAGTAACAACAACTTTAAAAATATTGCGAAAATCTAAAATTTAACTAGTAATTTTTTCTAGGGCTCTTTTACACCAACATTAGCTAGGCTAGAGATTTGGAATAGGCAGTGAGACACACTCTCCAAAGCACAAACCACATAATAGAATCTTGTGATAGGGAGTGTAAAATTCCATTTGCAACATTTTGTCCTGGGAATCCCTTCTCACACAAGGATCAAACCTAAGGTCGCATTGAGATTAGTAGAGTTAATCACCCTGCTTTGTTGGTCTCGGTGTAGAGATTGCGTGTATTATGGGGGTCTCTTGAAGGTATACCCACAATGATGAGTGGAAGCGTCTCGAGTTGATTTCGGGCTAGATACCCTGCCCTTGCGCTTGGATCGAACTGTCGATTGTTCCCCCAGGCACCACTGCATTTTTTGGTAACCTTAGTTGCCTATCTTCTTAGGGTCTTACACAAGGTGACTGTGGAGGGGAAAGTATTCGTGGTACATGGAATCGACGTTGGCCAGATTCACTCGGGCTCCTTGGAGGGTATACCCACGATTATGTGTGGGAGCTTGCACCAAGGTGTAAGTCCGTTAAGCATGTTGTCAACATAACTTTTCCACCCTATCCCAAGCCCTTCTTGCCTCAGCTTCACGACGTTGGATTTCATCACCAACTAGTGACTTCGGAATAGGAAGGTCTTGTTTTCTTGCTTTTGATTCCAATATTCTACTAGCGAGTGTTTGTTTACATAGTTGGCCATAGATTTTTTCTGTAGAATTTTTGGTTTGGCCAACATTGACCCTCCACGTCGTTCACGTAGGATGCAGGGACTACCTTCGGAAGGTCTAAAAGTTTCTCAACCCTTTCCCCCTAACCCACCGGAGGAATCTCCTCAGCAGAGTGAGATCTAGGACCACGTACCTTCACAGCAGGAAATGACCGATTCTCTAGAGAGCTTTCAGATTGTTTCCGATGCTCTAGAATCTTTTTGCCTACCTCCTAGATACGATATACATATTCTCTGACTCAATTCGTTCGGATAACTTGTTATCGACACTTCTGAATTACCTCCCGAAATTGTTGTCGGCCTTAACGAGGATCCTTTTTGGACCACTGACATAGCTCAGACTCTGACTTCTAGACGGAACCCTCCCACCTCAGAGATAGGAGCTGATATACCTATCATTTCTGAACCACCCGAAACATCTTACACATTCACGGTACCTTTAGATCACTTTAACAATACAATGTGCTATTATTTTTCTGGTTCAACTGGTCCTAGTTCAACCATCCCTCTTCAACAAGCCCATTCCGTAATGGTCCCGAACACTACGATTATTCCTGCCGGGAATACGGTGGCTAGCCAAACTCCTATTGGCACACTGCTTTTATCTAGTTAGATCCCATCACTTCCTCTTGGGTATAATGCTTTGAAAGCTTCTATTCCCAATCCTAGCCCAGTTCCATCTATAATTTCTAGAGTCTTCACTCCTCTTGGGTATAATGATTCTTCCAGTTCTATGCCGACACCATCCTAGTTCCTCTCTAGAGGGTCCCTTCCACCTTTTATAAGAGGATTCAGACCCAGTGGCTCTACCACCGTTATTCACTTCTGGTTACCAGATTCCCACTAGGGGGAAATATAACCCCGGGGGGCATGCTCAATTTGGAGGTCAAACCCAAATTGGGGCATCATCCTCACTCAGAGGATATAATCCATAGTATGGGAAGAACATCCCTGAATCACTGGACCAGTATTGGAATTGTCTTATTCAAGGGAATCCACAATCATCTGGGGGGAAAAAACCTCAAGTTATCTCTTTCATACCCCCTAGTTTGGGCCAGACATATCCTGGTTCTTCCAATCCCATTTGGGGCTCAAACGTTCAATCTAGTATCCCTTTGCAAGGGAATATCCTCACTCCATACAACCCTATGAGTTACATGCCTCTGCACACACGTTCGAATATGTCAGGACCTCCGCCTCATATGAAAAATGCTTATGGTCCTACTGTTTTACCGACGAGACTCCCTCCCCAAATTTACGAGTATCCTCATGTGAATAGACAACTTCTCTTTTTAGCCACTTTGGACCTCCCTGATCTATCTAGAATTTTGAATGATCCTATCTCACACTCTCCCCACTGGCCCATTATACCGGCCAAATTATCGTCTGACATTCCAAAATTCGATGGTAAATCGGGAGAGGATCCGAACAACCATGTCATGACTTTCCATCTTTGGTGTTCATCCAACTCATAAATGGATGACTCTGTTCGATTGCACCTCTTCCAACGAACTCTCACGGGTTTGACTACAAAGTGGTATATAGAACTACCACGAGGTTTCTTCACTGAATTTAATACCCTCGTCATGGCTTTCCTTACACACTACCAATTACCGATCCATTATGAAACAAGAACCGATATCCTAAGTTCCTTCAAACAAACTAAATCCACTCACATCTCTGATCACATTCATGAGTGGAGATGAAGATGACGTTTGATCAAACTCGATCTTCCCAATCAGTTATTGGAAGAATGGTTCATGAAATCATTTGTGAATGAAATCTCCCGTGACATTGACATGGGTGGAGTTGTCACGGAAGAACAGACCATCAGTCGTGCTCAGTGCCTTGACCTCGTTTACTCACAAACAGGTACTCTTTACAACTTACTCCCTGATGCACCTCGTCCTTCTACTACCACTACTTCGACTACCCCTACTGCTTCTCATGCGGTTGATGGTGTGATTGGCACTTTCCATGCTTAGCCTCAAACTGTGCAAGCCTCTACCACCACCCCCAAGTCTAATGCTTCTAACGTTCAAAATGCTCCATCTCCTACTCCTCCCGCCGACAAGACCTCTGAAGTTAATTCTGTTCAATCTACCTCTACCAGAAAGAATAAATCCAAAAAAGGGAAGGGTAAGAATAAGGAGGATAAAAACAACCCGCAGTCTGAGAAGACCAAAACCCACCCTGCTGATGATAAGGATAAGCACAAGCCCCGATGTCGTTGCCTTATCTGTGGTGATGATCACTATACAAAAGATTGTCCAAGACGAGCTGAGGTTACTAGGTTCCTCCAAGGGACCGCGAAACCTCCTACACCTGTTGTTTTGTCTCAACCTTTCCCTTCTCAACAACAGGCCCAATTGGTCATCCATGACCAACCCTCCCTCTCCACTACTTCTTATGTACTCGTGTGTACTGGTGATTCTCGAAAGAATGATGTTACACTTACCACTCGAGCCAACGATTACTCTTCCTCAAAGGAGAAGGTTGATGATATACCACCTTCATTGGTTCAACAACCTTCTTCAAATCCACCTCCCAATGGTCCTCTTCATCTCGAATGACCGAGTCTTGACACAACTCTTCTCCCTCCTCCAAAGGGTGTTGTTCGAAAGTCTTCCTTCAATCCTCATGCACGTGCTTCTCAGAACTATAGTATTGTAGAATATCTGGAGCAATCACCTTCTTCCATGTCGGCTCTCGAATTCCTTCAAATTTTCCCTGCTCAACAAAAGGCACTGCTAAAGGCTATAGGTGGAATTGATCCTACAGATACAAATTTGATAATTTTTGACCTGGAAGATCACATTCCAAGATTTCCTTCTCAACTAGCATTCCAAATACAAGTTGTTGTCTCCGACAAGAACATCTATAGGACAGTTATTGATGAGGGTGCTTCTACCTGTGTAATGTATGTTTCCTGTTGGAAATCCATCGACTCTCCTCCTCTTACAGAATCACATAACACTCTTAAAGCCTTCAATGGATCTGGATTTAAACCCTACGATGTACTTCCTTCATTGCTTATTACGCTGGAAGGAAAATCGGTCACTGTTGAAGTTGAGGTCTTCGATGCACCTCTCGATTAAAACCTCTTACTTGGCCATAGCTGGATTGATGCGATGCACACCATTGTGTCTACCCTTTTCTGTGTTTTACATTTTCCACATCAGGGAAAGGTTATTACGGTCGACCAACTAGCCTTTTTCAATTCTGACACCCGTACTAGCAACGTACCTTTCATCGCGAAGACTCCGCCTGGGTATGTGAACGTCAGTGTGGGCCTACTTAAAGATTTGAATCTGATGGGTACATTCCTGATCCCACCTCCCGATGTTCCACCTCCTTTGGTTGCCTCGATCAACATGATCTCCACCTCCATTCGCAATACTCAACTGTCTTCTGACCCGTGGATAATACCCGACCCTAGTGATTATCTCTGCTACGACAACCAAATGCCTTTAAGTCTGGTTGAATCTTCCTATCAAGCCATTCAATCGACAACCCCTCCTACCCTCTCTATCGGTGATTCATCTCCTCACCTGTTCCACATTATTTTTCCCACAGATGAGATGATTATGTCAGTGATGTCGATGGAAGAAACCCCCTGGGATGATGGACATCATCATTCCAACCTCTTCCTCGAACAACACACCCTCGAGAGTTACCAACGGATCTTGACTTCGTCGACCGTTGCTTTCATTTCCTTCATTCCTGATTCTACACACGATGTGTTATATGAAGGGAACTTAAGTAATATTTCACCCATCGTCCCCCTGGACATATCCATTAAACCCAAAGTTGTTGAAAATTTCCACATCAGAGCTTCGTGCTCTACTAATGAGGTTGTCACCTATAAATCTATTTTCCAAGAGTTTCATGACATCTTCGCTTGGAGCTATGAAGAAATGTCGGGCATTGACCCTGATATTGTTGTACACAAAATTAAGACATACCCCGACGCTAGACCCGTCTGGTAGAGACTTCGTCCGGTCCACCCCTATAAAGCAGCTGCTATTAGGATTGAGGTCGAAAAACTTCTTAAAGCTGGATTTATTTATCCTTTGGCTTTAACTGATTGGGTATCCAACTTCGTTCCGGTTAACAAGAAACAAGGTACGATCTGTGTCTGCATCGATTATAGGGATATCAATCAAGCTTGTCCTAAGTACAACTTTCCCACCCCAATCGTTGACCAGATCATCGACAATTGCGCCGAGAGTGAAATCTTCTCTTTAATGGATTGTTTCTCCAACTATAATCAAATCAACATCTTGCCTGCGGATCAACACAAAACCACTTTTATTTGTCCTTGGGGCACCTTTGCCTACCAGAAACTACCCTTCGGTTTAAAGAACATCGGTGCGACTTTTCAACATGCTATGTCTTATGCTTTTCACGATATTAAGCACATCGTACAACCATATTTAGATGACCTCCAATCCCTTTTCTTTCGTTGTCAGTTCTATCGTATACGCTTGAAACCACACAAATGCGTTTTTTGTGTGGAGTCCGGTCGACTTCTAGGTTTTATCGTGTCACACCAGGGGATCAGGGTCAATCCTTTGAAGGTCGAGGCGATCCTCAATCTCCCTCCTCTTTCTTCACTTCGCCAGCTGCAAAGTTTGCAAGGGAAGGCAAAATTTTTACGTCGTTTCATCCCAAACTATGCTCAATTAACACTCGGATTTACTTGACTGCTAAAGAAAGGTTTTGAGTTTGTATGGGATTCCACTGCCAACAAATCTTTCGAAACTTTGAAACTAACTTTAACCCGTGCCTCATTACTTTTCCTACCTGATTATAGTTGAGATTACTTCCTTTATCTCTCTACTTTGGAATCTACCATCGCCATGGTTATAGTCTAGGAAGATGATTTACACGACAAACATGTTATTTATTATTTGAGTCGAAGTATCATGACTACCGAAGCCAAATACTTACATGTTGAAAAACGAGCCTTGGTAGCTATTCAAGCTGTCCAATGATTTCGTCACTATATCTTACTACGCAAGACCACTATAATTTCCGATTGCAACCCCATGAAACACATTCTTACATGCCAATTGCTAGGGGGAAAATACTTCAAATGGATAGTAATTCTCCAGGAGTTTGACTTAGAATTTGAAAGCGCTAAGTCCAAGAAATCCTTGGTGTTTGCCGAACTGATATGTGACCTTCCCTACACTGAGACAGAGAATGTAGTAGAGGATTCTTTACCTGATGAATCCATTTTTCTGATCAGTTATGATGACCTTTGGTATGGGTATATCATTATCTATCTCCAAACTCAGAATTTCCGACCCAATTTGTCTAGCACTGATCGCCGTCGAATACGTTAACAAGCCCGTCAATACATTATCCTCGGTGACACTCTTAATAGTCGTGGGGTTGACTCTGTTTTTCAACGTTGTCTCACCTATGATGAAACTGAGAAATCTTTGAATGATTGCCACTCTGGAGCATGTGGTGGTCACATGTCTGGGTATGCTACTACCTAGAAGATCTTATGAACAAGATATTTTTGGCCTTCTTTATTTAAAGATTGTATTATCGCCGTCCAAAAATGCCATGTTTGCCAAACATATAACAACAAGATAAGATCGCACCCTGCTCCCCTACACCCTGTAGTTTCCATTGGACCTTTTATGAAATGAGGCATTGATTTCATGACCTATAACCCTCACTCGGCCGGGGGGCATGGATACATTATTGTAGCCGTGGATTATTTCACCAAATGGGCTGAGGTGATGCCTAATTTCGATAATACCGGAAAAACTGCAACCCTTTTCATATTTAATCACATTATTACTCGATTTGGGATCCCACAAGCTATCGTTACTGATCATGGTAGCCATTTTCAGAACTTTATGATGTCTGAACTTAACGACAAGTTGGGTCTTCATCATGAAAACTCAACCCCTTACTATCCATAGGCCAACGACCAAGTTGAAGCAATAAATAAAATCCTTATCACTATGCCTTGTCGGATATTAGGAATCCATAAGACCAGTTGGCACATGATGTTGTTCTCAGCATTATGGGCTTATCGGACATCCGTGAAGTCTGCTATGGGATTTACCCCCTTTCAAATAGTTTACGACATTGAATCCATTCTCTTGATTGAATGTGAAATACCATCCTTGAAGCTAGTCGTCAAACTTCTCCCAAACACCTCTGCTGAAGAAGAACGTCTATTGTATCTTATGCAATTAGGTGAGACTTGTCGTGATGCCACCCTAGTTATTGAAACCCAGAAGAAACGCGTAAAATCCCAATATGACAAACATGTCAAGCCGCATGTTTTCTCTGAGGGAGATATGGTTCTCCTCTATGAACAATATCATGATCTACTAGGAGCCGAAAAATTCGAAGCTATGTGGTGTGGTCCATATATCGTCAAACAAGTGTTGGAGAAGGGAAATTACGAGTTAGTAGATTATAATGGCATTCCTTTGAGTGAACCCAGAAATGGGCTTTACTTGAATAAGTATTATGCTTAGAATGTCTCTGCATGAGTGCTTATACTTTTACTGTACCATACTCTTGTGTGTTTTTTATTATTTTGTTTCGACCCCCAACTGCTTACCTTACGTTGTGCTTGGTTTCCAGATGTCGACATCTTCTCTACCCTATATTGGATTTGCCGATGGTGCTAGCCGTAGTACTCAGAACCTAGCTTCTGCTACTTGGGCAATTTATGCACCCACGAACGAACTGATCAGTTTACAAGGTGTTTGCCTCAGTCGTGCAACCAATAAAATCATAGAATATAGCGCAGTCATTGAATTATTGACTGATTCTATCTCACTTGGGATTCATCACTTCATTGTACGACTTGATTCACAGCTAGTAGTACTCCAGTTAAGTAATGTCTACACTATTTGAATTCCTACTTTGTTATGGGTATATCTATGAATTCGTCTCTTGGAACGTTATTTTGATTATATTGAATATCAACACATTCCTAGGTGTCTAAATACATTAACTGATGATCTAGCTAATTATGTGTTAGACAGACATTTGAGACATTTATAAATCCAATCACACATTACACATTGTATATAAAAGAAGAGTAATCCGGTAGAAGCCTCATGTATATATATAATGAAAAAGTTTTACAAAAAGTGTTTTCCATCCAAGGACCAAAATATCAAAATATAGAGCCCATGGCTCATACAAAATAGCATCATAGATGCCACTCGAAATAATATCATGGATGTCTCTCGTGATAGCACACCACTGCACGTGCTACCCGGTGAAGTAACCGACTAAGTGAGCCGGACACGCCTACAGTATGGCGTTAATAACGCCTCAGGACCTCCTCGATCAACATGTCAGGGATGTCTGTCGTCAAGCCTTCTAAGTTCTTCTCCATCGCCTCATAGTCTTCGGCGTCCCACCCTGCTACCACATGTACCTCTCCTCACCTATGATCCAGATATGTGCCCAGAGGTTGATGCGGTCCTACATCTGCATAGCCAATTTTTTTTGATTAGTCTTTAGATCGAAAACAAAAAAAAACATCTAATATACTAAAAAAAAATCACAAAAACACTATAAAGAACAAAATATCTTTGTTACCTAGATATCCCCAATGAGATCCCTTAGGGAGAACCAAGTCGGGATCACCCCGAAAGTCCAAGCCGACATACGCATAGTCATCGATCATCAAGATTTGGGGCCTTAGCCCATCAAAAAAGGCATCATTGTACTTGATTATAGGACCCGCTACGTGTCGTGCCATAAGATCACACCACCTTTTCATCCTTGGGTCTCGTGGGGTTGGTATTCCCCACTCTACATGTAGTCGCAAATACGAGACTCTTTCCAGGAAGAAAGATACCAAAATTGACCCATACCCAACTTGTTTTAGGTCTCCATTCTTGCTCTTTGTAAGTTGGGTCTTCATGCTACAGAGCAAACCGTCACACCAATTGAATACTTGGGGTTCCAGGCATTCAATGGCATATTGAAAGTAACTCTGGAGTGCCATATGCGGTGACGTGCTCCCGACCATCCATGCAATGGTGAAAAGGATGGCCCTTAGAGTTAAATCTCTCACACCTCAGATAGCCACTTTCCCTTTGCATCTTTCGGCTTTAGGTTCGCAGTGCCGACGAATATACTCACTCATCGGAAAGCCACCACCTCGACCTCCTGTCAGAGAAACCCATGCTCCACGAATAGATAGCCCTGTCAGAAATTAAATATCCTCAATGTCCAAGGTAAGGACATGAACACCCACGTGAAATACTTGTTGTTCTGAGTCCCACATATTGACTAGGTACTCTAATAGTCTCCGTTGGGCTCTCATGCCCTGAATCTTGAAAATTTTCAAGAGGCCACATTGACGAAGAGAATTGATAGTTCTCGAATCATTTAAAGCCATGGAGTCATCCTCTTCATGCTCACGTTCTCTCCACTCCAACATTTTTGCAAATCAAATCCCTGCATGGAAGTAAGAGAGAATATTTAGCATCTACATCTAGCTTTTTGGATTTCCTTTTGCCTCAATGCTTACTTTTCTTTTTTGATTTTCGGCCACTGTGACTGGCCTTCAGGTACAGTGCGGGACTTCCACAGGAAAGACATAGGGCGCCTACGAAAATCCTTTATTTCTGCAGGGCTCGATATAGGCTGCTTACGACAGCCCCATCGCACGCCTACCGGCCTCAAAACGCCCAAAAGATTATTTTTTAACCATTAAAAACAAATTGTAATCCAATCAAAAGGAAGAGGATGAAGATCTTACCATGTTGGCATAGACTGTTCGCCGAATGATCGCCTATGCTCCTCACAATCGATCGCCGAAATCAAGGGTAAAAAAGGGGCTTTTAGACAAGTTTTTGATCAAATGCGAATGAAGTGGTAAAAATGACCTTTTACTCTTATTTATTACATTTTTACCTTTTTCATAATATTTTATATTATATAAATACATTTTTTCATAAACCCATAATTTTAATGGTCTTGTAAGTGTCTTGTCTCTTGCAGGAAGGAGCCTAAGGTCTTAATTAATGGAGTATGGATGTTTTGTTCCATTTGTTTTCTTTTCATTACACATATCGATACTTTTTAAGGTTTTTTAGTAAAAACTCGAGTTCACTCTTTGTTCATTCTCGTGTTCGAAAATTTATGAGAACGTAACCGAGTACAATTTTGTCATTATTTCGTACTCATTTTGGTAACGCAAAAAATGATACACTCGGAGTATTATTTAATCTCTTTTCACACTCCTTAAAAATGAAAAGATTTCCGAGCGACCTTGTTCTATTGACGCTTGTAAAAGTATTTGAATAAAACGTTTGATGGGTGATCGTTTATCACTTTTCCAGTCTTATCGAACTATTTTATGAAAAAGGAACTGAGAGAGTTCTCTTTTAAGTGTTTTTCAGACTCTATAAACATGAAAAACTCTCGTTTTTTCTATCTTTGGACTCGTTAAATAAACATCGAAAGACCTGCTTGGGACCGAACAACTCCTTCTTAGGGTTCGTTAAAAATACTCCGAGGGACTCGTTCAAAGGATGAGATTACATTACAAGCATATGCTATCCTCCTCAATCTTGTGTAAAAATAAATAGGTACTCGCCAACAATGGTGGGGGGAAATTTGGGAAAATAATGTGTCTCTTTATTTGTGTTAGTGGCAGTACTAGTCGCTCTTGGACATGACACCCCCCTTCATCATTTGAATCCGGGTTGGGAAATCCATTTGTCTCTCGTCTGACCTTCTGCAAGTTTACATATTGGGTCGTCTTTGAGTCAATGCTGCCAAGACTATCGTCGTGTCATCCATATGTTCAAGAGAAAGTCTGAATAAGCCCTCTCTTGAGTCAGCCATCTGCAGTTGTCAATTCCTACCATGTCGGCCTTCCCCGTGTCAGTTTCAAATCATATCCATGTTCTATTCTAATCCTAAATTTGTTACTTATTTTGCGTCATTGATGGGGGATACATTAAGGCCCTCCTGTGAAGATTCTCTTCCTGTCAACTTCAACTCCTTATCCAGGGCCAAGACTTATAAATCATTTAGTACCTTAGAGCCTGCATGCCTTAATGGCAGGTTTCTTCGCTTTTGACAATAGATTCACATCATTGATCCCTGATCAAAATATTCCATCAAATGTTCGACTTAGGCTCATTTATTCACATTCGTTGGATTGTGCTACAATACGTTGGGAGTCATCAACATCAATGGTGATTTCCCTCGCTCTTGTTAACGGTTTTCATTAATGACTGGTAATCAAGTGGTTTCTAACCATGTTCGACTTCGATGCTTGTAATCACATGGCTAGATTCGTACTTACGGACGATGGGATTGAAGACCATGGACCTCATAATTCATGGTCCAGGTTGCGATGGAGTATTTATGATTTGTATTTCCACATAGATCCACTTTGTATGTCTCGTGGCTATGTTTGCATCGAAGGTTTTCTCGTACATAGATCCACAATGTATTCCTGGTGGCTATGTAACATTTTTTGATGACATGGATCCACGATGTATTATTGGTGGCCATGAATTACATTTATGAATTCGATCATTTGTATTCTTAACATGGGAATGCCTACTTCAGACATGGTATCATATTGTCCAGATACTTGTTTGTTTGCAGGTTCTCGATTGGTGCATCGTTTGTTTCCGACACACACACATATTTTGCAAAGTATTTTGGTCATCACAAGTTATGACCTCATACTTTGGGGGGCATTCTGTTACACATTATTTTGGTCACCTTGATGATGAATTTGCAATCATGTGGTCAGGCCCTCATGATCATCTTTTTCCTGAGAAGAGTGACCTTTTTTCTCCTTTGCAAACCTATTTTTGAAAGGACGTCGCAAGTTGCCCATATAATACAGTGCAAAAATCAATGATTTCCATAGGATGCTCTATAGTTGGCCCATGGGATTTCTGCAGGATGCTATACAAGCAGAGTGTGGCGATGTTTGAAAGCCAAAACAGGAAAGGGGTTCAAGAGGTTTCTAGAAGAGGAATCTTCTAGAATGTGAGGTGGCGTCCGTATGGTTATGATCCTACTGACTTATATGATCTGGTGGGATCATCCTCATCTCTTTAACCACTTCAACTTCTCCTATATAATAATGGGCTTCTCATGGAAAAGTTGAACAAAGGATTGGTGGAAGAATAGGCTGGAGATTGTGTGGAGAATACTATTTCAGCTGATGCTTGAGGTTTGCATTCACCAATCAATCTTTTGAAGATCATCTTCATGCAAGCTCCAGAACAAGTATATGTATGTGTTGGGATGACGAACCACTAAAAGGGAACATCAAGGCATTTCGGTTGTATCTTCCACTTTTATTCAATCTAATACAATGGCATGTTTCTTTCCCATAAAATCATTCTCATTTTATTACATGACTCCTTAATCACATGTTTAAGTTTTCATTGAATCTATCATAGTTTCTTTCACTTTGGTTGGTTTGTGTCATTGCAGATCTGGTTTCACAAGAGCACCAGAGTGAAGTAGGAACAACAAAGATATAAGGAAGCGATCTCAAAGGTAAGTCATGAATTCCTTCTTTGCTAGTTAGATCAATGATTGTAACTTAAGGAAAGAATCATGTCCTATCCTGTTTTGTTCTAGATCCAGGTGGATCTAGGGAGATTAGTTCATGTTCGCATATACCGATTTATCCCATAACAATAAGCCACATCCTCATGCTTGAATATAGACTCCATGTGCTTTTTTGAAACCACCTTGGGAGCATTCTTTGTCATCCCCTTTGTTACAAGGGAAAACCTCTCTATGGCCAAGAGTAAACCACAAAAGACAGATATGAATGCAAAAATCAACTCAATTCCAACATGTGCTATTTAAACTAATGTGCAATATGAGGAAGAATCCTACCTCGATCCAATCGTTTGATGTCATTCCACCGTTGAGAACTTTGACCCAAATCTTTACACCTACAATAAGTTCTCAACAAACAAGTGATGCAAGTATATAGTGACAATATATAAAATGAGTTAGCACATCAGATAGCACAATCCATTAATAAACATTACAAACATGCTCATGGATAATAATCATATATTTGCATTACAAACATGCTCATGGATAATAATCATATATTTGCAAGATATCGATGTAGACGGAAAGTTGATATCGATAGGACGGGAAAGGAGTATTTCTATTAATAATTGATCAACATAAGTATCAATATTACAGACTTCCGTGTCGACACGGTTCAAAACCAATAAACCAAGTTCCTTCCAACTGGGTCTCCACCACTTCAATCCTCCACCAAAGGAAAGCTCATAGCAAAGAGGTAATGAGGTCCTCTCGAAAATAAGGAAAGAGATTGGGGGCTGAACACTGTGTTCAGACTTGAGGGACAAAGGGATGCAAACTCAATATGAAGTAATTTCTCCAGAGTAACTTTGCTCTCAAAGTTGAATTCTTTCTCCTCTTTTCCTTAGTTCGAAATTGTGCTCTTATAGCCTCCAGAATGCAACTAAAGGGCTGAGTTAGAACGTTTCCAGTACATGGAAGGCCAAGGATTAGAGATATTTGGTTGTGACATGGAAACCCGACCTCATTTTGTATTTTCTGGCACAAATCCTGATATACGTGAGCTGTAGTGGAGCAACAAGCGTATATGCATCTTACAAAACAGTTAGGGAGCGTATATGTGGAAAAATATATATTTTTGGCTCTGGATTTATTAAAAAGGGGTTGATAAGTCTGTATAGGGAAATGTAAAAAGGCCCTCTGTGCAAGATAGCAATGGTGAGGAAAATCTTGCTATAACAGATGCCCCCTAATGTGTGAGATCAGAGGAGTGTCTGCAATGGCCGAAATACATTATAAATAAACCAGAAGTGGAGTGGTAGAGAAACAACTGTACGAACTCAATTTCTCATTACATGATCACTGAAGTCAAATAGGTACTGGTCCAATGAAATGGAAGCAACAACTCAGGAAAGCTGCGTCCACAAAGTGATGTCTTCAAGTCTTCAATATAATCCACCAATGGTGCAAGTCTACATCATGTGAATAAATGAGTTGAGGTCGAACACGATGAGACATCGTTTGATTACCGATCATTGAGGTATACCGTTACCAAACGTGAGAAAACCTACCAATGATGAAAGTAGGTATCAAGGCATCGAGTACATCTCTACAAATGTGAATAAAGGAGTTGGTGTCGAACACTTGAGAGATCCATTGATCAAGAGACATTGATGTATTCCCATCTGTCAATGGTGAGAGAGCTTGCCACTAATGACTGCAAGCCTCAAGGTACTCATAAAACTCTAGGTCTCATATCTAGAATACATGAGATGAATTCGATGGAAAGAGACCCATTGAAACGAGAGCATTAAGGCATCTCTCATCAGTCAGCATGAGGAACAAAGAAGGAGCTTCATGATTTGGTGGAGATCGGACGAAGAACATGTTCACAAACCAACGACTCTGTGCGTATTTCGCATGCTCCGAATGCAAGCGGTACATGAAAAAGACCCTTTGAATAGTAGCCAACGATGAAAACTGCTAACAAAGGCAAGGAAACCACCAATAAGTCTAATGGCATCCAAGACACTGCACGAATCCCAAAGTGTGAATAGATGTCTTGCCATCGAACACAATGGAAACCAACCAGTCAACGACCCATGATGAAATGTCAATTGTTGGGTTCAAGGTGACCTACCAATGATGAAAGTAGGGCTAGGGTGCATCATAAGACCAAAGTATCATGTGATTCTGAGACAAACTGAGGGTATGGCCGACATGCAAAGTCAAGATTTCTAAGGAGTGGCTGACACAAGTTGATAGACTTCCTTTGAACAAGAGCATGAGACATATGGTGGACTCTGACAACATAGACTTAATGATGTGACAACTAGATGTAGGAGGCATTCATAATTTTCTCTATAGTGACTGGAAGATTAACCTGTCAGTAGAGAAAATTCTGTAATGAGATCAGCTTCCTAAGGCCATGCTAAACCCAAAATTATGATGATTCAAGGACTCAATAACTTTGTGCTTTGTTCAAAGGCGACACGATTGCTGCCAATTATAATATAATACTTTCTTGAAGTTGTTGAATGGCTTCAACGAGCTTCCCCACTTGGATTTCAACTGTCTCTTCTTCCATCTAGGCCAGGCCCAACACAAAGCGAAGTGCTCTAGTTACTTCTTCTCTAACCCCAATCCGCTCCCCGAGCAACTGTTCTTTTTCTTTCTAGATCTGCTCTCTGTCCTCTTCAAACTTTGCCCGGAGGTCATCTTTCTCTTGCTACGCAACTCGACGTTGCTTTAGGGCTTCCTCATTTGATTGCTTCAAGGTCTCTGTGTCCTACCCTTTTTCTTCCCATACACGTTGAAGGCGAGTGTTACAGAGAAATCCTCTTGCAAACAAGTGGATTCTCTCTTGGATACTAAACCCCTATGACCAATACAAAAAAGTGCTAATGTGGACACTGAATTTCCTTTTCATGAAGCTAAACTATCCAAAGAATAAGAAGGAAGAAGAGTAAATACATTTTTACCGACGTTTTTTCTTGCTCGATCTAGGCTGATCTTGGTCTCCAAGTTCTTCAGAAGGTCCTGCAATACAATGAGCAACAACAACGAGACACACTTCCTACTCTACCATGATTAGCTTCATAATGAATCTATGAAAGAAACAAGTTCATGAAACGTGCACAAACTTTAAAGGAAACAGGCCAAGCATAGATTTATATTAATGAAAACAAAGTGAGATTCTTACAACCATGGATGTAGGTGCAACAACTTCACCAAGCTCTCTTTGTCCAGACCCTTGCTCAAATGATCCACACATAGAATGTTGATGTTTCAATGATATCTCCCTTATGAGATCATAAGTTTGATACTTCACAATGTCTCCCCTTTCACCATGAAGAGGCCTCCTTATATAGGCTTGGAGAGGCCTAACCACTTAAGAGATTCTTGGGATAAGTTGAGGATTCATCTCCTTTAGTTATGGATCTTCCCTGATATCGAGCCTTGACCTCAGATCTGAATCCAACCAACTTCAAATATGAAGGGATTCGTCCCTGATTTTTCTCAATAATCCAAAGATTCGCTCAAAAAAGGCCAACGCTCCCTCAGAATGGGGCATAGAGCGTTGGAACGCTCCCCCAAAAGAGGTCGTAGAGCGTTGGCACTCCCTGAGTGTATAGGGGAGCGCTGCCTTCCAAAATTGTTTTTTTAGTGGTTTTCTCAGTGGCAAAAGACTTGTACTCTTTGTCAAATGACTTCTCCTCTTCAAAACCAGTCTTTTGAGGTGTCTTGTAAGTGTTCTTGATAATTTCGTTCGAGACACAACATAGACAAGACGATAGTATGATATTTACGAAACTTGTCGGCGAAATGCGATACTTGAAACATTTGGTAATGACGACACTAGGCCATCATCGTAATGAGTAATTTTGATGTGTAACATATTCCCCCCCAAAGTACGAAGTTAGAAGACGAGAAGTGATGACTAAAGTACTTTGTAGACTTTTTCAAGGAAGGCTACAGACTTAGAGAACCTGATAGAAGCTACACACAACCATCAAACACATATTATGACATGTTTCAAACCTAATGCAGGCATACCTATGCTTGAGTGATAAATACTTTCAAGGTATGGCCGCTATAAAATACACTGCAGATCCATAATTATATTGAGAAAAAGGTATATTCACTGAAGATACAATGTGGATCTATACTCCTATGACCTCAACCAATCGTAGCCACAAAAAATACACAGTGGATCTACAAGACAACAAGACATAGCCATAACCAAAACAAAGTGGATCTATGTAACAATATATGTGTCAATGTTCAAAAGAAACTCTGTCGCAACCTGGGCAAAGTACATATTAGAGTGATGAATCAACCCAGGGTCTTCTTATCGATTCCAATGTAGTACGAATCTAACCATGTGAATAGATGTCCTGATGTTGAACATGGTAGAAACCACTTGATTACCAGTCAATGAGGTAAACCGTTTAACAAGTGTGAGGGAAATCACCATTGATGTCAATGATTCCCAAGGTACTCTATTACATTCCAACGAATGTGAATGGATGAGCTGAAGTCGAACATCCATGGAATCATCCGATCAAAGTTCAATGATGTAAACCCATTGTCGGACGCAAGGAGGACTGCCATTGAGGCATGCAGGTCCCAAGGTACTAACTTGTTTCTAAGTCTAGCTCATGGATAATGTACTGAAGTCGACAGGAATAGACTCGTCGAGGGAGGGCCTTGGTGTATCCCCCATCAAAGACACGAAAGTGACATAGATATGTAATTGGTGGATCAAATGAGCATGGACTGACATGGGTATTGAAACAAGAATTTGTGATGGTTGACTCTTGAGGCAGATACTTCCCTTGAACACTGAGGCATGACAAGAGAAACTTGATAAGGACCAAAACTTGATAATGCAGTGGATACTGTGACTTTCTTCGGGTGACCCAAAGGAGTAAGTAAACTCAATTGATTAGTTCAATGAAGAGGTTCGGTGGATAAAAATGCGTAAAAAGATAAAATGCCGTGTTCAAGGGTGACTGTAAGAATTACTGGTAATGTTCTCAAAAAATGCTTGGCTTGCTTCCTTCAATTTTCCCCCCATCCAGATAAACGAGTACCTCTTTTTAGTTTAACGAGCTCGAGGAGGGTAACACATGCTCGATATAACTCACCTTCGGTAAGTTCCTCTTCCTTTGTTTAACGAACTGGAAGAAGTAAGGGTTCGGTCCTGTATGGGCCCTTCAATGTATGATCATTTAACGAGTCCAAAGAAGGTAAATTCGATGGTTTTTCATATTTAGAGAGTCTGAAAATGACTTAAAGATGACTCCAGTGTGGTCCTTTTTCGTAATGTTAGTCTCGCGAGGCTGAAAAAGAGACAAATTATCACTCGAAAGACACCCTTTCAAACCTTTAACGAGTGGGAAAGGAAGCAAGATCACTCGACAATATTTTCACATTTAGAGAGTATGAAAAGAGATTAAAGACGACTCCAAGGGGTTCCTTTTTCGTGTATCCATGTGGGTCCGAAAAAGAGATAAAATTTTACCCGGCGCATTCTTATGTGTTTGAGATTGAGAATGAACTAAGACTATGCTCGTGAATGTGACAAGATGAAAAAACGAACAAAAATGCTCCGAAACCTGCCTATAGTGTCAAAACTGCATTCCCTGGGATTAATAAGGCCTCCAAAATATTTTCAAAACCCAAAAATAACTATATCTTAGGAAAAAAATGAAATTTATAAAAGTAAAATGGGGTAAAAATATCATTTACCATTTCATTTGTGCAAAGATTTGTAGCAGTGGAGAATTTGTGCTTTGGAGGTGAATCTTGCATTGTTCGGTGCTGGAGCTACGGTTAGCCATTTTCCTCACCATTTGGACTAGGTTAGTGCTCTTCTTCCTTTCTTTCATTTGTACAGTTTAAAATTCGTTTTTAGGCAATGATAGGGTGAAAAAATTGATGCCCTGGGTTGTCTCAAGCGCCCAAAAGGGATCGACGCTCCTCTAGATTTAGTGGGGGAGTGCTTCCCATTTTTTAAATCACCCCTACAAGCTGTTGAAATGTGTGCCAATACACTAGTGTAGTGGTGGAGAGGGCACTGCCCAAAAACACAAGAAAAAATGCCCAAAACTGCTAACACTTTCTCAAATCGTGAATGGTGTGCCTTCTGATTTTCCAAATCATCTTGGTGGCTACTGTAGGGATGCGTTGGTTCACTGGTGTGCATATGAAAGGGGTGTTGGCCTCAGAGACAAAGCAAACAATTTTTTTTTTTTAAGTTTTTTAATTTGCCCAAAAATTGTCGAAAAACGTGATTAATGAATTTTGATTGTTGATGATTGCAGGTAACTTCGGCAATAATCATGGTTGAGTGGAAAGAAAGAGAGCATGAGATCGATGATGTGTCCAACTTGCAAAGTCCCCGAGCACGTGTTGCATTGAGGAATTGCGGTCTCCTCAAGTTCTTCAAAATGCCAAAAATGAAGAAAGAGATTCTTCTTCTCGAGCATATGATCGGGCTATGGAACGTCGCGGAACAAGGGTTCCAAATTGGAATGAAACTCCTCACCATTGAGTTGGAATATGTATAATTCATGAACAACCTCTTGAAAAGAGGGGCTCTAGTAGTTTTATCCGGACAAAGGGTACTTCCGGCGCCTGTGGATGAGTACCTGGAGTACCAACACAATCCTAGGAGTGAAACTAGTGGGCGGTAGAATCATAATCAAAGATATAAGGGACCTACCTCTTTGGTCCATCCTATTTTTCATTATGAGTATAGCGGGAAGTACCAACACACACCTAGTTTCAATATCACAGGTGGCCTATGGTTTACAATGTCTAGAGCCAACACTGTTTAACTGGAGTGCAGGGTTCCTTCAGAATGTGAAGGAGCAGATTACAAGATGTAGAGCAGGGCAGAAGAAGCAGTTCGGGTATGGCTCATTATTGGTTTCATTCTTTTTAGAACGCATTCCTCATATGCAACCTCAAATTGCATTAGTAATATGATCAGTAGGAGAACCACGTATGGAGCGATGGACTAGCCTGTCTCCGAGACTAGGCTCAGATTCAGAGTTCAAATTTACTGATGATTTCTTCGCTTGGATGGGACGCCAATTGATCGTGATAGAAGAGTTTCCATATGCTGGAGTAGATTTACGGGGAAGCATGGACATGGTACTTCCATATGGGGTGGACTGGGACGCGTCAGGTAAGAAACCAAAAAAGATCTTGTCAAGTGTGCTTTTTTTATTTCAAAATTATATTAATTTTTTTTGGGGTACATAGAAGAGTTTCTAACGGATGTATCATTTTATCATGCAGATGAGGGAGCAACACATTTGACATAGATACCGGCATTAGGGAACTGTGGGGATTCTCATGTAGTAGTAGCGAAAGGGGGTCTCCAAGAGGTGGAGACAAATCTCCGTGGTCTTACGACGGGTATCCCTCCTCTTGAGAGGAAGAACGTACCCTTGCACTTGCAGAGACACATAGTGGGAGTTACTGAGAGTATTAACTCTTTACTGAGACAAGTAGCCCATGCGGTGATGTGCTACTTGGAGCACAAGTTGATGCAGGAGGACTAGGACCTCACTGATGATTTTTTTTGTATATTATTTATGACGATGTTATGGGCATGAGGACCCAACATTTTTCCCTTCTATGTACTTTTTGATGTAATCAAACATTTTCAGTCATGTTGTATATATATACATTTCCAAGTTTTTACAGTGTCAAATGATTTGAAAATAATGATGTCTTTTATGTGATGTGTTTTAATTTACATGATGATATGTGATGTGATTTATTTCCTTTATGAAAACTTATCTATGTGCGAGATACCTATCCATGATGTAATTAACTAACGAATCCGAAATGGTATTGAGTTCTCTTGGTATGTGTCTGTATTCGATAAAATCAAACATTTGTTCAAGATGACTAACTCGTAAGAAGAGACGTAGTAGGATAGGATTGCGATTAACGTAGATTCGATTAAGTTGATAGACCATGAGTTGGCAATCTAGCTGACGATCATGCAAGAAATGCCTAGGGAGGAGGCTTCGTTTAAAAGTCCGATGACAACATGATATTCTACCATGTTGTTAGTTGTTGATCCTAAGAAAATACCTTTGGAACTCACCAACTCGTCAGAGTGGTAAATGAAACAAGCTACATAAGCAATGTTTTGGGTGTGTCGACTAGCGCCATCTGCAAACCTGACAAAAATAGGAAAGGAAGATGTCATCTGTGCATGAAACACAAGACACAGTATAAGTGGCTTAGGAAAAAAATCAACCATGAAAAAGAAAAAGACACACCAAACTAAAAATACAAAAGTGTACAAAGAACGTATGCTAGATGTTCTATGCATGGTACTTCTTAAGGTAAAGCCCGTTTCGGGGATCACACAGGGAGATTCTGTCGTAGTCAAATAGCTCGTAGGCGCCTCTATGCAGAACACGTTTCACGATGTAAGGACCATGCCATAGAGGTTCTAACTTCCCTGTCCCTAACTTATCATGAGCCTGGTCATAAAAGAGGACTAGGTCTCCTTCTGCAAAAGCACGAGGATGGACGGATTTATTGTATTGATTTTTGATTCACTTTTGATACGTCTCATTAATGAATGCGGAATCACGACATGTTTCATCCAACCTAGTCAAGTGTAAGAAACATTCTTCTTCAGCAGAAGTGTGGGGCAGGAGTTATACTTTCAGTTTCAGTGAGGGAATTTCACACTCGATTGGTAAAAGAACTTCGATGCCATATACTAGATGGAAGGGAGTGAATCCAGTAGCAGTTTTTATCGAGGTTAGATAATCCCGGAGAGAGGAGAAAAGTTGTAAGTGCCAAGATGTCTTGTTTGCCCCTACCATCCATTGGATCATGGTTTTAAGGACCTTGTTGATAGCTTCAACTTGTCCATTAGCTTGAGGATAGTACATGGATGAGTTCTCATGGAGAAAAACCAACTTGGCATGCAACTCACTCATCATTTGGTTCTGAAAGTGTGAACCATGATTAGTGACAATGGCATGTGGAACACCAAAACGAGTGATGATGTGGTTAAAAAAGAAAAGATCTGCAGTACGACCATCATTCAGAAAGGTAGGCATAGCCTCAACCCATTTTGTAAAGTAATCGACGACGATGATTATATAACCATGCCCCCCGGCTGAGGTAGGCTTACACTGCATGAAATCAATGCCCCATTTGGAAAAGGGGTCGATGGCAATAACAAGATGCAACAAAGAAGGGTGGGTGCATGCCTTGTTTTGAAAAACTTGGCAAGTTGGGAACTTTTTGACAGCCTCGATACAATCTTTGAAGATTGAGGGCCAAAAGTAACTGGCACAGAAAATTTTCTGGGCTGTAGCCATCCCAGAAAGGTGACCCCCACAGGCTCCAAGGTGACAGTCATTGAGGATGTGTTCAACCTCTTCATGATTCAAACATCGTCGTAGGATAGTATGAATACCACAATGATACAAAGTGTCACCGATGATAAGGTAGCGATGAGAATGAAGGCGGATACGACGATGCTCTTCACGAGATATATCGGGATGAAAACATTGGGTCTGGAGAGATAGAAGGATATCTCCATACCAAGGGTTGGACGTGCTGATGAGGAACAGAGTCTCATCGGGAGAGAATCTATGGGCTCAGTATCTTCATCAACATGGGGAAATTCGCAGATAAGCTCTGCAAACACCAAAGATTTTTTAGCTTTGGACTTAACAAACTCAAGATCAAACTCTTGAAGGATGACGATCCATTTAGAATATTTTCCCCCAAGAACTTGACATGTCAGAATGTGATACATGGGGTTTGAGTTCACGATAACTGTGGTTGTGTGTAGAAAAATGTAGTGACAGAATCTTTGGACGATGATGACGGCTGCCAGAGCCAACATTTCAACATGTGAATATCGGAGCTCGAGACCAAATAGACTTTTTCTCAAATAATATATCACGTGTTCCTCACCGACAGGGTCCTCTTGAACTAACACCATAGCAATAATGGAAGTAGAGGCTGCTAAGTAAAGGATATAATCCTGTGTATAGTTTAGAGGATGTAACAAAGGTGCATTCGTTAATGCATGCTTAAGAGCAGCAAAAGATCATTGAGAAGTGTCATCCCAGATGAAAGGGGTTTCTTTCTGCAACAATCACATAAATCCTTTGGTAATCTTAGCGTAATTACAAATGAAACGACGAAGAAAGTTTGCTTTCCCCTGCAAACTTTGGAGTTGTGTCAGATTATTAGGTGGAGATAAAACTAAGATAGCTCTAATCTTTAAGGGATCCACCCGAATCCCGTCCTTGGAGAAAACAAAGTCGAGGAGTCAGCTTGATTCGACAACAAAAATACATTTGTGTGGGTTCAAACAAATATGGTAGAACCGACATCGAAGAAAAATCGCCCGTAGATGACCAAAATGGTCCGATCGACTGGATGAGTGGGCAGGTAAGTCGTCGAGGTAAGGTTCCACAATATGTTTGATATCGTGGAAAGCATATGACATGGCTCACTGGAATGTAGCACTGAAATTTTTAAGGCCAAATGGTAGTTTCCGATAGGCAAAAGTTCCCCACAGGCAGATGAAGGTTGTTTTATGCTGATCAACAGGTAAAATGTCAATCTGGTTGTACCCTGAGAAGCCATCCATAAAAGCAAAAATTACACTACCAACGCAATTATCAATAATGTGGTCGATGAAGGGCGTATGGTAGTTGTCTTTCGGACAAGCCTTATTTATATCCCTATAATAAATGCATACATGAATGGTCCCTTGCTTCTTAGTGACCGAAACAATGTTCAAAACCCATTCCGTCAAGGGGACAGGATAAATGAAGCCAGATTTCAATAACTTTTCAACTTCTTCCTTAGTGGCCATGGTCTTTTTAGGAAGGACTGGGCGGAGTTTCTATCGAACAGGTTTGACACCTGGGTAGGTTTTAATCTCATGCACAATGATCGATGGATCGATCCCTGGCATCTCTTCGTATCTCCAAGCGAAGACATCACAAAATTCTTTAAATAAAGCGGTATAAGAGATCACTTCCTCGGGTGAACAATTAGCACTGAGGTTGGTGTTTTCCACGACACCTTCCTTTATCGAAATGTCGATAAATATCGTAGATGAAATGTTTCCAAAATTCCCCTCAGAAAGAGTATCTTGTGTGAGGATGGGAGATTGTGGAAAATCGACAACATCAGGAGGGAAGACAGAGTGTATGTCTTCTTGAATTTCTTCGAGAGGTGGAAGAAAAGAGGATCGATGATGGCTATCATCCTAAGGTACATCGTCAATGCTAAGAATTTCCATTATAGATTCATCGGAAGGAAAAAATTGGGAAATGTAGTCAAATGCAGACGTCGAGGCATTTAACCATGATGGAATTGAGTAACTGTCGGGTGCCAAGAGATTTTGGTCATCCGAGGAGGGAGAGGCAGATTGGATAGAAACATATGAGGTTTCGGCTGGACTAAGTGGCATGGTTTCACCTAGTGCATCAAATTCCAACGGACTAGGTACAATCCAAGGGTCAGATGATTCCAAGGATTGGTAAACCGTAGTCGAAATCATATTGATTGTGGCAACATGATGTGTGATGGGTGGAAGTGGTGTAGGGAAGGTACCCATAAGGCTAGATTCTTTGAAAAATCCAACACCAATTATTTCATACGTGATCTTGGGATCTCCCAAGAATGGAATATTGTTGGTAGAGGGAGCGTGAGCGTCGGGTGTACAAAAATCTAACTGATCAACAATGACAATTTTTCCCTGATGAGGAAATTGTACGCATCGAAATACCGACGAAGCAACGATAGTCATAGCATAAAATGAACTTCTTCCAAGTAACAGGTTCTAATCGAGAGGAGCATCGACCACCTCGACATCAATAGTAACTATTTTTCCACCTAACTGAACGACTAAGGACTGTAATAGTCCGTGAGGATGAAAACCTTTCCCATTGAATGCACACAACATCGTTGAGGATTTTTTAAGTGCGGGTGATTTCAAGATTTTACAATAGGCTAAAGACATGACACAAGTAGAGGCTCCCTCATACAAAATATTTCGGTGAATTTGTTGATTGTGAACAACAACATCAACTTGGAAAGCAAGTTGGTGAGAGAGTCGAGATGTAAAATTATCTAGGTTAAACATGATATTGTTGGACGTTTTAGGATCAAAAGTGCCAATAGTAGCCAAGAGAATTCTACTTTGACTGGGGGAGTGTTGTAGAAATTCTAACGCAGACATAGCACATGGTGCTTGAGCCAAATTTTCAACAATGTTGTAGTTCTGGGCAGCAAGCGAACTAGGATTAAAGGTAGATTTACAGATAGTGCTCTTAGGAGGGTGTAATATAGAGTCGAACATAAGTTTCTCGATATGAAGAGATGCAGGCGAAGGATTGACAGATGGAGGGCTAACGGAGGATGGTGATGGATCTGGTAAAGAACCATTAGTGACCTTTCCTTTGCCAGGTTTAACTGGTGCGTCGTAGGTCATAGAGCGGGTGGTTAAATCAATCCTGTTAGATAGATATATATGGGCACTTGTCGAGGCTTGATCATGAGAAGGGTGGATGGAACTGCCCCCTGGAGAGGGGGTTTGATCAACCATAGATTTCTACTGAGGAAAACGCTGAGTAAGCATGGAGGGTTGGGAATTCCCCTTGAAAAGTTTGGCCACTTCATCCCGATGTGGACAGTCTCGAGTGTAGTGATCCTCACCACAAATAAGACACGGGAAATTTGGTTTATTTTCGTTAGCAGGTGGTGGGTTTTGAGCTTTAGGTTGTTCATTGTTATTATTCTTTTTGTTTTTGTTCTTTGTCTTTTTCTTACCTCTGAATTGTTGTGAAGGGGTAGACTGAACTGTATTCACTTCAGAAATTTGGGTATGAGAGGAGGTAGAGGAGGGTGCGGTCAAACTAAGAGTGGACATGGAAGTAGATCGAGGTGCAAATCTAGTCGACTGGGATGCAGATTGAGTTTTGACGGAACCAATAACGCCATCCACATGCGATGAGGATGGAGGTTTTTGGATGGATCGTTAGTGGCACAAGTAGCATTTGGAATCAACTCATATAAAGTACCATACTTTGAATAAACCAAATCTAAGTACTGAGCCTAAGCAATGGCCTCTTCCTCGGTGACTACACCACCCATCGCGACATCACGAGCAATCGAGGGTAACAATGATTTAGTAAACCATTCCGCCAATAATTGGTTAGGAATGACTGCTTTGATCAACCTTCGTCATCGTCTCCACTCATGAATATGATCAGAGATATCCACTGAGTTTGTCTGATGAAGGGAGGTCAAGAGTTCAGTACTCGTCGTGTATTGAATGGGTAGTTGAAAGTGTGTGAGAAAGGACATGGAAAGGAAGTTGAAGTCTTGGAAAGAACCACGTGGCATTTCAATATACCACTTGGTTGCGGAGCCCGTAATTGTTCGCTGGAAAAGATGCAAACACATAGAATCGTCCATTAAGGAGTTTGATGAACACCACAGATGGAAAGTCATCACATGGTTATTTGGGTATTCTCCAGGTTTACCGTCAAATTTTCGAATATCAGAAGGTAATTTAGCAGGGATGACTGGCCAAAAAGGATAATGCAATATATGATCATTGGTTAACCAAGACAAGTCTTGAAGATACAGAGCCATGAGAAATGGTAGTTGTCGGTTAATGTGAGGATGATATTGGTGTGGAATGGGAACACCAATAGGACCATAAACTGGTTTAGGTGGATAATTATATCCAATAGGTCCTCCTACATTCGGTTGTGGTTGAACATAATAAATAGGATTTGAGGATGGTTGAGAAACATGTGGATATGGAGGATAACCTAATGGGTTATGAGGATTATAAGTCGGTTACTAGGTTTTCCCATAAGGTGGATATAAATTTTGTCCATAAGGAGGATAAGGTTGTTGTTTTCCTTGAGGATGTTTCCCCCGAGGGAATAGTGGATTTCCCGAAAAAAAAAATGTGCCAAGGATTTGGTGTCACATTGTGCCCATATGACATGTTAGGGATTCCAGTCTAAGATTGCCCCCCAAGCTGAGATTCTGTCCCCATTTGAGTTTGACTCCCAAATGGATGTTTCCCCCCAGTGTGAGGTTGAGTGCCTAGAGGGATCTGGAAACCAGAAAATGAATGAGCGGAGGCTCCAGCCAGATTAGAGCCACCAACACTGGTTCCTCCAAACAAAGGTGTAGGGATAGAACCTCCGGGTGTAACCTAGGTAGTGTTGGTAATGGAAGGATTCAAATCTTTGTACGCAAGTGGGACTGACAGATTTGGTCTAAGTGGTGTTCCAATCAGAGTTGGGATGGTGTCACATTTCCGGTGGGGATTTTGGCAACATGCGGGACCATGGTAGAATGGGCCATATGGAAACTAGAGTTTGAGTGAGAACCAATCAACAATTGGTCTGCAACGGTGATGACATTACTGGTCGTACCAGTAAAGTTATTTAAAGGTATCATATAACTAACAGACGTCTCAGGCACTTGTGATTCCATGGGTTGATCGGGATTCACTCCTAGGTTACCGTATAGATCACGAGCTATCAAAGGGACATAACCAAATCTAGAGGTTCCAACAGTGTGAGTCGGGGTCCTAAATGATTCACTTTGGAAAAAAGGATCTTTGACTCCAGATCCCGTGTGAGGTCAGGTGGATACCTTAGTTTCCTCAATAACAACAACCTCTCTAGATGAGGTCACCCGCAGCAGATGCGGTTCTCACCTAATACTCAAAGATGGGTTGATTCGAAAAGCTTCCAAAGAATTGGAAACAATTCAGAACTATTCTAGAGAGTGTGTGCTTCCAACCTCGGAGCCTAGTTCATTATGAGACTCAGGAGGGCCTTCTGAAGAGTTACGAAGAAAAGGTAGATAACCCTCGGGATCTTCCGGGGGTAACCCTTGCATCCTACGTGAACAAAGAAGGTTGATGTTGCTTGAGCTAAGTAAAAAATGAAAAAGGAAATCTATGGCCGACTAACGAAAAGAAACAACATACACTAAAAATCTAGGAATCAAACCAAGCAACAAAACCTTCTCTCGATGACCATACTAGTTGGTGATGAAATCCAATGTCGCGTGATCAAGTCAAGAAGGGGCTAGGATATGGTGGAATAGTTACGATGGAGACCTTCTTAACAGACTTACGCCTTGGTACAAGCTTCCACGTAGTAATTGTGGATTTACCCTCCAAGGAGCCCGAGTGAGTTTGACCAACATCTGTTCCAGGTACAGTGAGACTTCCCTTCACTGTCACCTTGTGTAAGTACCTAAAGATTATGGCTACTAAGGACACCAAATTTCAGTCAGCCCTTGGGCGGGTACAGTTGATAGTCCAATCCAAATGTATGAGCATGATAACAAGTCCAGAATCCTTTGAGAGAATTGAGGACAAGTGGGCCGGTAGAACTCCAGAGGACCTCGAATGGATTCAGAGTTCATGAAGCACCGAGACCAAATGAAACCAGCTGAACCTCAATAAGAACCCTCAATATACGATCTAACCACTACAAATGGTTGAACCATAGAGGGATAATCTTCGTAACTCTCTTGAATGCGACCTCGTGTGTAACCCCCGTGTGAGAGGGGGATCCCATAAAGCCTATACGACAATTGCATTTTCTCTCCCTATCGCAAGATGCTAATGTTTGTTTTGAATACTTTGGAGAGTTGTACTCATAGCCTAATCCAAAGTGATAATCCTAGTCTAATGTTGGTGGAAGATTCTAAAAAAAAAATGTTCTATATAAAATTTAATTAGCGTTAATTTTGCAGTTGTTCTTTACTCAAGGGTGTATGAAAGTGAAACTGATGGTATTATGACTCACACCTCAAAAAATGCATAAGAAATGATAAGCAGTCTTTTCTTTCAATGAATGCATATTTAAGGGAAAGAGAAGAATGTTCTTTTCACTGTCAAACACTAAGATGCAGAATCCTTAATCAATTGTTTCTCAATCAAATCCAGTATAATGCTAAAAATTTCATAGAATGTTGTTGTAATATCCAAAAACAATCATAACAAATGTATCATTTTTCTTTATGTGTGATTGAAAATCAATCTGATGTAAAGCTCCTTATGTCATTTAGACTTTAAGATCAATGAGATTCAGACAATCAGAAGCAATTTTCACACAAACAAAAACACACTCTCGTCATGATTTAAACAAGAAAAACAAAGATAACAAAAATTGCAAAAGGAAAACCAAAAAAGAAGAAAAGAAGAAAAAAGGCTTGGACAAGATGACCTCAAATATCAAATGGAATGGTGCATAGACCTTTGAATTTCCTCACAAAAGATTCCACTCAGTCAAATAAGTGAGAGGAAAACAATAAGTTGACTCTAAATCGTCAATGACAAAGAGTGACTTCAAGGTAAGGAAAAAACATCAAAATTCCAAACAAAAGGTGGTCAATTCTCAGAAAACAGAGTGTTGAAGGCCAAGACCAAGATGTACTAAGGTTGTAAGACTCCTGAGCAAGTTCCAAAAGAAAAAATGAACTCAAAGAACGAAAACCCTAGAAGATTTTCCACATAAAAGGGGAAACACTCTGGTGTAAAGGGCACCCGGGCGTTTCAACGCTTTGTGTAAGATCAACATGGAGCGTCAATGCTCTGGTAGAAGAGGTAGGGGGTGGTGGCCACTAAAAATTCAGAAAAATGCCCAGAAAATAAAAAAAATTCAAGCAAACTCAGGAAATCAAAGTGTATGAGATGAGGTAAAGAGCTAATCAACACAGTTCTAAGAATCAAAGACACAGTATGGAGAAGGTCAAAAAATGAGCAAAGGCCAAAACAAGACATAGGAAAGGAAACAAAAATAAGGGTCCCTCCCCAGTGGAGTCACCAATTTTTGTTACAGAGAAATCCCCTTGCAGACAAGTGGATTCTCTCTTGGATACTAGACCCCTATGACCAAGACAGAAAAGTGCTATTGTGGACACTGACTTTCCTTTTCATGAAGCTAAACTATCCAAAGAAGAAGAAGGAAGAAGAGTAAATACATTTTTACCAAGGTTTGTCCTTGCTCGATCTAGGCTAATCTTGATCTCCAGGTTCCTCAGAAGGTCCTGCAATACAATGAGCAATAACAACGAGACATACTTCCTACTCTACCATGATTGACTTCATAATGAATCTATGAAAGAAACAAGTTCATGAAATGTGCACAAACTTTAAAGGAAATAGGCCAAGCATAGATTTATATTAATGAAAACAAAGTGAGATGCTTACAACCATGGATGTAGGTGCAACAACTTCACCAAGCTCTCTTTGTCCAGACCCTTGCTCAAATGATCCACACACAGAATGCTGACGCTTCAATGATATCTCCCTTATGAGATCATAAGTTTAATACTTCACAATGTCTCCATTTTCACCTTGAAGAGGCCTCCTTATATAGGCTTGGAGAGGCCTAACCACTTAAGATATTCTTGGGATAAGTTGAGGATTATTATCCTTTAGTTATGGATCTTCCCTGATATCGAGCCTTGACCTTGGATCCAAATCCAACCATCTCCAGATATGAAGGGATTCTTCCTTGATTTCTCTCAACAATCCAAAGATTCACTCAAAAAAGGCTAGCGCTCCCTTAGAATGGGGCACAAAGAATTGGAATGCTCCCCCAAAAGAGGTCATAGAGCGTTGGCACTCCCTGACAATGTATAGGGGAGCACTGCCTTCCAAAATTGATTTTTTAGTGGTTTTCTTAGTGGCAAAAGACTTGTACTCTTTGTCAAATGACTTCTCCTCTTCAAAACCAGTCTTTTGAGGTGTCTTGTAAGTGTTCTTGATAATGTCGTCTGATACACAACATAGACAAGACGACAATATGATATTTGCGACACTTGTGGGTGAAATGCGACACTTGTGACATTTGGTAATTGCGACACTTGGCCATCATCGTAATGAGTAATTTTTATGTGTAACAATGAGCCTCTGTTGCATCTTCTATTCTGCGTAGTTGGGTGGGCTCATCTCCCAACTCTACAACTTCTAATGATGACGACACAGTAGACACTGCTCAACTTGAATAGAGAGCTTGTTTTACCCCCTTCAACTCTACCTCGATTCTGTCATACATTGTCTCCTACTTTGCTTCGTTTCATTGCAAAATATCCTCTGAAGCATATGCTACAACTGTGATGATGAGGTCGATATCATCCATTGTGAGCACGTTCTATGACTGTGGCTTATTGGCTCGTGACTTGTTCCGTGCTGAGGGTTTCTTTGGAGAAACCTTCCTTTTCTTCGACGTCTCAACCACTATAAGGGGATCCTTTGGCGGTGTCACTTTGCCCTTTTTATGCTCGTCTTCCCCTTCCTCCTCTTGGTTTACTTTGTCACCTCCTCCTCCTCTAGGTGAGTCAAGCACAATTTCCTCTGATGCACTGTTTATCTCCTGAACTTATTCCTTCTTTTTCTTTTTCTTAGCATTGCTTGATCCATCACACTCAATCCTGGTGACCACAAGACTTCCGATAAGGTCAGGTTCAGAGAGTTCTTCATCTCCAACTGGTACAAGGAATTCTGCAGGCCATTCCTTGGTTATCTCCTCCATATCTTCCTCTATCAATTTATAGTAAGATTGCAGCTCCTCCTTGTTTTCGACCCCGCGCACGGTGATGTATATGAAGTGGCATTCTGCGCGGAACTTCATTAGTGGCCTGAACCTATGGAGTGCATTCGATGTCATAGGGGGGAATGACTCAATGGCCTGTGTGAGCTGTAAGTAGTAGGTGTGTAAGACAATGTTCGACTTCCACTGCTTCGCCATATCACTTGAATACCACAAGGTGGTGAACCTCGGGGCCAGTGGTTCAGATGGCTCAACTTCAGGGAATGTCACTCCCTATGACATATCCCAAACAATAAATTATATGAGTATGAGTAAACAACTAAAGTGGAATTCATAACCTTGGTCCTGCACTTCACGATAGTCGTTCTCCAACTCGTTGATGAGGTAGCTCACCCAGTTCATCTGCATCCCTTCAATGCACTTCTCTGCGAGGTCGATGACAAACCCCATGACTTGCGTTGGTATTTTATTCCTGACGAGATTACCAATAATCAACTGGAAATATAGGCACACTGCGCCATCTTGGATGGAGGATACCTTGTAGCCTCGCTTCCCCTTCTCCACATCGTCGTAGGTTTCATTTATACGCTGCACCAGGGAGTGATCTGTAGCCTTCCCTAGATAAAAATGGTGAGGGTCCGGTCCCTGCACGTTCAATCCAATGATCATGTGGATCAACACTGGATTCACAGTCACACGTCTATCCAACCAGGGAAACCTCCATGGTAGCACGACATGAGGAATTTAACGCACGCGTTAACCTCCTGATGTCTACCAAAGTGGGGTATCTTCATAACGTTAAGGATGGTGGACCTCGCAATATCCTTGATCCATGGCTGGGGGACTATCTTCGGATTCTTCCCCATCATCTTTTTCAAGTACCTATGTAGTGCGAGCATCGCATAATTCCTTTTGTCTCCCAGGTTAAATTCATTGATCTTAAGATCAGGGACCAGTCCTAGCTGTGGTCCTACTGCGTGTATCCCCTTCGAGAGGTACGCAGTGATGAGTGTGTATTCGAAATCTCTCAAGACGCTGTCATGGATAACCATGTGAGACATAGGCAGGATGTAGTCGGGAAAGACCGACAGGATGAGTTTCACATTCGCTAGGTCATGGTGGTGCTTGCTTCTCTTCTCCGTCGTGGTTCAGGATGGCCCAGATCGACTAGATCGACGTGTAGTCGAGGGATATGATTGCAATCCGGTCGTCGACGAGGCTTGCACTCTTGCGGACATGACCTTCTCAGCCATAAGGTCTATTAGGATCTCCTCCATAGAATTCTCTACTACGTTGTGTTCACCCGACATACACACTCGTAATCAAATCACTCGTGTAGGCGAAAATACACTCAAGGTAAGAAAAATGGGTGGCGAGGTCTCAAAAACACAACGCGATAGCAATCAGTTCTCTTGTTAGTCCGGATAATCACAATTTGCAAAAGTGTCCCTAGTCAGGCATTCGACGGATTAAATAAACAATGTCATAACGTGTTCCTCCAACGGGTCAGAATGCCTTAATCAATATGATTACATCCCTTATGGCACGGTCTCAACGGTCTCATGGCGATATTTTCTGCAATAACTGTGTTTCTAGCCATTCCAGAGCGTTGTTCTAATGGTCGGGACACCTCCAATGATCATATAGCTTTTCCAAGTCGAACTTCTCTTCTGCGTTGTTCTGCTATTATGACGATGTTCAATTTCTGCAAGCCTGCTTCCTGCGAAGTCTTCACTGGAACCTCCTACAGTATTTCTAACTTAGATTTCTTCTTACAGATCTTTTTGACCTTCTTCCCTATGATCTGAGTTTCTGGATTCCTCTTTCCTTTCGTACTCTTATCTTCTCTTAGCATAGTAACTTCGCATTGTTGATGTTCTCTCAAAATTTTCGCATGCAATATCTCTTCTCTTACTACTTCTGGGGTAATTTTTCTTTTCTCCTGCATGGATAGGTTATTTAAGCCTTCGTGTGTTCATTCAACTTCGACAACTAATTCTCTGGCCATCAGTTACTTCAACTTTTTCTTCTCTTAGTCATTCTATTTTGTTGGCTATGAAGTCCCTTAATTCTTTCTTTTTTCTGTTCTATGGCTTCCTCTTCTTCTTTCCTTCGGATCTGATCTTTCTCAATCCAGGTCTTTCATAACAAAAATGAAAAAGGAGCTCTCTTATCAACAAACTTAATGACCTCAAAGTCTTCTTCAGTCAATGTTCCATGGGCAATCATAGGTACATGAGTAATTCTTCCACATAGCGTTATCATCTTTCCTTTAAACAAGCCTATCCCTCCTAATGAAGGAATCATAACAGGGTTTCCCAAAATTTCCCAAGTACTTTCTGGCATAATGTTCACCTATGTTTATTCATCCAAGACACAGTTTATGTCGAAGTCTCCTATTCTTGTTTCTATGCACTGCTTTTCTTTTAAGATCTCTGGTAAATTGATGTCTCTATGATCATTCAATGTTTCTTTCAGCTGTAATAATATAGTCTCTGATTTTGTCTGATTCTCTAACATATCCTTATTTTCTTGACCTTCTTCATGGTTTGCTTGTCTCAAGTTCATCTTCTCAACTTTAACAATCATTCTAGGGAAATCCAAAACCTCATGATCAATAAATTTAAAAGAAAGAAAAATGGGACCTCTACCAGGGCATTCCTTAGCAAGATGTCCCGGTCTTCTGCAACTATAACAAAGTGTTAATCCCCTCTTTCTCTTAAACGATCTCCAAAATTTTCTGTACTACACACTGGGATCACAGTGCTAGACCTGCAATCTACAAAAATACTCTCTAGGGTCCTGCATCCACTTGTTAGTCCAAAAATTATCTCTATGCATAGGAATAACATATCTTCCACTATCTCTATCAGATCTATTCATATCAAATCTCCTTTCTTCTAGCTGTGCCCTAATTTTGAGACTAGGACCAAATCTATCAAACATAAATAGATCCATACTTTCGAAGCAAAAATTTCCACTTATCTTACCTTTACCAAAGCACAAAGCTTTAATATATTACCTCTTTCTTCAGATCAAGCTTCCTTCTCTTAGCACAGAGCTTCGCAAGTCAAGTAGAATACTGCACACTACAACAACAGATCTACACACATAGCTTTTTCTTTTCTTCAGTTCCCAGTAATCACAATTTCAGGTCTCAACAACAGAACCATTTGTTGGCACATGGGAATACCCAGGGTTCAATGCTTCAACAATGCACCAACAAAACCCTAACTACTAGCCCTTTCGGCAACACCTGCGAAGAAGATGAAGTCTCACCCGAGGTAGAGGCAGGGGGGGTTGTAGGAATCAAGTGTCTAAAACCTAGCCGGGACACATATCTGTGATCACAATACTTAACAGAGCACTTAACAATTAACATTCATTAGTCTTTAACCCTTATTCACATAGCAGGTTAAATACTGATTACAGAACAATGCAGTATTACTCAAGATATAAGCATATCTAACCATTAGCACACAACATCAGAGTAGATCTAGCATTCATTCATACATAAAGCACTTGAGCATCAATGTATTTAAGCAATTAAATACATAAACAACATAAACAACATAGGACATAGCACATCGAAATAGGATATACGTGGTTCACCCCAGTGTGGGGATACACCCACCAACTCTTCTTCTTCTTTATTAGTCTCCTTCAATATTCTTACATGCATAGAGCCACAAAGCCAAGTCCACATAGGACATGAGATCTGCGCTCACCTCATCAGAACCTCCTTCCCCGAGTTAGGTCCAAGCACAGAGCCTTTACACAATCTATGCACAAAGCACTTACAAAACACTTGCACTTAGCTATGTAAGTCTTAACAAATCTTCTTGCACATAGCTAACATTATCACTAAGACATCGACCTACCAGGTCTCTTTCTTACATTGCCTAGCTACTTATTTATACATTACAAAAGGGGCCTAAAAATGGGCAAACCCATGGGCCGACATCCCATACCTGTTACATAAACCCTACAACCCAAAAATCCTGCAAAAAGGGAGAGATCCCGCGATCTCCTCTTCGAATTGGTGCTCCGTCTTCGACCAGCCTGTCGAAGTCCCAAAAATGGTCAAACATGACCAACATTCTACCAAAACTTGGTCGAGGCCAACAGGCCCCCAAAACTCACCCGTGACTCGTCCCGAGTCAATATGATCTGAGAAACACTGCTTTGAAGGCCTCGAGCTTGGCGTGAGCTGCCTCGACTTACTGCTTCGCTAGAGCCTCCTTCTTGGTGAACTCCTGAACGACTTTCTCAGTGACAGACCCTTCCAGGTGTTGTTCCACTGTGGCGACCACCTGTTCCAACTGTGATCGTTGTCCCTCGATTTCTTCAAAGAGGGTACAAGCTTCGTCCTACATCAATAGGAGTCACTGTGTCACCTCCATCACTCTGCTCTGGATAGCAGTGACCTACTGCTGAACTGCGTGTTGCTCCTGCGATCTCTTCATCTTCTCAATGACCGTAAGATGCTTCAGCTGTGCTTTCACTGTCGATGAATGCTACTTTGCCTCCTAGAGTTCTGCCTCCAATCTCCTCAGCTTCGAGTCTTCTGCAAGGCGCTCGTAGGTCTGCGCACTTCGGTTACTTAATTTCTTGCATTCTAAAGCCAATGCCTTGATTCTTTCTACTGCGCTCCTAGCAGTTTCTTCCCTTTGATCTCGCACTTCTTATGGAGTGCTCGACACTGCTTTCTATTCCAGCTCTGCTAATCTTGCTTGAAGCTGCTAAATGGCTTCAACAAGCTTCCCCAATTAGCTTTCAGCTGTCTCTTCTCCCATCTGGGCCAGGCCCAATATAGAGCAAAGTGCTCTAGTTACTACTTCTTTAACCCCAATCTTCTCCACGAGCAACTGTTCTTTTTATTTCTGGATCTACTCTCTATCCTCTTCAAACTTCACTTGGAGGTCATCTTTCTCTTATTGCGCAACCCGACATTGCTCTAGGGCTTCCTCCTTTTCTTGCTTCAAGGCCTTTGTGGCCTTCTCTTTTTCTTCCTGCACACGTTGAAGGCGAGCCTCTGTCACATCTTCTATTTTGCGTAGTTGGGTGGGCTCATCCCCCAACTCTAGAACTTTTGATGACGATGATGTAGCAGAAACTGCGTGGCTCGAATAGAGAGATTGTTGTACCCCCTTCAGCTCTACCTCGATTCTGTCATACATTGTCTAATTCTTTTCTTTGTTTCGCTGCAAATTATCCTCTGAAACATCTGCTACAGGTGCGATGATGAGGTCAATATCATCCACTGTGAGAACATTTTTTGATTGGGGCTTATTGGCTCGTGACTTCTTCTGCGCTAAGGGTTTCTTTGGAGAAACCTTCCTTTTCTTCAACATCTCGACCTCTATAAGGGGATGCTTCAGCGGTGTCACTTTGGCCTTTTTCTTCTCGCCTTCCTCTTCCTCCTCTTGGTTTACTTCATCACCTCCTCCTCCTCCAGGTGAGTTAGGCGTAGTTTCCTTTGATGCATTGTTTATCTCCTGAACGTCTTCCTTCTTTTTATTTTTCTTTGCGCTGCTCGGTTCATCACACAGTCCTGGTGACCAAAGGACTTTTGATGAGGTTGGGGTCGAAGAGTTCTACATCTCCAACTGGCACAAGGAATTCTGTAGGCCATTCCTTGGTTATCTCCTCCATATCTTCCTAAATCAAGTTATAGTAAGACTGCAACTCCTCCTTGTTTTCATCCCCACACGCGATGATGTACATGAAGTGGAAGTCTGCGTGGAACTTTGCGAGTGGCGTGAAACTATGGAGTGTATTCAATTTCATACGGGGGAATGACTCAATGGCCCGCATGAGTTGTAAGTAGTAGGTGTGGAAGAAAACGTTCGACTGCCACTACTTCGCCATATCCCTTGAATATCGCAAGGTGGTGAACCTCGCGGCCAGTGGTTCGGATGGCTCAACTTCAGGGAATGTCGCCCCCTCTGGAATCTCCCAAGCGACAAATGCTATGAGTATGAGTAACCAACTAAAGTGGAATTCATAACCTTTCTCCTGCACTTCACGATAGTCATTCTCCAACTCGTTGATGAGGTAGCTCGCCCAGTTCATCTGCATCCGTTCAACACACTTTCCTACGAGGTCGACGACAAACCCTGTGACTTGCGTTGGTCTATTCTTCCTGACGAGCTAACGAATGATCAACTGGAAAGATAGGTACACTGCGTCATCTTGGATGGAGGCTACCTTGTAGCCCCGCTTCCCCTTCTCCACATTGTCGTAGGTTTCCTTTATACACTGCGCCAGGGAGCGATCTACAACCTTCCTTGGATAAAACTGGTGAGGGTCTGGTCCCTGCACGATCAATCTAGTGATCATGTGGATCAGTGCCAAATCCACAGTCACATGTCTATCCAGCCAGAGATAACCTCTATGGTAGCCTGACAGGAGGAGTTTAACTCACACATTAACCTCCTGATGTCTACCGAAGTGGGGTATCTTCATAACGTTAAGGATGGTGGAACTCACAATCTCCTTGATCCATGGATGGGGGACTATCTTTGGATTCTTCCCCGTTGTCTTTGTCAAGTACCTATGCGGTGCAAGCATCACATAATTCTTTTTGTCTCCCAGGTTAAAGTCGTTGATCTTAAGATCAGGGATCACTCCTAACTATGGTCCTACTGCGTGTATCCCCTTCGGGAGGTACGTAGTGATGCATGTGCATTCAAAATATCTAGGGACGTTGTCACAGCTAATCACACCATCCATAGGAAGGATGTAGTCAGAAAATACCGATGGTATGAGCTTCGCGTTCGCCAGGTCGTCGCGGTGCTTGCTTCTCTTCTCTGTCGTGGTTCGGGATGGCCCAAATCAATTGGATCGACGTGTAGTCGAGGGATATGCTTGCAATCTAGCCTTTGACAAGGGATGTACTACTGCAGACATGACCTTCTTAGCCATAAGGTCTATTAGGATCTTCTCCACAAACTTCTCTACTGCGTTGTGTTCGTCCAACATACATGCTCATAATCAAATCACTCGAGTAGGTGAAAAGACACTCAAGGTAAGAAAAATGGGTGGCGATGTCTCAAAAGCACAACGCGATAGCAATCACTTCTCTTGTTATCCTGAATAATAAAAATTTGCAAAAGTGTCCCCGGTGAGGCATTCAAAGAATTAAATAAACAATGTCGTAACAGGTTCCTCCAACGGGTTGGAATGCCTTAATCAATACGATTCCATCCGTTATGGCACGGTCTCAACGGTGTCATGGCGATCTTTTCCACAATAGCTGCATTTCTAGCCATTCTGGAGCGTCGTTCTAATGGTCGAGATGCCTCCAACGGTCATATAGCTTCGCCAAGTCGAAGTTCTCTTCTACGCTGTTCTGCTATTCTGACGATGTTCAATTTCTGCAAGCCTTCTTCCTACAAAGTCTTCACTGGAACCTCTTGCAGTCTTTCTAACTTAGCTTTCTTCTTACTGAGATTTTTGATCTTCTTCCTTGTGATATGAGTTTTTGGATTCCTCTTTCCATTCGTACCCTTATCTTCTCTTAGCATAGTAACTTTGCACTACTGATGTTCTCTCAAGAGTTTCACATGCAATATCTCTTCTCTTACTACTTCTGGGGTAGGTTCTATTTTCTCTTACATCGATAGGTTATTTAAGCCTTTGTGTGTTCTTTCAATTTCGACAACTAAGTCTCTGGCCGTCAATTTCTTAGAATTTTCCTCTTTTTATTCTCTTAGTCATTCTATTTTCTTGTCTATGAAGTCCCTTAATTCTTGCTTTTTCTGTTCTATGGCTTCCTCTTCTTCTTTTCTTCGGATCTGATCTTTCTCAATCCAGGTATTTCCTAACAAAAGTGAAAAAGGAACGATGTTATCAACAAACTTAATGAACTCAAAGTCTTCTTCAGTCGATGTTCCATGGGAAATCATAGGTACATGAGTAAGTATTCCACATAGGGTTATCATCTTTCCTTTAAGCAAGCCTATCCCTCCTTATGAGGGAATCATAGCAGGCTTTCCAAAAATTTCCCAAGTACTTTCTGGCATAATGTTCACCTATGTTTCTTCATCCAAGACACAGTCTATGTCGAAGTATCCTATTCTTGTTTCTATGCACTGCTTTTCTTTTAAGATCTATGGTAAAATGATGTCTCTATGACCATTCAATGTTTATTTCATCTATAATAACATAGTCTCTGATTCTATTTGATTCTCTAACATATCCTTATTTTCTTGACCTTATTCATGGTTTGCTTGTCTCAAGTTCATCTTCTCAACTTTAGAAATCATTCTAGGGAAATCCAAAACCTCATGATCAATAGCTTTACAAAAAAGACAAATGGGACCTCTACCATGGCATTCCTTAGCAAGATGTCCTGGTCTTTTGCAACTATAACAAAGTTTTAATCCTCTCTTTCTCTTTAATGATCCCCAACCTTTTCTGTACTACTCACTGGGATCACAGTGCTGGACCTGCAATCTGCAAAAATACTTTCTAGGGTCCTGCATCCACTTGTTAGTCCAAAAATTAGCTCTATGCATAGGCATAACATATCTTCCACTATCTCTATCAGATCTATTCATATCAAATTTCCTTTCTTCTAGCTATGCCCTAGTTTTGAGACTAGGACCAAATCTATCAAACATACCTAGATCCATACTTTCGAAGAAAAAATTTCCACTTGTCTTACCTTTACCAGAGAACAAAGATTTAAGATCTTACCTCTTTCTTCAGATCGAGCTTCCTTCTCTTAGCACAGAGCTTCGCAAGTCAAGTAGAATACTACTCACTACAACAACAGATCTACGCACAGAGTTTTTTCTTTTCTTCAGTTCCCAACAATCATAATTTCAAGTCCCAACAATGGAACCATTTGTTGGCATAGGGGCAGACCCAGGATTCAACGCTTCAACAACGGACCAACAAAACCCTAACTACTGGCCCTTTCGACAACACCTACGAAGCAGATGAAGTCTCACCCAAGGTAGAGGCAGGGGGGTTGCAGGACTCAAGTGTCTACAACCTAGTTGGGACATAGATATGTGATCACAATACTTAACATAGAACTTATAAGTTAACGCTCATTAGTCTTTAACCCTTATTCACATCGCAAGTTAAACCTTGATTACAGAACAACGCCGTATTACTCAAGATCTAAGCATATCTAACCATTAACACACAACATCAAAGTAGATATAACATTCATTCATACATAAAGCACTTGAGCATTAATGTATTTAAGCAATTAAATACATAAACAACATAAACAACATAGCTCATAGCACATCAACACAGGATATACATGGTTCACCCCAATGTGGGGCTACGTCCACCAACTCTTCTTCTTCTTTATTAGTCTCCTTCAATCTTCTTACATTGACAGAGCCACAAAGCCAACTCCGCATATGACAAGATATCTATGCGCACCTTTCCAGATCCTCCTTCTCCGAGTTAGGTCCAAGTACAAAGCCTTTACATAGTCTGTGCACAAAGCACTTACAAATCACTTGCACTTAGGTCTGCAAGCCTTAACACATCTTCTTGCACATAGCTAACATTAGCACTAAGCCATCGGCCTACTAGGTCTCTTTCTTACATCGCCTAGATACTTATTTATACATTACAAAAGGGGCCTAAACATGGGCAAACCCATGGGCCGACATCCCATACCCATTACATAAACCCTAAAACCCAAAAATCCCGCAAAAAGGGAGAGATCTCGCGATCTCCACTTCACGTGGGCGCTCCATCTTCGACCAACCCGTCGAAGTCCCAAAAATGGTCAAACACGACCAACGTTCTCCCAAAACTTGGTCGAGGGCCAACAATTCCACTGAACTTCTGCATGCGCTAACCCCACTGGCTGGGAGGATCAACGCTCTGATACCACTGTAATGTTCCCAAGCCAATTTTTTCGCTGGAAACACTAATTGTTCACTATCTATTGTTGTTTGGATGTATTTATGCAGGTTTGCTCATGAAATTGCATTTAAGGTTTATATATTTGATTATCAAAGCATGTGGACATAGATTTGAATATGAATCATAAAGAAGTACAAGATATAACAAGAGACACCAGTTATGGAACCAAATAATACAAATCTGACCTTTATTTAGATAATATAGAGAACCTGGTACAATAGATCTGCAGATATGGAAGAATATCAAATAAATCCTCTAGATGGAATAAGAGCTGTTGCAAAATGCTCAAGACTGAAGATACAAGCCTCCCAAGGCTAGATAATAAGATGAAGAACAATACAAGATTAACTTCTTTCCCTGGCTGAAGTTGTGCCTTCTTGGCTAGCTGTAGAAACCCAATAATTCGGCCCTGCTGTTGGAAGCCTCCAAATTCCCTGAAACTGTATGGAATGATATATCAGGGCAAGACAAACCCCCTCCTAAAGTCTTAGACTAAAATGTATAGATTTGATCCTCAAATGACTGAAATCCCAAACTGAATTGCACCCTCATGAAGACCACAGAGACCCAATAATTTGGCCTCCTAGATGGGAGCCTCCAAATACTATACAAATGGATATAAATGTAGATCGAGGCTAGGGAAACCCCCTGGTGAAGTCTCTAGCTGAAAGATGAAGATTTGCCCCTCCAAACTGGCTATATCTCTTTCCACAGTGTGCCCTCCTTCTCTCCAACTCTTGCCAAGCTCTAGAAAATTAAATGGCAAGTAAACCTCTCTCCAAATATGCTAGGAATGATGGATGAGGCCCTACAGAGAAAACCCAGATGACCAATAGTCCAAAAACCTCCTTTATCTCCTAGATATAATCCTTCTTCCTTCAATGGTGCGCCCCCCTTGTTGGAAACCCCCAAGGTTACGTCCTGGTTCTTCTTTGAATGATTGATGGTACCTATAATTGTTGTAGAATGGTGTGGGTGGAGTATTGCATCCCCGAGACCAAGCTTGGATCACGTGAGGTGGGATCTTTCACCTCCGAGTTGATATCTAGGGTTTGTATTCTCAAAACCCTCAAAACTGTTTGTGCTCAAGAGCCCAAAAGAAAAATGCAATAATAATTCAAAAGTGAATGAGAAGTGCTCCCTTTCTTTCTTTTATACTTCAATTCTATTTCTCTGTTGACTTAGTTAATCCCTAGGGTTAACTCCTAGCTTTCCCTCATGTGCTCTTTTCTTTCCCTTAATTACCTTTTCTTTTCAAAGTCAACTCAATAATATAACTTGTGCTTAGCGGATGGATTTTAGCTGACTTTCTCCCCATAATGCATGAGACTATAGTCTAGTGGGGACAAATAGACTACTGAGTCTCTCCAACCCTCTTCATCAAGAGGTGGGGGACATTATACATTCGAAGGTGGACCCAAGTTCCCACATAGCCAACTCACTTCCTTTGGTGACTTGTCCATTGACTGTCCATGCCCAACAAGTGCACTTGGTAGTGCACCCAAGTCTACCCAAGTCTTTCTTGTCCAACTCGTCTTGATATTTTTGTCTAACTTGTCCCAATTCGTCCATCCAAATCATCTCGATTCGCCCATCCAGCATGTCTTGTTCTATCCATCCAACTCATCTCAGTTGGTCTAGTATGCACAATTGTTCCCAAACTGTTCAAGTCCACAAAAATGCCCTCAAATCCGTCCAAGTCTATTCGGTTGTACCCAAGTGCACCCAACAATGCACTTAAGTGCATCTGGTGGATTTGTGCCCAATGGATACATGCCTAGTGGATGCGTGCCCAATGAGTGTTGTTATAGCAATATTTGCCTCACCCTATGCAATCTTCCAGAGAGGACCTTATTCCATTCCCCCATGCAGACTAACTTTCCCTGATTGATAAATCCATAGACAAAAATAAATATTTTTCCACTTGTACGCACCTTGCAAGCTATACAACAAGCGTATACACCGACTGCTCCACTACATCCCGCGTACATCGAGATTTGTGCCAGAAAATCAAAATTAAATGTCGGGTTTCCATGTCACGACAAGAGATCTCTGATCTTTGGCCTTCCATACACTGGAAACATTCCAACTCGGCCCTTCAGTTGCATTTTGAAGGCTATAAAGAAGCCAATTCCGAGCTATGGAAAAGAAGAGAGAATTCAACTTTGAGAGCAAAGTTACTCTGGAGAAATTATTACTTCATTATTGAGTCTGCATCCCTTTGTCCTTTAAGTTTGAACATAGTGTTCATCCCCCAAGCTCTTCCCTTATTGCTGGAGAACCTCTTTGTCTCCCTTATATGAGCTTGCCTTTGGTGGAGGATTGAAGTGGTGGAGGCCCAATTGGAAGGAACTCAGTTTCTTGGTTCTGAACCGTGCTGACACGGAAGTCTGTAATGTTTCACTTCTGCTGATCATTTATTAATAGAAATACTCCTTTCTCGTCCAATTGATATCTTGCAAATATATGTATTATGATCCATGGGCATGTTTTTTTTGTATATTGATGGATTATGCTATCTAATGTGCTAACCTGTTATACCATCACTATATGCTTGCCTTGCTTGTTTGTTGAGAACTTGTTGCAGGTATAAAGCTTTGGGTCAAAGTGCTCAACGGTGGACATCATCAAACGTTTGGACGAGGTAAGCCTCTTTCTTACTTCTCTTGCACATTAGTTTATATATCATATGCTGGAATTGAGTCGATTTCTACATTCATACCTGTCTGTTGTGGTTCACCCTAGCCATAGAGAGATTTTCCTCGTAACAAGTGCGTCGCACGATTGCGATCCACAGGTACTTCTGCCTGAAGGCACTTCCACTGTTTGTCACAACTCCCAGGTGTGGGCTTCCCAACTTCATTGGTTTGCATATAGTCGAGCCACCCCAGCCAGCCAATCTCTCTATGCCAATATTGTCTATAATGCATAGTGCATGTTTGCAAACAAAATTTTCCGCGACAACCTTCTTGGCCCTTCCTCACCAAGTTCTCTTTCAAGCTTCTCTTGGTGTGTTTGACTAGAGCTGCCAATGTTTGTGGTGCACCCAGTCTATGAACACGCTACCCCACTTATCCATGGTGTGCCTTGCCAATGGACCAAGGCACCAAAACTGACTCTTCTAACCATCATCCTTTCATGTAGTGAGGTGCCCAAAGCCACTGAAGGTTTAAAGTAGGCCTCCACAATTTAAAACCATCATGACACCTGGCATAAAAATATGCATTGCAGAGGTTGAAAGATGGTTTTGAAAATCATGACTCTTGTCTCTGAAAACCACTTTTCAAGTCTAACGTGGTTTTGACACAGTATTAATGAGATTTAGAATTCTAACGTGGTTTTGACACAATATTAATGAGATTTACTTAATTCCATTAGTCGTTAACTAAGAAGACTTTCCATAATTGTGACATTCCATACTAGAAACCTACGAGCGCCCTGAAAATATGCATTTTAGGTCATCTTCAAAGATTCGATATGGTTCTCGGTAGACTATGTACAATGGCATATGTAACCTAGTTTCTTTTGAAATTTGACATTTTAAAATAATGTGGGTCCCTGTATAAGTGCATTTTTACTACGACTCCTGTGAGAATTGAACAGGCTACCCTTCATGAAAATGTGACAAACCAAGATAGTTAAATACATGTGTTAAATAACTTTACAGTTTGCTCCATCCCTGTATCTAACGATCTTTCAAGATCTTAAAATGGCCTCAAGGATTATCTCTGGCAATATTCCCCAAAGGTTATTGCAAGTTTGTCTATATGAATGAAGTTCTATTTGTATAGATGAGATTCCAATAAAATGTGTTGAACAAATAAATGGTATTCTGGTTATTCATATTATAAATGGTATTCTGGTTATTCATATTATATGGTAAGAAGGAAAGATAATATGGTAATATGGATAGATAATTTTCAATTGTTTAAATTGTATTTTTAATATATAAACAAATTCAATTCTCCAAAAAACTTTTAGAAAAATAAATAATATGGATAGATAATTTGCATTGCTTAAATTGCATTTTTAATATATAAATAAATTTAACTCTAAAAAAACTTTTAAAACACTAAAATTGAGCAATGTCAACACTGAAATCTGTAATTCAAATGTTTCTTCAAAATTTCTAACAGTATTTTAAACCAAACTGATAAGAAAAAACTGTAAAAAAAAAAAGTAACCACAGACCATTATATTCCAGAGACGTTAGACCACTGCAAAAAATATCAGTTAATTTGCATTTATCTTGTATTGAATAAAATCTTAGTTTAGCCACCAATGTTAGGGTTGATGAATCGCTACCGCCTACTACTTTTAATGGGTAGAAAGGCTTCTCGTATGCCAGAGTTTTCACATTGTTCGGTTCACTTGCTTTGTTTGGTAAAACTGTTAGGGTTTCTTCCTCAACACCACAAGTGATCATGGATAAAAAAGCTATATGCTGCTTAGGCATACAAAATATTCATAGGTTGGGAATTTTTTCATTTTGAGTTGGTAATTTCGATGATCCAAATATGCTCTAGTTTGTTGGTCTGACGGTAGGCATGCATGTTCATGTTCAAATGGTTGACCATGTTTGCACTATATGCTCAATGGCGGAGTGTTGGGATTTTTCTTTGTTGTTGAATGGTGAAGATTGTTTTTGTGATTGAACTCATTGAACAAGAAAATAGAGAGTTGCGTGCATGGTGTGTCTGTTTGGTTCTTCCTTTTTTATGTTAAGGTTGCAAAAAATTTCAGGCCATTGTATTTTTTTTTGATGATGAATACTTGTTGTACATTTGCATTTGGCTTACATATAGGTTGAAGTAGGTTTTCATAGTTAGTTTATAATAACCATAATGTAGTTTAGGTTAATAATTTTAATATGTAGGTTTTCACAGTTAATCATAATAATCATAGTAGTCATGATGTAAACAAATTTTTTTAGATAAAAACTGTGTTTAAGGTTTTGGAAAGTTCAATATTATCTTTTTGTTGGTCTTGCAATAAGATTTACATGTTAACTATCCAAAATCTAGGCATCATTAAAAAAAAACTAAAAACTACCTTCTTAGAAATCACCAATGAGTCTTGTCAAGTGGTGTGTTTTTTTAAGAAAAATGATAATGAATTAACCACATTAGCTAATATCAACAAATGATCATTGTCTTCTGTGCCAATTAACAAGCTGAGTTATAATATATTTTGCCACATTCGATATAAAAAAAACAACATAAAGCACTCTCCTCACGGTAGGATATAAAATAAGTGGCCGAGCAACGCTGTTCTCCACCATTCCCACGCTTTCTGAACTAATAGATTGGCCTGTGGCTCTCCTTCTCCTCGGCAAGAGTCGCCCACCATTCAAAGCTTTCTTTCCTCTCCTCTTTCTTGCAAAGATTTACTGTCTTCATCGATCAGTGAATCAGAAAGTTCAATAACCTCTGTAAATTAGAGTCCGATTTCTTTTCCGAAGGCCAAGTTTCAATTATCTCTGGCTTTGAGTCGAATGGAATTAGGAATATATTATGGACAAAACAAAACAGTTTGATCAAAATGATCAAGCAATACAAAACCGATAATTGTGAGGAATACAATTCAAACCTCATGCCCTTTCAAATCAGTACCTGAAACTGGCGCATAAGACAATTTGGCCATCTTGACCTGTTCAACATCAAGATTTTTGATAATATAAATCATACCTATATTTGGCGTTAGCGAGGGATTTTACGGTATTCCATCAAACTATTTGTTAGTATATTTACTTTGCTAAAGCCACAACTTGGTCGTTGTAGTATAGTGGTAAGTATTCCCGCCTGTCACGCGGGTGACCCGGGTTCGATCCCCGGCAACGGCGTTTTGTTTTACTAGATAAAACAGTAGGTGCCGGGTACGATCCCCGGCAACGGTACGTTCATATTTACAGTAATTGCGATCCCCGGCAACGGTACGTTCATATTTACTGTAATTGGTAACATGTATTAAAAAAATAATGTAAATTTTATTGCTTTATCCCATACATCTTTTACATACCTCTTTTACATATGAATAATGTGCAACGGTAGGTTCATATTTACTTCTTTTACATATAGGTAGGTTCATATTTACTTCTTTTACATATATGGATAATATGCAATGGTAAGTTCATATTTACTGTAATTGCTAACATGTATTAAAAAAAAAATCAATAATGGATAATGTGCAATGGTAGGTTCGTATTTATTGTAATTGCTAACATGTATTTAAAAAAAAATGTCATATAAATTTATATCGATAATGTACAAATAAATAGTGTATTGATTCTCCATATTATATACCATGACGATAATGTTATATAAATTTTATTGCTTTATCCTATATCTCTTTTATTCTTTTATATATGGATAATGTACAAATAAATAGTTTATTGATTCTCCATATTATACACCATGATAATGTATAAATAAATAATTTATTGATTCTCCATATTATACATTATGATAATGTACAAATAAATAGTTTATTGATTCTCTATATTATATACCATGACGATAATGTTATGTAAATTTTATTGCTTTATCCCATACTTCTTTTACATATGGATAATGTACAAATAAATAGTTTATTGATTATCCATATTATACACCATGTTCCCCACAACTATAGGTTCTCTTTTATATATGGATAATGTACAAATAAATAGTTTATTAATTCTCCATATTATACACCATGATAATGTATAAATAAATAGTTTATTGATTCTCCATATTATACATTATGATAATGTACAAATAAATAGTTTGTACAAATAAATAGTTTATTGATTCTTAGATATTATATACCATGATAATAATGTTATGTAAATTTTATTGCTTTATTCCATACTTCTTTTACATATGGATAATGTACAAATAAATAGTTTATTGATTCTCCATATTATACACCATATTCCCCACAACTATAGGTTCATATTTATTGTAATTGTTAATATGTATTAAAAAATAAATAAATATGAATAATGTACAAATAAATAGTTTATTGATTCTCCATATTATATAACATGATGACGATAATATTATGTAAATTTTATTGCTTTATCCCATACCTCTTTTACATATGGATAATTAAGCATACACCATGCTCGCCCATGTGAAGTTTCTTTTTTACCATTATCCATGCAAGAATTTTATTAGAAATTCCAATATTTAAGATGACATGTTAAATTTAGGATTTTTTTCCACCATCATTTTGTTATTCCCTTCCATTTTTTGGTGCATATCTTCATTTAGTTGTGTAAAACCTTGAGCTTTTGTTTTTGACTAAGAAACTTGTATAACCCAAGAAACTTGTATAACCCAAGGGGTGGAAACATGAAACTGGATTTATTCTTATTCAATGTGCAACTTGTATTAAATACTCGTAAATGAGTAAAATGACATGACTTTACATTAAAAATATAATTAATACACGAATAATTTAATTAGTAATTAATAAACATTGTAATATACATACGATATATTACAAGTCATCTCTCCTTCAAAAGTATCATCCTCGAAACATAGATAAGGAAAAATGTTTGTTAGTCATAACTAAATTTATCTCTTCACGAAGAAGAAAACTCCTTACAAACCCGGGAACGTTTAATAGGATTACGATCCCAGATTTGATGTTCATGTTCCCTTTTCCTTTCACGTGCTGTTGAAATTGAGATATCACCATTTCCTTTATGATTATGCTCCTCATGGAGACCATTCCTCCTTGAAGTGGATTTTATATTTCCATCAACCAATTTCGATGATAGTGGGTTACTCTAGAGGGTTGTATCATCACCTCCACATGACTAGTCGTCAACATTGTCTTTAGGCCCTTGTATAAATGACTTTTCAAATGATGATGCCCCACTTTTATCATCTGTCGACGTTCTATTATCAATAACAGGTATGGCCATTTCCATCATGTTTGCTATCGGTTTGCTTGCAACATAGGCATGAAATTGATCACGCCATCGAGTAAAAGGTTCCCTTGGGTTTTCTCTTGGGGTGAACATGTTTTCTTTTGGGGTGAACATGGCATCTACCTTTGGAGTGTCAAGTGTTTATTCACTATCACTGGAAAATGATACCTTGGGACTATCCTTCTTGGGATTGTATCTACATGAATGCATGCGGATCCTTGACTTTTGAGTGACATGCCTTGAAGTCAACAACGATAATAGGGTTTTCATTAACAGGAAAAGTAGCTATTCCATATTGAATGGAAGGAGATCTCCGGCTTCTACCCATAGACATTTGAGACAACATACCCGATATGTTAGAGGCAGACGTGAAATATTTAGTTAGAGTCCGGAATAAGAAGGTTGCACAAGGATTGTTACTTCTAGACTGAATGTGATTTAAATCAGGTGACATGGATTCCTGTTCCTTTACATTTCTTCACTGACGTGTAAGCATTCCACGAGGAAAGGGTCTAGGGCTGTAATTTTCATATCTAGGAGTGTGTTGCTCATCCAATGGCATCAACGTTCTTTCAAGGGGGATGACCTCCTCCCACCGCGACTTAAGAACAAGATCTTAAGAGTTTGCTATTTTTTTCACCACATTTGGGTACCTTGCTTCTTCCAAGAATAGCTAGAAGACTAGGGCTTCCTTTGTAAGATCCGACTCTATGTTTAAATTTAGAACTAAACTTAGATAAAGGTGACGGTCCATATTATAAAATAATTTGATTTGGGGGCCAAAAAATATGCCATGATAAACATTGAAGAGTGAGTGTGGCAATGCGAGATGGTAGCAATCCAAAACAGAAAGTCTCGGGGAAAATTTCTATCCTTCAAACTAGTGGGATCCATGATCCTGCCCACTTCTCTGAAAACTTCCCCTCGTCGCTTAGTGGGCGGGGACTGCTACCTCTTCTCAGGACTCTTCTCAGGACAACATGATACAACTCTTCACGGGCTTCTTTGGTGACGGTGGTTCCTTCAGGGGTGGTGGTTACAACAGTGGTGGATAGGTCTGGTATCCATATATTGACCCTTAATTAACATGGCTATTTCAGGACCTTAAGCACTATTATGGCAGGATTGAATCAGTTAATCGGTCAGCGCCCGGTCAGGCCATCGGGAGAACTCTGTCTTTGGGGGATGAGACTGGATAAATAAGGCTGGGTGGTGATGATAGAAAGAATGAAACCACCCATCTACTACCTGCAACAAGTATTTCTACCCTTTAATTAAAAGGTTGAAATCAATCGCATTTTCGGGGATTTTATGGGGAAAACGTTGCCATCGATCGATAACTTGTATTAACCTCTCCTCTATCTCTTGAGTGTGTTGAGGATTAAGACCCTGCCACCATCGTTTATCAAGCTCCTCAAGTTCTCTTATAATCTCCTACATTTGAGATAATAATTCTCTAAATTTCGTAATGTGAATGTGAGGATTTTCGATCAGTTCAATTACTATTCTCATTGTCCTTGTCCTTCTATTTCCATAGTTCCAAAGATTAAAAGAATGGCCGCTTCCTGTACTGACACTAAAACGTGAATGTGTTTGCCTTTATCCATAATGGAAAACGTATACAATTTATATGGCCGTGTTCTGTGGGAGGCGGTAGATTCTTTGTGTTTCAGCTTGTCATCTCCATTACTGAGACCATTATTGACCTTTTCTCTCATGCTCAAACTGTGCCATTACCAAAAAACATATATATTTATCTGTTTGGAGACTTTAGGGTTTTTGTAATATGGAGCTTGCAAACACGGAGCTATTAGATACAACGACTCTAAATATTCTTGGCTTTCCTTATTTGTATTTTCTTGTTCAATTTGGGCATCACCGTGATCATCTTGTTGTTGAAATAAATGATCATTAACGTGTTAATTCTCTTTCAATTGATTACAAGCGCGAGGCTCATTTTCCTTTTCTCCATCTTCCCACAATTCAAATTCCTACACATTACTATTAATATTTTGCACAAATAATGTTATGGAATGATGTGCACCATAACAAGAATCAAATGGAGGGCAACAAGAGGATGGAGGACAATCATGATGCATGCGTTTATCTGTCTCTTCACCTTAGGAAAAGGAGTTTTCTGACTTGTCTAAGAGTTTATTTTTTTTCTCGTTCCTCGTGTTCAAGGGACATGGACGCTTCATATTCTTCATGGTTTGGGCATGCAACATAACTTTGTTGGGTCAATCTTTCCCGATATTCAACTTATTTCTCTTGTTCATCTCGAGCAAGGAAAGGAGGGTTGTAACGACCGGACTGTTACGACACAACAACGACTACAACAGGTAATTTTTTTTTTTTTTTNTTAAAGCACTGGGACAATAACGTCAACATTAAAGTCATAGCGACACAACTCGACGATGTCAATATGAATGAACTTTACGCGACACATAAAACCAAAAAAATCATAGCATAAGCACCTCATGAAGCTTGAAGCAAATTATGAACATGTACTTAGATAAGAATATAAATGACAAGGCAAATACATAACAAATAATACAACCACAGGTGATACCGGTCGACAAGAGCTTACAAATTGATGCAGACCCCCCTTCTCTCCAAGGGTTGCACGACCTCCCAGTCTAGGATCATTCACAATACTGAGCTTGAACAACTCTTCAATTCCCTGTTGGAAACTCCAAGAAATAATCCACATGCCTTTGTGAAAATCCACCCGCGTGAACAAGCACCAGGCGTAAGCCTCCTCCACGTGGCCACTGGATGTGACCACGCGCTTAACCAAAAGGCGCTTCGTAACCTCGGACCTCGAGTATTTTGCTGCGAGTCACCCCGACTCTCCCGACTTCCGAAATCTCAAACTAGCGTCTAGCAAGTGCTAGCTCTTATCCTTTAGCCTCCATCAACGTGACCTTTGGCTAGAACCTGTGGCTCAAACTTATGAGCGCTTCGCAACTTCACCCTTGTGTCGTTGGAATATAGCTCACTTCCCTTTTCTCCAAATCTGAACTTTCGAACTCCCCCTGGATAATCAATGGTCCTTGTCTCTCCCACAACCGACAGTCGAGATTCACTTCGCGAATCGGCCCTTCGCGTATCGGGATTTGGCATTCGGGACTTCGCGTTTCGGCTATCGAAAGACTATTAGTCTCCCTTCCTCTGATACCCGAACTTGCGAATTCTTTGAACTCCGCTTGCATTGAATCGACGGTCCGCGACCTTCCATGGTCCAACGACTGTGATCGAATCACGATTTTTCTCTTCGTGAGTTCTCACTTCTCCCTTTGCAAATCTTCCGCTTTGAAAATCAACGAAGTGTTGATCTTTTGCCACGTGTCCTCTCTCGATGAATGGTTACGATCACCTCGCGATTTCGAACTTCGCGAGTTTCACCCTTCCCCTTGCAAAGCTTTCGATTTGCGAAATTCTGAAGGATCCTCATGATTAACTAGTGAGCTACTTCTCTGAGATCTAATGACCTAAAATGTTTCGACTCCTCGTGGACGAATCTTAATCCTTGATTTTCCTTTAGTTACCTTGAATCTCTGTGCTCCACCTTTAGACACTTCAACTCTTCAAGACTTAGAAATTTTTGTAAGTGTTTCCTCTTGAAGCTTAGAACCACTACTCCTCCTAAGCTTTGGTTTCACTTTCTTCCCGGACTTGGAAGATTTCAAACGTTTCAAAGGTTACGGCCTTCAAAATTTCTTCTGCGAGCCCTGTAACTTTGGGTCTCATCTTCGTTTTTGAAATCACTGTCCCTCCCGAGCTTTCGTCAATGAAATTTGACCTTAACCCTTCTGCGTATTTCAAAGGACTTCTTTGTGCTCACCTGACACGTTCTGCGCTTGACCTCCTGAGCTTACGAACTTGACACAATTTTTCTCTGCGCGCACTCCCTGCGATAGACTAACCTTCAGATGGTTGTCTTTCAACACTTCGTCTGAGTGTTGGCCTGGTGCACCCCTTGCATAGGTCTTTCTCCAGAGTATTCAAAAACTCTGTAAATCTTTTCTCCTCCGACACTTCTTCTTCGTACAAAACTAAAAAAAAAGTCCTCTTTGATCACGGTTGTACTTGCTCTCTACCCTCCTGGCAGAGCTCTACAGAATCCTCAACATTTTTTTTTTCTTCTGTGCCTTCCTTTGCACAGTCTCTCCTTCAGAATTCTCAGTAACTCTGAGGTTCCTCCCTTGAATTTATGATTCATTTATTTTGTCTCTCTCTGCAGGTGAAATCAAACACATACATCTACAACATAAACTCATGAACATGGAAAAATATCATTTGAATGTGTAAATACATAAACATACACAGAAAACTCATGTGCAGGAAAAAATGCTTTCTCTTGTATTAATATAAATGTTTGTTTACAAATGTGTACAAAAGCTCTGACTGTAACAAAGTCTCGGCTCCTCTGTACCTCCTATCTCTTCTCTAATCTAATCTTATCTAAAAAATCTAGATACAAAGATCTCTCTCTGTTTTTACAAAAGAGGGCTCTACTGAGCTTATCCTCTCCGCCGCCTTAGCGCTATCATTGTTTCGTTAAGACACCTTAACCTATGACTCATTACATCGAACAAAGATCCAAACCCGACACAGATCTGGACCTGCTTATAGTCTGGCATTTCAATGAACCGATCCACACCTGTCCAAGGGCATGGCTTTAGCATTTTATCACTCTTACACATAAATTTACAAAATTTTATAATTCGAATTTTGAAAATGAGAGGGTCAGCACCTCTCCTTATCTCCAAATGCGTGTGGACGTGTTGTTTTGTTGATGCATCCATCGAGGTGGAAAGATGCTCCTGCATCACAAATTCGAAAGCATGCATAATTCAACATAGTTAGAGGAACAAGGTAGAATGATTATTAAATCGACCATACATCCTCATTTACTTCATGCTGCATGAGTCATCTAACCAATTAAGTGCACATGTGAATCATTAACTAGTGCACACATTCTATCTAATACTTTAATCATTTAATGACATTATTAAAGTTTCGCTAGAGCATCCTAACCATTAATCGTGGCACAACAAGTTCAAAAATTTTCATTGATTACCCATCCGCTAAATCGCTATGCGCAATCATTCTAACTAAGTTCCAAAACAAATCAATACATCCACAAGTTTCCATGATTAATACATCCACAATTAACGACAATTAATTCAACCACAATTGTCAATAGTTAATACGTCCACAATTAAAATCTATTAATGCATCCACAAACATCAACAATTATACATCCACAATTAACAATGATTAATACATCCACCATTATCAACAAATAATACATCCCCAATTAACATGGATTAATACATCCACAAACATCAACAATTACACATCCGCAATTAACAATGATTAATACATCCACAATATCAACAATTATACATCTGCTATTAACAATGATTAAAACATCATAATATCAACAATTATACATCTGCTATTAACAATGATTAAAACATCATAATTATCAACGCAAGGATAATGGTCAACCTCAAATTCAAGTAGCGAATGTAACTTCCAAAATGTCTACCAGGAGCAAGGAAAACCAATCATCCACCAATTTAAAAGGGTGGCGCAAGGATCTAAGAATTTACTCCTTAATATCCACACGCCATCTTTGACAATGAAGGGGGATACATCTAAACCTTTAAGGAATTACCCTTAACAACAACCTTAAATGAAACAACATCAAGGGAGAGAAATGAACCTCAAGGGGAGTTAACATTAAGGATCCCTTACATAACACATCTTTCTATAGCGCAAGAAAAAAAATACTAAAAGGAACGTTTAAATAACCCTTAATGAACAAAGGGTTGGGCATTAATTACACCTTAAGTGGACCGTTCCATAAAAAAAATAAAGGTAAGAAAATAAAAAACCACTGATCATAAACTAAGCGATGAGTTGGCCAACTAAGTAAGGAGGGATTCCCATACACACACCGTGTGCCTAAAATGCGTAAGTAGGTGAGTAAAAGAGGGAAACTCCTTGCGTAAAAACAATAAATGCAGGGTTTGAGATGTTCTCCATAGGGGCATATCAAGCAAGGTTCTAAACATGATTTTTAGAAGAACACCCAATTTTGTAGGGATGCCTGGTTACAATTTAATGTATTGGGATACAACAATTAGGCAACAATCTAAGCATAAAGCCTACAAGTCGGTAAACATAAATAACACAAAATTCAAAGGTTTTTGAAATGAAAGGAAAATTCGGTCTCAACCAGTTCCTTCTATATTATACCCATCATGGGAATTGCAAAATTTCGACTTCAGAGATTATAATACAATTGATGAGAACCTGAAATAAAGTTTGATATACATGACCAATATTATGACAATTTAAATTCAAATGAAAGTACCGTCAAATTTCGACTTCAGAGATTATAATACAACTGAGGTGAACATGAAACAAAGTTTGATATACATGACCAATATTATGACAATTTAAATTCAAATGAAAGTATCGTCAATTTCGACTTCAGAGATTATAATATAGCTGAGGAGAACATGAAATAAAGTTTGATATACATAACCAATATCATGACAATTTAAATTCAAATGAAAGTACCATCAATTTCGACTTCATAGATTATAATACAACTGAGGAGAACATGAAATAAATTTGATATACATGATCAATATTATGATAATTTAAATTTAAGCGAAAACACTGTCATCGATGAACTGGGCCTGGAGATGTTCCCCGACAACTGGCGATCCATACGTCCTCCCGCTTGCTAACCATAGAGACTGCACTAGTACCTCCCAACCATTGCTAGGGGTACTCTTCTTCCCACTGAGCCCCCCAAGCTGCAAAGGGGCCACACTCACAACCAGATATTCTAGCTCCTATCTCGCCTCGCAAGGTTGATCTACCACACGTTATCCGAGCTGGGTATACTAACTCCCACAAGAAAAATTCAGTCAAGATAAAATCCGGCAGCGTAACCTTACGCATACCAGACGCGATCCATACTCCTCCTCTGCCATCCTTTTTATATGTTTTTCTTAGTGATTAGTTTCCCAAACCCTCATTAGATTCTTTTTATTAAATTTAAATAGGATAAACCTCCCCCGTACATATGTCACCCGATCCCTTAGTTGCACCAGAAAATCAATTTATTAATTAATTAAATTTTCCTATTTCCCTCACCCACCTAAAAGCGTTCCTAAAAACGCTCATCGGTGTCCCTTTATTCCCTTACATTTATTAAATGATTGATGCCTTTCTTAAAACCTAGTTGAATTCATAATTAGAAGGTTCCAAAGACTAGATTCCCTACTATGTTAGACATTCCCCTTTTCCTTAAGTTTACCCTTTTCTTCTAAGTTCAGATTTAATAAGTTTAGATATAAACAACAATTTACCCTTTTAATAATTTAATCCTTCATTAGAATTTTACTTTAAATTTTAATGTTTGAATTTTGTTTATCCCCTTCTTGTTACATGTCCATTTAGTTTTTTTTGTTCACACGTTCTACTTAGACCTAGGTTTTAAATTCACTAGGCTTGCCGACAATTTTTAAGGGAAAAATTAGTTATTAAACTTTACTCATACCATCATTCATTTTAAGGCTGACCAGGTCCTAAGGAGGCAAACTTTTCTAGGCACTAGGTTTATTAACTTACTGGAGTTAAAATGGCGATGTGCCCTTCAAGATGCACTACGTGCTCCAAGGGTGCCACTTGCCTGCATTCCTTTTTTATTTGTATGACATGCCCTTCAAGATGCACTACGTGCTCCAAGGGTGCCACTTGCCTACATTCCTTTTTTATTTGTATGACATGCCCTTCAAGATGCACTTTATGCTCCAAGGGTGCCACTCGCCTTTTGACTGATTTTGGTAGACGTCAAACCCCTGGAGTCAATACTCCATCAGGTGACCTTGTGGGATACTAAGGGCCTCTAAGGAATAAAGACCCTTCCTTATTGTGTGCCCCTTAGAATCATCATGAGCGGCTGATACAGTCCGCCCTCATGACATCGTGGATCTCTCAAACTAGCTAATTGTTAACCTACAGTTTGAGCCACGACGAGAGTACTAGTAGGTTGTGGTAGGGTTGTTTCCACACCTCTCCCTCAATGTCTCTGGTTGTTGTGCGTGACCCCTTTATTCCTAATGTGAGTCTGGTTAGCAAGTTATCATCAACCTACATCCATCAACGGAATGTGTCAGTGATAAAAATCATCATCATAATATCTAGTCATATGTCACATATGTAATATAAAAAAATTCAAACCATAACATTCCACTCTCTGAATCGATCCAGAGTCCAAGGAGATCCATCGATGCCATCGAGATCCTCAACGTCTAGAGTCTTGCACACTTAGGAAAAACCAGTCAATAACACATGTCGATATAAATATAAAAAGATAACATATCATCAGATCCTCAACATCTCATAATCATAATCAAAACAATCAATCATATAATGAACCGGATCATTTGCACGCAAGTTTCCTCAAAGAATAAGTCCAATCAGGGGTGCGCAAGAGCAGAATGCTACACACACCCCCTATTGTTTTAAACTTCATCTCAAAGTTTCATAGTATATAAGTGTCGAAATAAAGTCTCTAACAATAAAAATATGTCTAGCTATCAAACAAAAATGGAAACTGTTGATGCATATCATATGCGTCCTCCCAGGTTGCTGAGTGTGGACTATAGTTCTCCCACTGGACCTTGACCTGATCTATTGTTCGACGTCGTAACTGTCGAATGCAATGGTCCAGGAATCGGATTGGCTCCGTTGTGAGCGCGCCCTCATCCGATACCTGGAAGGAACTCATGTCAATCACATGTGTAGGATCACTAACATAATGTTTCAAAACAGATACGTGAAAAACATCGTGCATATGCCTCAAAGAAGAAGGAGAGGCTAGTCGATAGGCCACGAGCCCCTTCCATTCCACAACCTCGAAGGGTCCCACGAACCTAGGAGAGATTTTAGCACCCTTTCCAAACTTGATCGAACTCTTGTGTGGTTTCACTCGCAAGAAGACTCGATCGCCAATTTCATAACTACGGTCGACAAGATGCGCATCGACATAACTCTTCTGTCTATTCCGCACTTCCTTTATTCTTTGTCTTATTGTTCACATTTTTTCTTCCATTTCTTGGATCGCTTCTGGTCCTACCAAGACCCTATCCTCAAGCCAATCCAAACTCAAATTCATCCGACACGGTCACCCGTAAACAAACTCAAATGGCGCCATCTTAATGGTGCTTTGATAACTGTTGTTATATGAAAATTCTACTAGTGGAAAGAATTATTCTCAACGTTTCTTTTGGTTCAACACACTCAAACGCAACACAACCTTCTAAATTCGTTCGTTACTTTGGCCAACTTGTTTATCTCAGGGACATGTTGTACTAAAGTTCAATGGTGTTCAAGGTTTTGGAAAGTTCAATGTTGTCTTTTGGTTGGTCTTGCAATAAGATTTACATGTTAACTACCCAAAATCTAAGCATCAGTAAATAACTAAAATATTCCTTCTTAGAAATCACCAATGAGTCTATCAAGTGGTGTGTTTTTTTATAAAAATGATAATGAATTAACCACATGATCTAATATCAACAAATGATCATTGTCTTATTTCGCACGCTAATGAAAAATCAATGGCCGTTAAGATCGAGGAGAGTATGAACCGTCAGATCACTCTATCTCGGGAACATATCGTGACCATTAGATTTCCTAACTACAAATGCATACTAAAGAAACACACTAAGAAACACACTTTTACCTAACGACACATTAGACCAAGTAGATCTAACTAACTCCTAAGTGTCTAAATATCCTAACATCCCCCTTTAAGAACAACTTGGGATGGGATTGAAGGATTTACAATGTTGACACAATAGGAGAAGGAAGGAGAAATTAGATTCTATCCTCCGTTAATGACAACTTCATAAATTTCTAACATAGATCGAAGTTTGGAAAACTTCTCTTCTGTAAGAGATTTTGTGAAAATGTCTGCAACTTGATATTCTCTAGGGAAAAAGATCACTTCAATAGCTTGATCATGAATGAGCTTTCTGATGAAGTGCATGTGTAGCTTGATGTGCTTTCTACGTTGATGTTGAACTGGGTCTTTGGCGAGCTTGATGGCACTCTGATTGTCGCACCAAAGGCTAGTCGGATGTTGTTGCTTGAATCCAAACTCTGAAAGGATCTGTCGAAGCCATAAGGCTTCTTGACTTGCATTTACCATTGCTTGTTACTCTGCTTCTGTTGAAGAAAGTGCAATAGCCTATTGTTTCTTACATGCCCAAGTGACAGGTCCTGAACCAAGGCTAAAAATATAACCGACAGTAGACTTCAGATCATCAGGGTCGTTGACCCAATCTGAATCAATGAAACCAACCAATAAAGGAGTCCCCCCTGGAATATAATGTATCCCGAACTGAATTGTACCATAGACATAGCGAAGTATCCTTTTATCTTCTTTCCAATGGATTTCATGGGGTGTTTGCAGATAGTGGGCAACAAGACCAACATCAAAGGAAAGATCGGGACGAGTATGAGTCCAGTATAAGAGGCTACCAACTAACTGACGGTACAGGGTGGCATCAACTTTAGGAGAAGTACAGGTGGCAGTAAGCTTGACTCTAGACTAGAAGGGGGAAGGGGTTGGTTTACAATCATCCATGTGAAAGCGACGAAGAAGGTTACAAGCATACTTAGACTGGGAAAGGAAAATTTTGTCATTGGTTTGCAAAACTTGGAGGCCAAGGAAATAGTGAAAAAATCCTAAGTCTATCATTTCAAATTTCTTTTTAAGGTTGGTTTTCACATGATTTAAAAGTTTTGAGTCACTACCAGTAAGGATAAGGTGATCAACATAAAGGACAAGGATTATGATATGGATTCCTACTTTCTTGGTCTAGACATCAGGATCAGAATGGCATCTAGAGAATCTAGTGTCAATAAGAAAGTTGTCCATTTTGGAATACCAAGCTCGAGGAGCTTGCTTAAGACCATAAAGAGATTTCTTAAGGCGACAAACAAGGGTAGAGTCATTCTAGACATATCCAGGAGGTTGTTCCATGTAGATTTATTCTTGCAAATATCCATGCAAGAAGGTAGATTTGACATCCATTTGATGGACCTCCTACTTATGTGAGGCAGCAAGGGAAAGAAAAAGGCAGATGGAATTCATTTTGGCTACAGGGGCAAAGGTTTCATTATAGTCAATTCCTTCAAATTGGGAAAATCCTTTGGCAACTAACCGAGCCTTGTGTCTTTCAACACTTCCATCTGATGCATACTTAGTTCTGTAGGCCCATTTACATCTGACAAGTTTCCTTCCTTTTGGAAGAGGCACAAGATCCTAAGTATCATTTTCCATTAAAGAACGATACTCTTCATTCATTGTTGTATCCCAATCTGGATGACCTGAAGATTTTGCAAATGTTTCTGGATCATGAGTCTCTAAAACTTGAGCCAAAAGAGAAGAGGCTCCCTGGAACTATGAATGTGTTCGACACAGATCTGAAGGATCACTGACAAGACCACCAATTGCTTCTCGTGTTTAACAAACCCATCTAGGAAGCTGTGGAACTTGTGCTGGGTCAGGTTGAAAGGACTCATCTGGAGGAAGGTGAGTGGGCAAAGGTGTATTTTTATCCTCATTGTCATCATCAAGGAAGAAACTAGAATGGGAATGGAAGAAGGCACAAACTCCGAAGATGGATTGCAGACCGAAGAAGGAACAATCGCCAAATTAGGCTCACAGACCAAGAGATTTTCATCAAATTTAACATCTCTTATAATAATAATTTCATTACAATGTGGTTGAAGAAGTTTATAACCTTTGACATCTTCAGAATAACCAACAAATATACACTTCTCACTTTTAGGCTGCAACGCTTTCCTTTTCTCATCAGGAATGTGAGCCCATGCTATACTACCAAATACATGGAAGTGACTTACATCTGGTTTAATTTTAGTCCAATCTTCTTTCGGTGTTATATTTTTAAGAGCCTTTGTGGGAGTGTGATTGACTATGTAATTTTCATAGTTGATTGCTTCCTCCCAATACTTTAGACTTAATCCCTTAAATTGGATCATACAATTAGCCATTTCCTTTAATGTGCGGTTATTTCTCTCATCAACACCTTTTTGTTGTGGTGTATATGGAACAATGTGTTGCATTTGGATGCCCTGTGTAGTGCATTAACCTATAAAATTATTGTTCACATATTCGCCTCCATTATCTGTTCTTAACTTTTGAATTTGATGTCCAGATTTTTTTTTGACAAGGGCCTTGTAGGCCAAAAACTTGTCAAAAACTTCACTCTTAAGTTTTAAGAAGTAAACCCAAGTATGTCTGGAAAAATCATCAATGAAAGTTAAGAAATACTTGCACCTAGAAAAGGAAGGAGAAGAAAGTGGACCACACAAATCACTGTGAACAAGTTGTAAAGGGCCTGAGGCGTGCCAAGAGGCACGTTTTTCAAAACTGTCCCGATGATGTTTTCTGAGAACACAACCGGCACAAACACCATCTCTGCATGAAACAAGAGGA